>OY482671.1:74360022-74960022 GCA_960531455.1 Urophora cardui | reverse complement strand
AAGTAGGATAATTACCCCGCAACATCCACAGATGAGGTTTTGAATTCTGTGTTCAGTAAAGCGAATAATTATAATTAAGTATGTACACTTATAATTGGCTTTTTCGATTCGCCATCGAACAAGCGAGGTCGGATCGAACAAAAATGTTCAAACCCATAATGAGTAGTAGGCATACTCGCTAGCTGGTCGATAAAAATTTGCCTCTGCTCGCTACCATTCACACATAAATTTGCAGATAGAAATTTATAGCGAGCAGAGAAATTCTGGATCGAAAACGGCTACTATTTCTTTCATTCGCTATCCAACTCGCCTATGTCTATATTCTTCTTCTCGGCCCCTTAAAATGAAGGTTTTAATCACTCTTGAGAGTGCTACAGATAAACCTCCACCGATCTAAAGCGGCATCAGCCGCTCTCATCAGTCGCCTTTCTCAAGGCGACGTTGATGTGGTCCTCATCCAAGAACCTTGGGTGAATAACCTGAGGATTTGCGGACTAGGGGCCACTGGATACAGGCTCATCCGAGCTTGTGTTGAAGGTAATATAAGAACCTGTATATTGGTTAAGTACGAGCTAACAATGTTTCTCTTGCCTAACTTTAGCGACGGCGACATTACTGCGGTCAGCACAACGATCAAGGGCACACCGGTAACTCTGGCATCGGTGTATATGCCCTATGATTCACGCACACCTCCACCACAAGGCTTGATGATGGACCTGGTGGCCAAATATTGCCCCGGCCATCTACTCATCGGAGCGGACTCAAATTCGCATCATGTACAATGGGGCAGCTCTGACACAAATGAAAGGGGTGAGTCACTTTTTGATTACCTTTTGACAACTAACATGGTAGTGTGTAACATAGGTAATGAACCAACATTTATTACTAAAAATCGAAGAGAGGTACTAGACCTCACTTTATGTAGTGAAAAAACTTATGAGGGTGTCAAACGCTGGCGCGTTCTTGATGAACACTCTTTCTCTGACCACCGATATATAGAAATAATCTTAGATTTCTCCATTCAACAATCAGTTTTAAAAAGGAACCCACGTAACACGAACTGGGATCTTCACAATGAACTATTTGTTAAGGGGCTGTCGGATCTTCCACCCTGTAATCCCTCGTCGACAGGGGAATTGGAGGATCTGGTCGGTACCTCCACTAATGCACTCTCAAACGCTTTTAACATAGCTTGCCCGGAACCAAGACCGCGGGGCAAGCGGAAACCTCATTGGTGGTCCTGCGAACTGGACTCACTTCGAAAATCTTGCAGGAAGCAATTCAACAGAGCCAAACGACTCGACAATGAGCCCGAGTGGCTGCAATATAAAGAAAATCTAAGGGCTTATAAAAAAGCCCTGAGACAATCGAAGAGAACCTCTTGGAGGAACTTCTGTACCGGAGTCGAAAGCGTCGATGAGACGGCAAGACTTAGATGCGTGCTCTCAAGAACACAAACGTCGGAAGCCTGATGGATCCTGGACGGATTCAGAAAAGGAAACTCTAGAGCTGCTGCTGGACATACACTTTCCTGGTAGCTCGCGAAATGGACTGGCGATACCATCAACGGGTATCGCTGTTAATATACCTGTGACTGAGGAACGGGTTAGGTGGGCAATCAAAAGCTTCAAACCCTATAAGGCTGCGGGACCAGACGGGATCATTCCTGCACAACTCCTATATACCCTGGGGACATCAGCAAGCTGGCTTCAACGCATATTCGTTGCTTGTCTTGCATTCAATCATATCCCGAATACGTGGAGACGCGTCTCGGTTATATTCATTCCTAAGGCTGGGAAAGCCTCGCACTATGAGCCGAAGGATTATAGGCCAATAAGTCTTTCCTCCTTCTTGCTCAAGACGCTGGAGAGGATAATAAGTAATTTCCTCTCTATTACAATTGACAGTAAACTTCTGTCTGGATATCAACATGCATATCTTAAAGGGAAATCAACCGAAACGGCATTACATAGTCTGGTTTCTACCATTGAATCATCCTTGGCCGATAAGGAGTTCTGCCTGGTGGCCTTTCTAGACATCGAAGGCGCATTTAACAATGTCACCCCAGAGGCCATAAGCAACGCTTTAAGTCACTTAGGCGTTGACGTATCTCTGATTGGGTTGATTGATCAACTTTTGAGGGGAAGGATTGTACTCTCATCAATGGGCGAGGTCAAATCTACACGCTACGTCTTCAGAGGCACACCCCAGGGTGGTGTCCTCTCCCCGCTGCTATGGAACCTCACTGTCAACTCACTTTTAAAAAGAGACGAAGTTTGGGGCGGCGGGAGAGTCGTGGCATATGCGGACGACCTTGCTTTAGCATACAGAGGGAAGTTCCCACAGACCTTATGTGATCTGATGCAGGTAGCACTGCGAGAGATCTCAGCGTGGTCCTCTCGTTGTGGGCTCAGTGTCAATTCAAATAAGGTGGAACTTGTCCTCTATACTAGGCGGTATTAAATACCACCGTTAAATCTACCAGAACTAAATGGCGTTCGCCTTACCCTGGCCGACAAGGCTAAATTCCTAGGGGTAGTTCTGGACAAAAAAGCTGAACTGGAAGGATAACATCATTCAGCGTCAAAACAAAGCATATATTGCTTTATACACATGCAAAAGAGCCATAGGCAAAAAGTGGGGACTTAGTCCCAGAATTTGCAGGTGGATTTACACTGCGATCATTCGACCAATCCTGCTATATGGGGTCGTAGTATGGTGGCCCGCTTTGAGCAAGGCGTCAAACCTTAACGTTCTGAGCAGAGCCCACAGATCTAGCATGATCGGCATAAGTGGAGCACTCAGGACGACGCCTAGTGAAGCTCTGCAGGCCATTCTAGATATCTTGCCATTAGATTTAGCAGGTTTTCAAGTAGCGGCTACGTCAGCTCTACGTTTAAGAGAGTCATCCGGTTGGCATACAAAAGCCACAGGACACTCTAGCATTCTAAGCAAATTAGGTTTTCTACCCGGTAGTACGGACCGCTGTACTACTACAATAGTCGCAGACAGCAACTACGAAACAAGGATTCCAAAAAGGGATGAGTGGGAAGAGCCAAATCGGTGCTATCCAACCCCAGGTAGCGTTTCCATCTACACCGATGGCTCGAAACTGGACAACAAAGTTGGAGGTGGAGTCTTTTTACATGACTTGAATCTACAGCTAGCTTTTAGACTACCCGATCACTGCAGCGTTTACCAGGCTGAAGTGTCAGCTATAATGGAGGCTGTCAACCATATAGGACATGAACCTATCCACAGGGATCTATTCATCTTCAGCGACAGCCAAGCAGCAATTAAGTCTCTTGGCTCCAACTCGTTCAACTCTGAACTAACACTGGACTGTCGCCGATCTCTGCAGGAGATGGCCAAACAGACCCGTTTGCACCTCGTGTGGGTCCCGGGACATAGGGATATCGAGGGAAATTGTGGGGCAGATGAGCTTGCAAGGCAAGGCACTACCGAGCAGGTTCTTCCTGACAAAGAACGCATAGGTATGCCGTTTGCCACATGCAAGCTAATGCTTAAACAGCATATCTATAAACTAGCAAGCGATAGATGGCAACAGAACCCAGTATGTCGAACATCAAGACAAACCTGGCCGAAGTGGGACCACAAGCGATCTCGTCAAATATGTACTCTAAGGAGAGAGGAAATCTCGAACCTTGTAGGGGTGCTCACAGGACACTGCCTCATCGGGAAACACGCAGAGAGACTGGGTGCACCCTACCGGAGATGCTGCAGAAGCTGCAAAGATGATGAGGAAGAGGAGACAATCGAACACCTCATTTGCCATTGCCCTGCTCTTAACAGCGCCAGACGACGCTTTCTTGGGACACCTTTCCTGGAGAGCCTATCTAAAGTCGCGGTTGTCGACATAAAGGACCTGGTGAATTTCATTAGGTTATCAAACTGGTTTAAAAAGGAGGAGTAATCTGTTTTTCTTCTTGTGGTATCACAATGGGCCTATGCACTGGCCTAAGTGTGCCCCTATGGCAGCCACTCTAACCTAACCTAACCTAATCACTCTTCACTAGCTGGAACTTGTTATAAAGCAAGGCAGATTTATCTAGATTTCTAGATCTACCTTGATATAAAGCAATTATCGGCACAGCCGGGCTCGCTGAGCTGGTGCTGAGAACATGCTGCTCACACGTATTTAATAGCTTAGTCGGACGAATTATCGTCGAGTCACGGCGTCTGTCAACGATTAAAAGTGCAGACATTGGTGACTTATCTGTAACCTTATAAAGCAGCTGATTCAACCAACCTTACGACAAGCTGTGTTACTAGTCATTGGTGCCTTATCGAGATTCTGTACCTGTATCGTTAACTTACAGACCAATTGGATTTTGGTTAGCAACCCTAAATCCGTAAACAGCTGACACTTGTGAAAGCAGATATAGGAAGGAATTCAGACATTTCTTTTTTTATTTACAAAGGTAGATTATAATATCAAAATCAAAACGAATTCATATCACGGCCAATAGTAATGGGCGAGTCCCAAGCAAATTCCGATTTTAACCAAGAAAAATATTATTTTGACATTACAATCAGCTGCTTACAGATTTACGGCACCACTAACAGCTCACATGGATAGCGATAAAGTTACAATAAGGTTAACGATACAGAAATACTTATATATGTCACCAATGTATGAACCTTAAAACACACGGTGGTATATGAGAATGAACTGAACGAAAACGTTGGTGAAAATGGAACGGCGAAAATTCGTCAGAATACACTTATTTATAAATTGGACGCTATGGCCTATCAAATAAATTATTTCGAACTTGATAAAAACATATAACAAAGCAAAAATATACATTTTTTGATGTGGAAAAAAATTAAAATCTGGATAGTAGAGAAGAGCTATGGAAGAAGTAAAAAAACATCGTGATTATAAAAATATGCAGCCTTAATTCTGTTTTCTGGGTGATATTCGCAAACAAATGTCATCGCCGCACCACGAGAAAACTCGCCCGGCGATTGATACTGTTTAAAGCTTAACTACGCTACCTAATATCGACCAAGGCAGATCTACAAAGATATGCGCACGGGAGAATTCAGAAATTTCCCTGGTATTTTGTTATTTTAATTGGTAGAGTGTAATGTCGAAAAGATATTTCGCCTTGGTTTGAATCAGAATTAGCTTGGGATTCGCCCATTCCTATTCGCCATGATGTGAATTCGCTTCGCTTTTGACATTATGCTTCCAACAATCATCAACGCCCGCACATACCCGTGTCAGCTGACACGATCTATCTTATGGGAGTTGCATGTAATCGAAATCTCACCGACGCTGACATAAACGCCCATAGCCGCCCGTATCGAAGAAATCAAACGAGTTGTGATTTTTCCCATAACAACGTGTCAGCTTATTTCTTTTTCTCAACGCGGTGTTGCCGAACGAACTTTTTTAGCCACTAAAACATTTGAACGGTATTTTTCATTGTATTATTAAACGAAATCAATGCGAGTGTAAAATGTAATGGAATATATCTTTGTTCATAGGAAAAACCGCTTAAGTTTACTTAAGCGAAATATGAGTTACTAGATAATTGTTTAGCTCATTTATTGAAAATAATTATCATTTCTGTATATGTTATTAATTCACATGTAACCATTTTTAATGCGTTTATTTTAGTTTCAAATAAACTTAAAATCGATATTATACAGTTATAACTTTTATGGTTTTCGGAGCATAACTTCGCACAGGATGAAATAAAAAAGTTGCATAAATGATGTTATATTTGAAAAATTTAAATGTTTGAATGAAATAATAGTTATTTCATATTACTGCTACATAGGAAATGGATAGCGTATTTTTCAAATAAATTAGAAATTAGGCAATGAAAAGAAAAGAGTAATTTACGATAAATAAAAGTAATTTTTGTGAATTTAAATGAGCTATTGGCCATTTTTTTAATGAAGAAAAATTGAAAAAATTTTTTGGTAGAAGTTATGGATCCATTTCGGAGACCACCACATCCCCTCATCAGACTTCTTCAAGCGGCCTCAACCGAGAATCGAACTTAAGTCGTTCGATTGCTAGTCCATTGTCTATACCATTGAGCTACCACCGCCGTCAGCTTTGTTTCGCTTAAATTTCAATTTTCCTTCCATTACAATCCAAATACCAACAACAGTAGCTTAATGACACTCTGCCTTTGCAAAAAATTTTTTCAAATTTTCTTCATTAAAAAAATGGCCAATAGCTCATTTAAATTCACATAAAATAATTATTAGAATTAAAACGGCCATATAAATACAAACATAAAAGTAATTTTTATTTCAAAATTAACCCTTTTTACCATTTTTGAACGGGTCAACGGATAGCGGGCCAACGGGTAGTGAACAACTGATATTTTCCGTCATAAAATCCACACAGGCAAACAAAATTGCGACGAAAGCAGCTTTTAGAAAATTGTTTGTGTAAGCACGAAATAAAAATTGCGTATGGTTATTCCTTTATTTATTGCGATTAAATAAAAAAAAATTACCAATTAAGGGAATGCATCTGGATCTTAATGCCATTACAATAATAGTTTTAAAAAAATTTGAAAAAAAAACTTTTTTGAACTGAATATAACACACTTATGAGCACTACCGCTACAAGTTCACTTTAAAGAAAGTTCAACAAACTATTGAATGAGCTGAAATATGAAACTATACCACATTTTTTTTTATTGCAAAGCCTACTACGATATTTTCAGTTTAGTAAAAAAAAAGTTTGAAAAAATGCGACTTGCTTATTTTAAATAATTTTCTTGACTATAATAGTGCATGTAAATCAAAAAAAAATTTATGATGTGTAAAACTACTTTAAATAACCTATTAAATGATGTATAGTTTATATAATTCTCTATTTTTTAAATATTTATTTTTGCGTTTTTAACAAACAAAAAAATTTAAATTTCACTTTAAGGACTCAATATGTCCTGAAAGGATAACGGTAGGTATAAATATCATATGGAGAATATGTTCCCAGTTTCATTTAGTATAAAAATGATTATTACATTATTTCTCCAAAAATCATCGTTTAAGGAGATATTGGTCTCTAAAGCAATGCATAATTTTTAGGTCAATTTTTGAACTTTAGTTCAAATGCGCGTGGCTATTTCCCACTACCGATGGTCAGATTTTTTTGCAGATCTTATTTTCTATTGTCAAGCTATCAGAAAATGCACGGGGAGCAAAAAAAATCAGCACTTTTGCATTTGTGGTCAGTCTAATATGTATGTATTTTTCAGTAACTTTCCAGGAGAGCAAAACAACTGATTCATGGCGTCCAATGTGCAAAATTTAGCAAACATTAATTCAGAGAGGATGGTACTATATTATTGTTATTGATTTTTGAAAAAATAAATCATTTTTTTAACCCATTGGAAAAAAATAGAAGGAGTTGTCGTAGGGCTTTGAAATTTTGCACACAGGTTATATATGAGCTAGTTAAGAAAATCTCCAAAAATGGTTGAAATCCGTCAACTCCTAGGGGTACCTCCCTTGGACCTATAGTAAAAAATTAAAAAAAAAAAATTTAAATACAAATTTTAATTTCAGCTCAAAAAAGTAAGATATCTTTACGAAACTTTGCATATCAGTTACCCTCATAAAGGGCATTGACGGTACAAAAAATAATTGAAATATGCCACTCCCTAGGGGTACTTCCCTTGGACTTATAGTAAAAAATATAAATAATTTCAAATTTATACCTGTACTTAATTGTGAATAAAAGCGAAACGCGTTCACTGATTTTCATGATTTATGTATCATTTTGTTCATAGGTTATGCGACTTTACGTGAAAATAATAGGACTTTGAACTTTTTTACCGTTTTCGATTTTTTTGAATTAAAAAAAAAAATTATTTTTAGGCAAAAAATATTTTTTATTCTCCATACATTTATTTATAACTGCGAAACTGTTGCCTATATTGCGAAACGTTATATAAACAGATGAATGCACTTGTAATTCTTGATTTTTCTAAATTTGTTTAAAGAAAATCCGACTAGTGGTTCTTGAGTTATGTTAAACAAAAGAGCCTTATCAGAATTGAGTCGTGAATCAATTACACAGTGCTACAGTGAAAATACACTCATGAAGCGACCTAGCTAAGATTGTTTATCTAGTCAAGTGTAATACTGATTTCACACAGGCGGTTAATGGAGTAATTATCCACATTTTCTTCATTAAGTTGATAATGAAGCTCGATTTTCAATACAGAAGTTCAATTATTAATGGATCCATTACTTATTAATTGAATTTTTAATCGAATAAAAATCCAATGCAACTCTGGGAGGTAAGTTCGTTTTTTTAATTTTGAAGTTTTCAGTGTCAACCGTCAATTCGTTTTGGCATGAAATTATTATCCCAGCAAACATTCTCAGAGCACTCATAATTTAGAGTCGGATATGAATCACAAACATGTGTGAAATATGTATGATCTTAGGAAAATTTTTGTAATAATTTTTTTTTTCTTTTTTTTTAAATGATAATTGGAATTCGAAAAATCGGAAGTAGGTATAAAAGTATCACTAAAGTTCATCCGGAGGAAAATACAAATAGACAACACTATAAAGCAAGCAATGAAGGTCCCACAATGGTTGTGTTTAGAATCCCAACGGTTGCGCAACAGTTGTGTTTTTATCTTCTGAACGCAAAGTTGAGTATTACTGATCAACACAACATTATGTGAGTTTGGACACTTTTTCCATCATAAATTTTTTATGCTCACTTCGGACAACATGTTGTGCTTAAAATTTTTACATATGTACAATAATATAAATACCTATATTTATGACTTTTTGAATGTAATAAACATGTTTCCAAGCAGCGAAATTATTGTCGATTATGTTGTGGATAGGTAATTATAATAATAGTTTGTTTATTTTCTGTATCAGCTCGTTCAGAAGGCGCAAATTTTATCCCTTTCTGCTCAGAGATTCTACACAACAGTTTTTCTCAACAGTTGCGATTTCTGAACGCAACCAATGAGAGGAGGAGAATAAACTGTGGTGAATGGAGAGAGAGGGTGAAGGGAATTGGGTTAGGGAAAGGAAAATGCAAAAACAAAAGAAATTTTTTTTGGTTTTACAACATATTCAGGGTCATAAAATGTATGAAATTTGGCTCATATCAGGGGACCACCTTAAGAACAGAAATACATACATTTCGGACTTCAAAATGAGCTCATAATGAGTGCGAATGCTCCAGTTTAGGATTCTTTTCTGATATTTTTATGATTCCGAATGTTTACTGGGATTATTTATTCAAAAATTCTTGTCAATAACAACAAATTATTTTATGAAAATTTACATCTCCTTGTTAATTGAGTGTGTGTGAAACACAAAAATTTATTGTTAAATTATAAATGTAATGTACTACATTAATTTTCTGTCTGAAAACAGTATAACACGAAACGGTATTTGAAAAATCCGCTGTACCCTCAAATTTTTTTTTATTGCTAAAAACCGTTATTCCATGCTTGTCGGCACATAAAAATTCCTAGAGGGGCTATTTTTGAACCGATTTCAATTTTTCTAACGGTTTTGGAAAGCTAAATAATGGTATTCTTAATATATAAACAGAAGTTTGTTAGTTTATAAGGTATAAGAAGACATTTTTGCACTTAAATCTGAAATTTTCGTAAAATTTTTTCGTTTTTTCGAGTTTGACGTTATTTTTTGGTACAATTCGAAAAACATGCTTTAATTACAACAAATATTATTGTTCTACTATTAATTCTTAGTAAAACTAGACATTATTTTTTGAAAAATTTAAAAAATTGTCGAAGTTACAACGCTTTTTCGAAAACAAGAATTTCAACGTTTTTACCACCCACTGCATAGCATAGCATATAAGATGAATTTCATATCAAAGGCTGAAAAAAAAACGAACATTTTGAACCCGACCCCCTCAGAATTTGATGAAATTTTGCGTAGAGGTACATCTTACCTACCCAAACACAACCTCATTTTTACAAATTGCATTTTCGAAAAATTGTGGGCGTGGCAAGGTATCGAAATATTCGAAAATATTCGAAAAATGACGATAATAGGTACTTTTAAAGTGTGATTACTAGGGAATGGCTTTACCGATTTCAAAGATCTTCATACCACTAGAAAGGTATTGAAATTAGCTTTTTTTTTGTTTTAGTACACTGAAAATAAAATAATAATAATCTTTATTTTCCAAATTTTCTTTTTATAATGAAAATTTATTTTAGTGGCCGCTGTGGTGCAGTGGGTAGAGTGATCGCCTGCTATGCCAGATGTCTCAGGTTCAAACCCCAGTCCGAGCAAACACAAAAAAAAAATTTTAATTTTCTTATTAGTAAAAATCCAATTATTGGGTTTTTTAAGAGCAGCGGTCACCTCTCGGCAGTGGGCGGCATACCCTCCGAGAGTATTTCTCGGCCATAAAACCCGTCAGAGTTATAAACAGCGCCATTGTATTATTATTATTATGAAAATTTATGAACAGAAAAACTATGAAAACTATGATTTTCCATTTATACATAAGTAAAAGTTACTTATTAAATAAAAAATATGAAAATTTTGTTTCAGTGTAATATAGAATTTTTACAGTGTATGTTTTCAAAAGGCGATTTTAATACCTTTCTAACGGTATACAAATTTTTGAAATCGGTAAAGCCATTCCCTAGTAATCACACTTTAAAAGTACCTATTATCGTCATTTTTCGAATATTTTCGAATATTTCGATACCTTGCCACGCCCACAATTTTTCGAAAATGCAATTTGTAAAAATGAGGTTGTGTTTGGGTAGGTAAGATGCAAAATTTCATAAAATTCTAAGGGGGTCGGGTTCAAAATGTTCGTTTTTTTTCAGCCTTTGATATGAAATTCATCTTATATGCTATGCTATGCAGTGGGTGATAAAAACGTTGAAATTCTTGTTTTCGAAAAAGCGTTGTAACTTCGACAATTTTTTAAATTTTTCAAAAAATAAGGTCTAGTTTTACTAAGAATTAATAGTAGAACAATAATATTTCTTGTAATTAAAGCATGTTTTTCGAATTGTACCAAAAAAAATGACGTCAAACTCGAAAAAACGAAAAAATTTTACGAAAATTTCAGATTTAAGTGCAAAAATTTCTTCTTATACCTTATAAACTAACAAACTGTTTATATTAAGAATACCATTATTTAACTTTCCGAAACCGTTGGAAAAATTAAAATCGGTTAAAAAATAGCTCCTCTGTGCCGACAAGCATGGAATAACGGTTTTTTAGCAATAAAAAAAAATTTGAGGGTACAGCGGATTTTTCAAATACCGTTTCGTGTTACACTTGACTAGATAAACAATCTTAGCTAGGTCGCTTGATGAGTGTATTTACTTTTTTTTTTTGTAGCACTGTGTTAGCTGAAAACTGTTGTACTGTATAATACAATAAATTGAGAGGGGGCAGCTGGGGGCACTTGAAATTGATTAAAAATGTAAAAACAGATATGAGACAATGTATTAGTAGTGATTTCCAACTGGAGGCAAGTGGAGCTAAAATTGCAGGTCCAAATGTTTGAAAAAAAAAGGGATTTTTGTTATATGTTCATAGAAATAAACAAAAAAAAAACTTAAGTCTCTGCAGAGTTTATTTTTTCAATTTTAGTAGACTGAAATATCCTACTTTAAATAAAAAATAAAAAGGAAAACGTTAGCTCACATAATAAAAGATTATTGGTTTTGAAATTCTTAGGTTTAAATTAGATAAGTGGGTACGGTAAAACATACAAGTACTGAGTTTGAGACGGCTATAAAAAAAAACTAGCAGTCAGATCGGAGTAATTCTTTTTGATTTGGTTGTACCATTTAGTCTAAAATTCCAAAATATCACTGCATATTGCATAAAGAGTATGTTGACAATTTGACTTTTTTCCGCGAAATCCCCAGTGTGCGACGTGATAAAGATTTGCGCCGATTTAAAGCTCTTTTCTTACACCACTTAAATTTGATTTTAGTGGTACATAAACGTATAATAATAATAATACGCCGTTAGTCCTAGTTTGTATGTGGAAAAGTTGAGTATCCAACTAACTAACTGACCATTGCCATTTTGCCTGTATCCCTGTAAGCGTAAGCCCTTTTTATACTCAGCTGTACTAGTACACAGAGTATTATAATTTTGATTTCATAACGGTGGATTGTAACATAATGAAATAATCGAGATAGATATGGACTTATATATATCAAAATGATCAGGGTGAAAAGAGAAATCGATTGAGCCATGTCCGTCCGTACGCAGGATAACTCGCGTAAAAATTGAGATATTTTGATGAAATTTGAAATGCAAGTTGGTATCGAGACTGGGACGGTTGGTATTGAAAATGGGCGAAATCGGACCATGACCACGCCCACTTTTCCTATATAGAAAAAATCGGAAATTTGGTATCTCAGCCACTAATATAGCTAGAGTGATGAAATTTTACCCACGTGTTGAGCTCAGGCCCCTATGAAGAAAGTTGATGAAGTTTTGGAAAATGGGCGGTGCCACGCCCACTTATTAAGGGTCAAACATTGAAAGTTTTATGTGTCATAACTCAGAAACCGTTGAAGATATATCGATAAAATTTGGTATGCGTAATTTGCTTACCTAGGCAAATATTTTGGCGAAAAATTATCAAAATCGGTTGACGTCCACGCCCACTTTTGTATATGGGAACTATAAAGGGGCCTAATAAAAACATTTTAAGCGATATCTCTGTCAAATATAAAGATATATCACTAAAATTTTATGGCAGGAGTCCAACTACGGACATAAAACAAAAAGTACAAAAATTTTGAAAAATGGGCGGTGCCACGCCCACTTATTAAGGGGCAAACATTGAAAGTTTTATATGTCATAACTCAGAAACCGTTGAAGATATATCGATGAAATTTGATATGCGTAATTTGCTTACTTAGACAAATGTTTTGGCGGAAAATTATCAAAATCGGTTGCCGGCCACGCCCACTTTTATATATGGGAACTATAAAGGGGCCCAATAAAAACATTTTAAGCGATATCTCTGTCAAATATAAAGATATATCACTGAAATTTTGTGGCAGGAGTCCAACTAGGGACATAAACCAAAAAATATAAAAATTTTGGAAAATGGGCGGTGCCACGCCCACTTATTAAGGGGCAAATATTGAAAGTTTTATAAGCCATAACTCAGAAACCGTTAAAGATATATCGATGAAATTTGGTACGGGTGATATATTTACTTAGCCAAATGTGTGGACGAAAGATTACCAAAATCGGTTGACGACCACGCCCACTTTTATATATGGGTATTATAAAGTGACCTAATAAAAACATTTTAAGCGATATCTCTGTCAAATATAAAGATCTATCACTGAAATTTTGTGACATGAGTTCTACAATAGACCGGAAACAAAAAATAAAAAAGTTTGGGAAAATGGGCGTGGCACCGCCTCTTTTTATACAAAGGAATCTACGAGCCTATTACTCGACAAATAACTGAGATATTATGACGAAACTTGGTTTATACACTTTTATAACATGTGTTAATAGACACGCAAAAATGTATTGAAATCGGTTTATGACCACGCCTACTTTTTAACAAAGATATTTCTGGAACACCCTTTTGGAATTTGTAACGTGAAGTCTTTGTAACTAAAAGTCATAGAGGGATGCAATTTTGCACTAACAATAATATTTATATGCTTATTTGGATGATTGATACAAATTTTGAAAATGGGCGTGGCTGCGCCCTGTTTATGCAGCACTCGTGTCATATAAAATACACCCTATATCGAACAAACGCAAACAAACAATGAAAGCATACAGCTGAGTATCTAATGTTCGATTCTACTCGAACTTAGGCTTCCTTACTTGTTATTATTAAACGGTTTTATTTAGCTCACCCCGTTTGTTTTATTATTTATTCTTCGGTCAAATTTAGTAATTCAAATTTCACCCTCTTCCTGTCAACCGATTAATCTGAAATTTTGTACGCATGTATAACCCCGATGACAATGCAATATTATGAAAAAAAAATTCCGATAGGTGGCGCGTGGGTCACTATATTTACAAAAATCGCATTTATGGTCCGATTTGGCTGAAATTCGGAACATGTATTACTACCATGAAAAGAAATATTTTCTTAAAAAAAAAATTCCGCTAGGTGGCGCGTGGGTCGCTATATTTACAAAAATCGCATTTGTGGTCCGATTTGGCTGAAATTCGGAACATGTATTACTACCTTGAAAGGAAATATTTTCATTAAAAAAACTTCCAATAGGTGGCGCGTGGGTCGCTATATTTACAAAAATCGTATTTATGGTCCGATTTGGCTGAAATTCGGAACATGTATTACTACCTTGAAAAGAAATATTTTCTTTAAAAAAAATTCCGCTAGGTGGAGCTGAGATCGGGGTAATTAAAACTGAAAATCCTAATTATGGACCGATTTGGCTGATATTTAGCATGTGCATTACTTAAATAATTTACAAATGTTTAAAAAAAATTGGGCTTCTACAATACATAAAATGTAGGGCAGCACTGTGGATCACGCGGTTGTATACTTAGGTGCGAAACTGTTTGAAGAAGGTCAAGCCTACGTGGCTCTTAGTAGAGTAAGAACTTTGCAGGGACTACGTATAGAGGCGTTGGACTGCAATAAACTAACGGGCAAGAAACCTTGCAATAATGAAGCACTAAATGAATTAAACAGAATGCGAAATAAAAACTAAAAACTAGAAAATAAAAATAGGTAAAAAAAACTTTTTAAGTTAAACGGTTTTATGTTATACATACATTGCAATGTTTAAGATAAATGTACTAAAACCCAAAAAATAATAAAATAGATACAGTCTTGGGAATTATAAACATTTGCATAGACTTGACTAAAATAAAACCGGGGGGCACGTCAATTGTCTACAAATTATCGACTTAATGTGCGATAGAAGAATCGTTTAATTCGTCGTTAGGCAGTTGGCCCGCAGACGGTGAGGAAATTACTTACTATTTTCTTGCTCATGGAAATTCCAATAGTTATACACTCCATGTTAATAAAAGAGATGTTTCAACTAGTTTATCGTTGGACATTCACACGAGGAATCGTTTCACTGCTCGTAGTTTGTCTTTAATCGACAAAACATATGATAAAAGTACTACTCGCTCACCACTATGAAACCCTAAAACGCGCTTATAATCGAGCTTGCTAGCTTTTTTCCACATTCTAGCCCTACTTATCACACGTCCATCGTTGTCGGTTGAACAACTGCCTAATTATAGTGTAACATTACAAAACAAACATTTTAATCAACGATTGTAGACAATTGACGTGCCCCCCGGTTTTATTTTAGTCTAGTCTATGCAAATGTTTATAATTCCCACGACTGTATCTATTTTATTATTTTTTGGTTTTTAGTACATTTATCTTAAACATTGCAATGTATGTATAACATAAAACCGTTTAACTTAAAAAGTTTTTTTTTACCTATTTTTATTTCAGATCATTTATAGTAAGTACTACACGCACATTGCTGTATTTGATAACTTCTAAACCAAACGAGATATGAAAAAACTGTAAATGCAGAAATTTGGCAATGAATAGGGTTAGTAAAAAATGCAATAGAAAAAATTTTCGATTTTTTTTATTCGCAGGGATGATATGTATGTACTAGGGTGGTCCCTAAATGTATGGAGACAAATTGTATATCATATTTACTCAACCTCACTCCATTTGTCAATGCTAATATACTTAGCCGAAGATACCACATAAACAATTTTGCCCCAATAGAGACGGTTAATGAGTGCCGCACAGGGGTTAAAGTTCAGAAAATTCTATGGAGACTGAAAAATTTATAAGGCTACTCTGGCAACTGTCTTTCCAAAGACAACTATCTTTCGAAAGAAAATGTGTTTTTTCCTTTTGTACATCTGATGCCCACAATCGATAGTCCTGCACTCAACGATACCAAATATAAGTTTTAATCCCGATCGGAGACGGTTGAGGGATGTCGAACAGGGGCCAAATGTGATATTACCATGTGTGAACCTGTGCGACTGCCCTTTACCGTCTCCGATTGGGATCAAAATTTACATTTAACATCTTTAAGTGCAAGATTACATATCGTATTCGGGCATTAGATACAAACACCCCTTTACGATTTCCGATCACGACCAAAATTCATGTGATATATTTGACTATGCTGTTACCGATGTAGGGGTGACACCGAAGAAAACCGCTTATTTGATTTTAAGGACTACCCTAATGTACACATTAGTCATATACGCCGACAGTGAGTCCGGCGGTGGCGGCTTCATTCCAGAAAAATTTGGCGCCGGTTCTATTAAAATTTCCCAATAGCTTAAATTCTATAGGACCGAGGCCTAAAGTAAAGTAAGTCAAAGCGGTTCGTGTTCCTGAGGTCAAAACCCGTCGATTGGTTTCTTTTTCTTAATTTTGAAGAACTTTAGCAGTTAGCAAAACTAGGCAATTATGTACACATTTCGTCCCATACGGGTATACCACGATACAATTTCACGGATTATGGCGCAATTTTCAAGAATTTCAAGGTAAGTCTAGATTTATGTATGAAAAAAGTTATGATTTTACACAAGAAAAAAAATGGATATCTACCCGTACGTGAAATTAACCGCTAAAGCGAATGGCGTTTCAGTTTTTTGGTACACTCCGCAGGGAAGGAAATATCGCGGACTAAAGTGATCATTTTCTTTTTTTTTTTTTACACAAATCTTCAACTTCTTGCCCTAATTTCTTCCCGAAGACGGCCATTTGCTTTAATTCTATCACACGGTAGGCTGCGTTATTTAATACGTTTTCCAGAAATGTATAGCTATTAAAAATCTAATAATATTTAGATGAGATCATCAAGTTG
Source organism: Urophora cardui (assembly GCA_960531455.1). Lineage (NCBI taxonomy): Eukaryota > Metazoa > Arthropoda > Insecta > Diptera > Tephritidae > Urophora > Urophora cardui. The sequence continues at coordinate 74,943,154 of OY482671.1, read as the reverse complement.
AAGTGAAGTAAAGTCCGGTATAAAAGGGCTAACATACCTTAAAATTTCTTAAATTTTTTAACAATTTTGCTATTGAAGGCGGTTTTTTGGGTTATTAGTGATACTTTCATGGGATGGTTACCTCCACAAATGCAAAAAAAAAAAATAGAAAGGTCAAGACCGTGGATAACGGACAAGTGGAGCTGGATGACAGTGCAAAGAACATTTAATTTTTATATTTGAAGTGAAATATATATATTTGTCCCTATGATTCATAGCAAAACAAAAGCAATTGTGCTTTTAGTACCTTAGAGCTGAGCAATCTTAGTTTAAAGAATCTGTGCTAATATGGAAATCTACTTAGAAAAAATTAGGGACCGGCACACAGTGCTACGTCTCCATATAGTGAATCGGCAAAATTAGGGGAATAATCGCAAAACAATGAAATTTTGTGTACAGACATAAAATACTAGAGATAAGAAAAAAACGAAGTTTTGACCAAATCGATGCAAGGATATGACTACCTCACATATGTCCTTGATTTTAAAGTTGTGATTTCAATTTCAAACAGAATGAAATCAAATTTGGTATATATTTATAGAATTATGCTTTTAAACTAGGTTATAAGTTTCGTTCTTTTATGTGAAAGGATATAACTGCCTCCCATATATCCTTAATTTTAAAATTGTGATTTCAACTTCAATTTCAAACAGAATGAAATGAAATTTGGTGTATGTTTATAGAATTATGTTTTTAAACTAGGTGACAAGTTTCGTCCTTTTAAGTGCAAGGACATTACTACCTCCCATATATCCTTTTTTACAAAAAGTAATTTTTAGATTAACATGTAATCACAATACATTAAAAACGAACTATAACATATATAATTATTCTTTTAGAATCAAGGATGGACTACTCCCGTTAGTTATTGTAAAAAATGGTTCTAAAGAAAATTACTTTTAAATTTGTTCAGAAAATATGTTGGTTGTTATAGTTTAATGCACTATTTTGTTGCCAAATGTCAATATGATTTGGCACATATCAAATTGTAACTTTTAAAAGCGCAATATTATTAGAGTTAACATAGAAACAGTTTTTTATTATAAAATTTTTCCATGTAAAAAATATAATTTTTGGGGTGTTAAATAAAGTACCAAATTAGCGATTTCCGGCATAATTTTTGAACCTTTTTCTTTTTTGGTTGCAAGACCTCCTAGCATAGAATCGAAAATTAAAATAAAAAATAGTCGTTTTTTCTTGTTTTTTTTTTTTAATTTTGTCAAACTTTGTAAAATTTTTTGTGTCTCACCTAAAAAGGTTAGTATTACATGTATGTTTTTTGTGAGTATTTGTCACATATTTATAAAAACTGTATATTTTATCCAAATTTGGCTAATTTCCTATAGCATGAGAGAAAAAATAGTTCCATATATTAATTTTGGTAAATTTTTTGCATACCATATATATAAGGTTCTGTAGAATTTTCTAAAATTTTGAAAATATGGCTTTACAAAATTGTATAATTTCTACATTTCCGGAAAAAAACAGTGCAATTTGTTTAAAGATTCTACTAGACCACTTCAAAGTTAACCAATTTCGCAAATAAAAAAATAGGCGTGCTTTTTTAATTTTTTGTTTGACTCCACCAAACTTTAGTAATTTTTTGAACTCCAATAAAAAAGTCGCAAATGTTTCGATGGAACTAGTCACCTTTCTGAAATGAATCATTTATCAAAAGTTATTTCAGCTATTTGGTCATATAATGGTAAGCAAATGTGGCAAGTTTCAGAGTAATACGATTTAAAATGAATTTTTGGCAATTTTTTTGTAACACACTAAAAATCGTATTACCTTAAAACAGTTTTGCCTCAAAATTGTACTGATTTTAGCGACCTCTATTGGCAACAAAAGCATGAGATTATAAATTCTATTTATACATTTATTCCAGGTGATATGTTAGCTTCACAAAAATATATATTACTTGAATAAATTACGCAGTTTATTTTATCTTAATTTTGCCTATGGGACGAAGCACTGTGCGGCATTTGTATTCCTTTCAAAATAAAAAGAAAAAAATTATTTCTGGCTGTTTATTTTATTTGGACAACAATAAGTCTGTTCGGCACAAAAATTCGCAAGCAACATAAGCAAAGAGAGAATTTTCTCTAAAGATGAAACATACAAAGTGTTCGCCGAACATGACTTTGTCAACATTTGCAAGAAAACACATGTTATGTAACATATATGTAGTGTAAAAAATATTGGGTCGGCTTCGGTATAATGCGCCTGCCGTGTATATTCCAAAGAACTAAGAATTTTTCAACATAACTTTTAGGAAGTGTTCTGTGGATGTTAATTTTACTATTTTTAACACTCCGGATTACGCTGGGCCGCTCCATGGCTGAGGGTTATTTTGCTAATGCGCGGCCGATGGCCGCCAATGCACAAGAGTGGTCTACGCTAAAATACTGTATTATTCATAAACTATAAGTTTCAACAAGATTCGGTTTCCACTTTAGTGATCTATATGAACCCCCCTACCATCCAAATAATCGAAAAATTCCGGGGTTGGTGCATTCTATCGAAATTTCCTACAAATATTTAAAAACTTATGAAGTTTTACAAAAATTTAAAATTGTTTTCCAGACCGAAAATCAGCTGTTTTTTAGCTTGCAAATCTTTACTGAGCCAAAAAGACTCCGTAAAAACTTGTAACTTTCTCTCCAAATTAAATGTCAAAATGCGCTCTCTCCTTGCAAAGTTTGTGGAGTACCGAACAGGATTCGACAAAAATTCAGGAAAATTTGTACAAATTGTACAAATTATCAGCGTGCCGAACAGTCTTAATAATCGTTAAACTTTGATTTCGATGTGAAATCTATATGAGCCATTGGCCAGTTTCTTTTCGAGCCAATAAAAACTGAGCCGCTTATCCAAATTCAATAAATTTGGTATCAATGGATAGAGGACTGAAAAGGCTTTCGAAAACAGTTGGATAAGCTGTTCAGTATTTATTGACAAATAATTTTCATATTAAAATAACAATAGGTTGCAACTCCGTCATTCTTTTTTGAAAGCCTTTTCTGTCCTCTATCCAGTGATGCCAAATTTATTTCACTTCGATAAGCGTTTCAGTAGTTATTGGTAAATGATTTTTATCTTAAAATAATAATATGTAGGTGGCAAAAAGGACAAATGAAGGCAAAAAAAATCATATTGACGTTCATTTGAAAGCTTTGTCAGCCCTCTATACATAGGTACCAAGTTCATTAAATTCGGTTACGCGATTCATTAGTTATTGACAAATAATTTCCATAAAAATAAATATCCATAAAAAATAAAAGGATAGAAATAATTTTTATTCCTGGTGCGAAAAAGTAAAAATCAGGATTTTATAGTTATATCCTAATTTTTTTTTTTTTTTTCAAAAAAAAATCACAAAAATATATTGCAGCCAGGATTTTGATGCTAGAGTTCCTGGGATGAAGTAAAGGTTAATAATTTTCTTCGGGGAAGCTATTTTAACCGATGATTTTTTTTCGGCAAAAAATAATAATTTTTATTTTCTGTCCCTGGAAGAAACTAGTCACTTTGGAAAAAGCTGAAAGAAATACATTTCAGAGGGTATATTCTGCAGTTTTTTAACTCTTTCACAGGCTTTCAACCAGCTTCATTCTCAATGATTTCATTTAAAAATCTTATGCGGGGACCTGCTAGAAAATTACACCCATTTACGAATATATGTATGTATGTGTGTATAGAAAATGTGCTTTCAACATAACCCAGTAGCGAAAACGGTCAACGATGACAAGGTATCTAATGACGAGTAAGTGACATGTCAGGAATGCAGGCGTCACGTGTCAGTCATCGAGACGAAGCGGTTGGTTTCTTCTTTTTTTCTGTTCGTAGTACTTTCTGCCTTGTGTCTCGTTCATAAAAAAATAGATATAAGAGTAGGCTTTGTTTTCGGTTTGCTCAAGGCAAATCTAGCAGGGTAGGCGCAGTGGCGAATTCAAAAATGTCCAATATATTTTGTTATTGTAATTGGTAGAGTGTAATGCCAAAATGATATTTCACTTTATTGATATTTCGCCTTGATATTATTAATGGGCCATGATGTGAATTCGCTTAAATTTTGAGATTAAACTCTACCTTTGCAAATAAAAAAGGAAATTTTTGATTTTCCACTACGCCTACCTTCTTCGATTTTGGATTTGCTTTTCGCTTTTCATTCGCTTTTTTAGTGCATAATATTTACATACATATTTCAGTTCACTAGCGAAAATTCAGTTTATTTCAACGTGCGGGTGTGAGGATTTTTTGGTATTTTAGTTTATTGGATCATTGGCAAGTCTGCTGCGACGATTTCAAGGTACGTTTTGGAGATTTTTGGTTTTTAAACGGTTTTATTTAGCTCACCCCGTTTGTTTTATTATTTATTCTTGGGTCAAATTTAGTAATTCAAATTTCACCCTCTTCCTGTCAACCGATTAATCTGGAATTTTGTACGCATATATAACCCCGATGACAATGCAATATTATGAAAAAAAAATTCCGATAGGTGGCGCGTGGGTCGCTATATTTACAAAAATCGCATTTATGGTCCGATTTGACTGAAATTCGGAACATGTATTACCACCTTGAAAATAAATATTTTCTTTAAAAAAAAATCCGCTAGGTGGAGCTGAGATCGGGGTAATTAAAACTGAAAATCCTAATTATGGACCGATTTGGCTGATATTTAGCATGTGCATTACTTAAATAATTTACAAATGTTTAAAAAAAATTGGGCTTCTACAATACATAAAATGTAGGGCAGCACTGTGGATCACGCGGTCGTATACTTAGGTGCGAAACTGTTTGAAGAAGGTCAAGCCTACGTGGCTCTTAGTAGAGTAAGAACTTTGCAGGGACTACGTATAGAGGCGTTGGACTGCAATAAACGGGCAAGAAACCTTGCAATAATGAAGCACTAAATGAATTAAACAGAATGCGAAATAAAAACTAAAAACTAGAAAATAAAAATAGGTAAAAAAACTTTTTAAGTTAAACGGTTTTATGTTATACATACATTGCAATGTTTAAGATAAATGTACTAAAACCCAAAAAATAATAAAATAGATACAGTCGTGGGAATTATAAACATTTGCATAGACTTGACTAAAATAAAACCGGGGGCACGTCAATTGTCTACAAATTATCGACTTAATGTGCGATAGAAGAATCGTTTAATTCGTCGTTAGGCAGTTGGCCCGCAGACGGTGAGGAAATTACTTACTATTTTCTTGCTCATGAAAATTCCAATAGTTATACACTCCATGTTAATAAAAGAGATGTTTCAACTAGTTTATCGTTGGACATTCACACGAGGAATCGTTTCACTGCTCGTAGTTTGTCTTTAATCGACAAAACATATGATAAAAGTACTACTCGCTCACCACTATGAAACCCTAAAACTCGCTTACAATCGAGCTTGCTAGCTTTTTTCCACATTCTAGCCCTACTTATCACACGTCCATCGGTTGAACAACTGCCTAATTATAGTGTAACATTACAAAACAAATATTTTAATCAACGATTGTAGACAATTGACGTGCCCCCCGGTTTTATTTTAGTCTAGTCTATGCAAATGTTTATAATTAACACGACTGTATCTATTTTATTATTTTTTGGGTTTTAGTACATTTATCTTAAACATTGCAATGTATGTATAACATAAAACCGTTTAACTTAAAAAGTTTTTTTTACCTATTTTTATTTGTAATATTTAACTACTCCACGCATTTCTTTTTATAGTTCACAAGAAGATCTTTTATGAATGTTAGCAGAAAACAATGCACTCTTTAGAAGATGTTTACTCTCAGAAAATTCGCATAATATTCATTTTCCCATAAGCCATGAGATGATATGACCCTCTATATGACATGCCATGCTAGAGACACCTGTGACTCTCTACATGACATTTCATGGAATCGTCACTTAGGAAAAAATTAACATTTGTATGAAAAAGTCATGAAAGACTTCCATATAAACGTCAGCTTATGTCACTTAGGACATAGACTAGAAGTACGTGACACTTAAGTGGCCTCTGCAGGACTTTCGCACTGGGAAGTTACAGTTGGATGTGAACACAGATTCAAATGTACATATTTGTATGTATGTATGCATGAATCTACGTAAGTATGTATGTATGTATATACTCCACGTTAATCATACAACAGATTTTCTAATATCAATATACCTAGTCTACGCCGCTTGTGCTATGTTATATAACCACTTCCCGCGTGTCCTTTGACTTGTATTTTCTACCTCCTTAACCCGTTTCGCCTACTATACCACCGTATATATGTACATATGTATGTATGTATGAATGTACATACATATATACATACATACATACATACATATATAGAATTCGCTACGGAATTATTTCTCTGCAAAATAAAAATTTTATGTGTGTGTACCTATAACAATTTTCAATGAACTTTTCCTATATTCAAACATTAGAAGTTGTATTTTTATGCACCGGTCTAAGAGAATGTAAATATGTATGTACCTACATCAGTGGCGGATCCACGGGGGGTGTTTTGGGGGTTCAAACCCCCCCCTTGTGGTTTATCATAGATCTCAAATTAATGCCTTTATTGATTCTGCGCCCAAATTTCCCAAACTGAACAAGGAAAACTCTATCATTCCAAAAGCAATGGTTGGACCATATAAAATCCAAAAAAATGTACCTACATGGGAAAAAAGTTCATGTAGGTACCTTTGGACGCACGTGCATAAAATCAAATTTGTCAAATGCTATTCGCAAATTGCCAAATCGCAAATTTATTTTCTTTTCTTTCTTATCCCTATTTTTATCGGGATTGTACAGATTTAATTTGGTCAGAAATGTCTGAATCGTTGGAGAAATTGCCTTTTTCAGAGGCATTTCGCAATTCTTGTTTAAATTAATCTTTTAAAAATTTGAGTATATAAACACAAGAACTTCAATAAAGTAAAAATTCTCTTAAAAATATAAATATAACCAAAAAGTACTACATACATATATTCTTATTTATTTTGGCTTTAAATGCAAGGGCAAGTGAAATTGATGATCAATTTGCCACCAATACCATACGATACTCATTCGCACGTACCAATGCAAAAATATTCATACATACGTTATACATGTTATTTAGAACTTCAATTGAAATCTCCTGCACTTTATGTGATGACATACATATTAGGTCCGTTTATTATTAGCTAGTTATGAATAGTTAGCCAAGTTTCGGCTGGAAAATCCTTTCTTGAGTCAAAAAAATAGCAGAAGAGAGCCATAGACAGCTCCAAATTTCAGCTAGTAAAATTTTCCCTAGCTGAAATTATTTGCTGCCAAAGTAAGAAACAGCTGCTGAAAAAATAAACAAACGAATACTTTTGATTTTTATTACTTTTGAAATTTTCTGAATTTTTGAAATAGAAATAAAGAAAATTAAATGTTATGATGTTTTTGTTTTGGCCAGCCTTCGTTTTATGATTCTAAGTTTTGTTGAGCTTTTTGGCCTTATTTTAATTAAAAAGAATGTTTTGTATACATGTATGTATTTTGTTTATTTATTTATTATTTTGCCCGACGTTTCGGTAAAACTCCTTTACCATCTTCAGGGGTCGACTTTATTTTTGCAAAATCACACGAACATGGAGATATGAAAGAAAACAAACATTTAGATTTAGATTTCGTGTGATTTTGCAAAAATAAAGTCGACCCCTGAAGATGGTAAAGGAGTTTTACCGAAACGTCGGGCAAAATAATAAATAAATAAACAAAATACATACATGTATACAAAACAAAATTAAATGTTTTTTTTAGAAAAAATAACCATTAACAGTCAAAAAAGGCATTAAAATTACTAATCGCTAATTTTTACTATTATTCCGTTTCTTGATTTTCTGTTCGTTTCGCACTTTATGAGCGCAATTCTTTCCGTTTTGCTCACTTCACAGCTAGTTTCTAGTTTAATAAGAAACAAACCTATTGTTAATTTTGAGGGTTTTGAGTTTGGTGTTTTTAAGGTGCGGGAAATGGCGCAACTAGTATATAGAATAATAATAGTAGGTGGTATTAGTCCATATTTTCACCAGCGCGCATAGGTAGATTTTCAAGTTTTATGCGGCCAAAAATATTTTATTGTCTACATCTATTCCAAATTGCTTGTTTAATGCGTTAAAAGTCGATTTTATTGAAAAATATATACAGTGACTCAAAAAAAATCATACGCCAAAGTTTTTAAATTTATTTCAAAGAGTTCTGTCGAAAATTTTACTTTCTTATTTTAGTTTAAAAATATAGAAAATTTTTCAATAAAAATCGTTTTAAGCAGGATTTCTGAGCTTATGGAAAAAATCTGAAAAATCGGAGAAATTTCTGAAAGTGGATTAAAAATTTCAAAGCAAGGCCATAATTTATAGAAGATTTTGAGGAGATTTCTAAGTGTACTGTTATATAGCCAACCACTTTTAGTGTAAAAAGTGAAATTCTCAATGCTATGAAAAATTCCGTCAATTTTAGAAGTTTTTTTCTGTAGGGTGTAGGGTGAGACCGTTCCAATTAAAATTTCCGAAAAGCCAATGAAAATTTTCAAAAAGTTGAATGTTGCATATTGTTATATTAAAATTGAATGAATGATTCTTAGCCCCTAATAAGTTTCGACTAGCGGCAGGGACACCCCCGTTGTCTATAAAAGCCGAGAAGACCCGGTCTATTATAAACGTAGAGGGATTTTGGATTTTGTATTTGTACCAATTTTAAAATTTTCAATTTTGGCCGCATAAATTCGTAAAATCTACCTATGTATGTGCAGCGTCTGCCCTTAAAAAACATCTTCCAAAAAAATAAATTTTCAAAACCCCCCCTTGCCGAAATCCTGGATCCGCGCCTGACCTACATACATATGTATGTACGTACATATATGTACATAGGTAAAAGTGTGTATAAAATCTTGAAAATTTTCACACACCAACACATTTTTTTTTTATTCCGGTGATTTTTTTTCTCGTTTGATAAGTTACGTATAAATAAATCAATATCTAATATTTTAGCATTTTCACTAACTGAACACTCTTCTGTTGCGGGGTTGTTTTGTACATATGGATAAAACATGTAGTATGTACATATCAAGCAATTACGAATTTCGCCGTTTCTACACAGATTAATATAAAACTTTAGTTTATTGAACAAGAAATCGCAAAGGAAAAAGTCTTAGACATAATATGTACATGCATATGGATGTATGTACATATGTACACACTACATATATCCAAAGAGTTATAGTAGCAAAGCTAAAGGGAATACCTTTATTTAGGTTTCTGTCAATTGACAACACGAGTCCCGAAATGAACGGTTCACGAAAGACTGACTAAGGCTGAAATCTGACGAGGTGAGTCGCACCAAATTGGCAGAGTTCTGGCTACGTCAATGTGAAATACATAGAACGATGACAATAGCCACGACAATGAGGTCGTTCTGACTGCGAATTTGCGCTCAGCAAGCGTACGATTTATCCATACATATGTCAGTGGCGGACCTAGCATAAATTGTATGGGCAGGCCTATGTGTGAAGCATAACCATTAGCCATTTATGTATGTAATTTTCTTTGCTGTATTATCTAAAAGTCTGATTGCGTTCTGCCATTGACTTTGATTTAGAGCTCTCGATTTTTGTTTTTAACATTTTCAAGTAGCCCGAATAAATGCTTTTCAAATGCCAGAACACTCGTTTGTTTGCTTATTACCCGTATGTTTGTACGGGCATTCGAACAATTCGGGTATTTGAAGTTTGTTTTTTCTTTTTTTTTTTTTTTTTTTTTTTTTTTTTGTTGTCTTCATATGTATTTTGTTATTTTTGTTTTCCTGATACACATTTTTTTGTTTGTACACTCAGAGAAAAGGAATAAAAATAAAATTATTTAATTTATTTTATTTATTTATTTCATTTTTATAATTTTTAAATTAAAATGTATTTAGGATTTAATAAGAAACATGTGCTTAATTAAAAATAAACTGTTTAAATTTAAAATGTTTTATCTTGATTTTGCAATGAACACTTTTAAAATAAAAATGTTCGTATTTACATTATTTTTAAATACGTTTTTATAATTAAATAATTTTCAATTTTAATTTAAACATGTTTGTTTTTAAATCCTAAATACATTTTATTTTCAAACATTTTATTTTTAATTTAAAAATTTTCATTTGGTTTGTTGTTTATATTCATACCATAAAATGAGGATGATGAAGAATTATTTGAGCATATAATGGGCTTTTTTGGTCAAGGAAGTTGCAAGTGCGAAGTCACAGAAAAATGTAGTTACATCCACTGATTGCCCAACGTTTCGCCAAACACCTTGGCATCCTCAGGGGCGTAAACTTTATTGACAAACATAATAAAACAAACATTATATTATAAGTACACATTTTTAAATATACAGATACATATATACATTATAACATTTAAAACCATCGCAGTAAAAAACAGAAATCACTTACATTTCAATGGATAAAATAAAAATTATTGCACTGAGTATACATACATATACATAGATACCTTACTTAACAGGTACCTTTGTCAAACTAAAATATAAATAATTATAAACAAAATAAATAGGTAGCAGCGATGTCTTCGGTGTCTTCTTTTTTGTTAACCGTCCGTTCTCTATTTTTTAGTATATGTAAACTCTCTAATATGTATCTAGTTTTCTCTCTCTTCTCATTGTCTATTATCTTTGTGTTATCTATATCAGCTGTGTGTGGAAGAATTACTAAGTTTTTATATACATACAATGGATATTACCTACTTTTGGTGAGCACAATAACAAGCATGGCTAAGTTGAAAGTAAATTAAATTATCTACAAAAGCAGAGAAGTTATTATTAGAATAATTTGGGAAGAACTCAATTGAATTGATCGATGACGTCAAACTTATAGGGAAATCTCACACGAAAACGCAGAGCAATTTTGTTTTCCTTATAGCGACAGCAATTTCAGCAGCAGCAAGTGCATTTGTTTATTATCTAATATCTAAAAAATGGGTGCTTTGGTGTTTGGAAAACTGAAGTCCAATTACCAAAAGTCGTGAAATGTTTGATTTCGATTTCCGTCGCTTTTTAAAATTATCTTGATATTGTGCCCAATAGTCGCCAAAAATCACAATCTACGCTTTCAGGTATAATCTGGTATTTGATATTTATGTTTGCATAAATATAAGTATATACATGCAAACGAAAATATCAAATATGCATATGACTGTGAATACTGAACTGCCGAAGCCAGCTTCTCATTCAAATTTGATGGGAAAAATAAAAAAAGGGCTTTGCTAGTTTTTTTTTTCAATTTAAGTCTGAAAATAAGCAATTGATTTCTCCTTAGAGAAAGCGAGAAAACAAGCTATATTATTCTTTTTTAAAAGCCACGTAAAAGCTAATGTGCGGAAACGTTAAAGCATGCTCACTGTGCTGTGATTGGCTGTACAAACAAAATACACATTGTGAGGTGGATTGGTGGTGTATTTGCGCTATTTTCTTAGAAGGCTTTTAGGCGCCGGATGTTACAGTGGGGACTATATTATTTAGAACTTAATTAGTAAACACATTTAAAACGTAAAATAACCAGATTTTAAAGAAATGAACGAAGATATGTACACAAACCGGGATTCTTGGCTTGTATGAAGCGCCCGCCTCTGATATATGTATACATACATATATGTTGATACCCTGCAAAAATTAATTACTTTGGATTACTTTCAAAGTGATCATAAACATAGCAGCAAGGGAGCGACTCATGTATCTTCTTGGGGCGAAAATTGCTCCGAAAACAAAATTTTTATCACGACGAAGCAAGTTCGATATGTCTGTACATATCAGTGGCGGACCTAGCATAAATTGTCTGGGCAAGCCTATGTGTGAAGCATAGCCATTAGTAATTTACAGGATACGCGTTGGTATGCACAGCACAGTACAGGCACATGTGCACTGTATATTTTTATAAAAAAAAAAATTCATAGTACACGTACCATGTGCTTGAAAAAATGTACATGTACATGTTTTTTTTATACTAGTTTTTTTTTTACAAAGCCTATAAAAAAGTGTTTGCCATGTACATGTACATTTTTTCAAGCACATGGTACATGTACTACGTATTTTTTTTTTTAAATACATATATATAATGCACATGTATTTTGTATTTGTTTTTTCAAAATGTGTGGCATATGTATGGACAAATGCGTACCCTGGTAATTTCTGTAATTTTCTTTGCAGTATTATCACATCTGTGGCCGCTGTGGTGCAGTGGGTAGAGTGCTCGCCTGCTATGCCAGAGGTCTCGGGTTCAAACCACGGTCCGAGCCAAACAAATTTTTCTAATTAGTAAAAATCCAATTATTGGGTTTTTTAAGAGCAGCGGTCACCTCTCGGCAGTGGGCGGCATACCCTCCGAGAGTATTTCTGCCATGAAAAAGCTTCTCACAAAAAATGCATTCGCCGTTCGGAGCCGGCATAAAACTGTAGGTCCACCCAATTAGTAGGAAAAACAAAAAGGAGCACACCTCGAATTGGGAGAGAAGCTCGGCCATAAAACTCGTCAGAGTTATAATAGCGCCATTGTATTATTATTATTATATTATCACATCTACAAACTTGAATCAAGTTCTTCACCATCAGAATGCGTGAATTATAGACAAAAGCAGAGGACAAGTTATTATTACAATCATTTGGGAAGAATTCAATTGAATTGATCGATGACGCCAAACTTATAGGGAAATCTATAAATCTCACACGAAAGCGCAGAGGTATTTTTAGTTTCCTTATCAGCGTTGCCGTTTTAGCCATTTGGTGGCTAGATTTAGCCACCGCCGTGTTTTATTAGCCACCAAAATTTGGGTTTTGCCACAAGCTACGTTTTTAGCCACCGCTTGTAATGAACCATAATTTTGCACATAGGAAGGATGTGGTAAAGCTAATTCAATTCAGCGATTATCACAAATCGATTTAAAGGCCCTTGGCAACTTACAATCTGGATTGTCCAATTTGGGTGTTATTTTGAGTGAGTTAGTCAAATTCAAGGCCGTATTTAGGGGGGGGAGTTTGGGTGTTTGAACCCCCCACGAAATTCTGGTAGATAAATTTTACTTCTATCATATTCCAAGCTATATGTTGAAAACACTAGGTTACAAATAATTAATTTGAGAAAATACCAAGAATTTCAGGTATAGGGGAGGGCTGTCATGAACCTTCTGAGGTCAAAACCATTTTTTATAGTTAGGGTTTTGAGATAATGGTAATTTTGGGTTTTTTTTGTTACAACTTCCATCAAAAATTCTTTTCGCTAAAATACCCGCAAACCGTATCTACTCCGTTCGAAAGATAATTAAAGTACGCTTCTAACGACATACGACTTATAAATTAAATTATGTTACCACTCCGGAATAAGGCAGTCAATCATCGCATATTTTCTAAAATTTTAGCATATTTCCTTATAACTTCATAAAGTCATTGCGTGGCTGAAAATTCATTACTCGGGTTATATTAGTGAATTATAAGATTTTGTGTGTTTTTCGAAAGATCCCATATATGGGATGTATGCTTTTTTATATGTAGTCCGATTTCACCTATATATTTTCAATACTAACTTTGGAAAGTCACCATTTTTTGATTTTTTGCGATTATTGAAAAAAATTGGTTTTTATTGGGGTTTTTATAAGAAGTTGTAAAAATCAGGAAAGTTTTATTCTTTTTAAAATTATTCTGTTTTATTGCAAACATTTTAAGCGTAATATTAAAAAGATGCGATAAATACTTTATTTTTGGCGATTTTTTTCAAGTGAAAGAAAAAGGATGTTTTATGGTCGAAAAACTCGGTTAGGGGACCCAACTATATGAAAACGACTTCACAGATAAAAGGACATTAGGAGGAAATATAAAGCTTTCCAAGCACTGTTTGCCAGCATAACACCAACAGTCTCAAAAATAAGCTGTTGCTGTTTTGCGAAAGTTATCATAATTTTTTGAGAACTTTTGAATTTCGATTTCCTTTGAAAATATCTTAAGCCGAAGCACATAAAAGTCGAATATATTTGTTTGTTTTTTGTGCTGTTGCTTTACTGTGTAATTTCAAACAGATCAGTCGACAGTAAAACACAGATAAACAGAATTTTAGTTTTAAGTGCGACTTTTTGAAATTGGTTTTTTTGTACATTACAATTTCGATTGTGTTCCCATAAATTAAAAAAAAAAAAAAAAAAACAATAACAACAGTGCTGTAAAAACTCGAAATTATGTTTGCCCTTTGCTGTGCTGTACAAATTTCCACAATACAGCAACAGTCGACTATAATTTTTTGAAACTTAAGGCTGCGCAGATGCAGTACAGTAGAACTTTTTATTTTTTATACTTCTGCTGCGCTGTTAATTTTTTAATTTTCAAATGAAAATGAAATTCAATGGAAATGAAAAAAAAGTAGAAAATAATTTCAAACCCTGCTCAAACGCAAGGCTGCTCAACGAAATGAACAAAATAATTTTGTTTCAAAAAATATCAATAAAAAATATCCAAAAATTATTTTGTTTTGCTAATTGTCAGAAACAAAATTTTTTCGTTTCAAAAATTATCAATAAATCTTTAATCAGAATAATTTTGTTTCGTTGATATCAAAAAAATTAACAAAAATTGTATTTGTTTTTATTCTTGTATGTATGTACATACATACAAACATATGTAAAATATTTTTTCTTCATAGCCCAATAAACACAGACGCGAGGATGATATCGCGGCGAATTCGAGGCGAGTTCGCGAAAGCAGATTTCCGCGAACCTAATTTCTCGGACTCGTCTCGAGTTCGCGGCAAGTTCGAGAAAATCAATTTTCGCGATATCATTTTTTTCTATTTTTTAAAGTTTTTTTGCATTTATACCTGAACTCGAATATCACAGTTCCAGTAGATCAAATCGGTTTATAATAAAATAGATACGAGTAAGTATGTAGAAAAACCAATTCAAAATTGTTTAAATAAGGGCACTTTATTTACTGCTTAAATTTATTTCAAAAGCTTTTGTTATTCATTAAAGTTAAACTTTCTTTATAAAAATATTTTAAGTGCTTTGTATTATTTTATACGGATTTAACCCATTGCCAGTAAACCAAACTCTGAAATTTTAATTTTTCGAAACACCATTTATAAAAAAATTTCGAATCGCCAACGATCAGATAAATTAAAAATTCTCGAATCGCTAATGATAAAAAATTCGAATCGCCAGCGATCCGAGAATGTACAAATTCTCGAATCGCTAGTGATAGGTGACATGCCTACGAATTCGGATTCGCCGATCTATCGCCGCGAACTATTGCCGCGATAATATAATCAGAGAAAGCAAATCCGACGCGAATTCGAGGCGAATCCGTTGTGTTTATTGGGAGAAAGCGAAATTATTGAAAAGTCAATTTTGCGTTTAAATTTGAAACTATATTTTTTTGAAATAATTGTATTGATAATTATCAAAACAAAAAAAATTTGTTAATTTTTTTTTATTAACAGTTGAAACGAAATGGATTGTTATGCTTTTTACGTTTATAAAATCGAATATTTCAACAGAAACAAAATTTTTTTTTGTTTATTGTTAAAAATAACGTTATTTTGCAGCCTTGCTCAAAAGACTAAAATAATGACATATCTATCAATTTTAAAAATCGGATGTCAAATAACAAAGTTGCAAAAAAAACAAGTTAGAGTCTCAACATAAGCTAAAAATCTTGAGGCGGACTTTTACAGCTGGAAAAAATAAATAAATAAAATATTATTTTTTTTTACTTGGATAAAATCACCAAAAATAAAGTATTCATCGTATTTGTAATAAAACAGTCTAATTTTTAAATGAATAAAAGTTTCCTGATTTTTAAAACTTCTTATAAAAATCCTAATTTGAAAATCAAAAGTTTCGTAAAAAAAATTTCTTCTAAATAGCACTTGAGAAACCAGAATTTTTTTTTATTATTTTTATTTAGTGCAGGAAATAAGTTATATATTTTTCCCAAAAAAAAAAAAAACAAAAAATCCACAACGATGTAACCCCCCACGAAATAAATTCCTGGGTACGGCCCTGGTCGAATTTGATTGTTTTTTTTGTGTGTTAGTGCAATCGGCAGCCGTCGTGCTACACGTACTTGTTGTCGGCTCGCTGTCGGCTCGCGGCGACTAAAATCAAAAATTTTTGATGTTGCTACTCGCTAGTGGAATAGTAGGCTGTCGATGAAAGTCCGTATAAGGATCTAACTGACTTTGTATATTGTTTGCTACTTCTACCACTTAGCAACGCCGAAGTGGAAAGAACCTTTTCCGTAATGAATATTGTCAAAACCAAAAAATCGAAACAAAATGAATCTTACAATGTTGAATTTTAACTATAAGAAATGGCTTAAAGAATGTAAACAATGTTGCAATGAATTTGAAATAACCGAAGATCTCATTAAATTAATGAAGAAAGAATTAATTTACGAAGAGAAAGACTTAATTAGTGATGACGACATAATGATAGATATTGAATGTGATATCTAATTGTTTTAGATATAGTTAAGTACATACTATGTATGTATGAATGTTATTTTTACACAAATTTATGATTTATTCCTTATATTATTTGCAACAGTTTTGTGCCTGAATTTTAAAAATAAATTTAAAACATGTTAATTTAAAACAAAATTTTTTAGCCACCATTTTTAGCCATGAACCAAATTTTTTAGCCATTTTTAGGCACAAATTAAATCAAATCTAGCCACCACGAAAATTTTTCAACGGCAACGCTGTTCCTTATACCTACCGAGGGAAATTTCAGCAGTAGCAAATGGATTTGCTTATTATAGCACTATATGAGAATATCTAAAAATGGGTGCTTAAGTGAATTGATTAAATTAAATTGAATTTAATTTTAATTCATTTTATTTTAGTATTTATATGGCCGTTTTAATTCTAATAATTATTTTATGTGAATTTAAATGAGCTATTGGCCATTTTTTAATGAAGAAAAATTGAAAAAATTTTTTGGTAGAAGTTATGGATCCATTTCGGAGATCACCACATCCCCTCATCAGACTTCTTCAAGCGGCCTCAACCGAGAATCGAACTTAAGTCGTTCGATTGGTAGTCCATTGTCTATACCATTGAGCTACCACCGCCGTCAGCTTTGTTTCGCTTAAATTTCAATTTTCCTTCCATTACAATCCACATACCAACAACAGTAGCTTAATGCACTCTGCCTTTGCTACCTAGTATGTTGGTGCGATTGTGCGTTTGGTTTGTACAAAGTTCTAAAGCTATTAACAAGCAAAGCTTTTGTACAGGCAATGCTTGTTATTGTTTTCAGACTTTTTTGTTTTTCGGCAGGCTCTCCGATATACATATTTATGTTTGTATTTATATGGCCGTTTTAATTCTAATAATTATTTTATGTGAATTTAAATGAGCTATTGGCCATTTTTTAATGAAGAAAAATTGAAAAAATTTTTTGGTAGAAGTTATGGATCCATTTCGGAGATCACCACATCCCCTCATCAGACTTCTTCAAGCGGCCTCAACCGAGAATCGAACTTAAGTCGTTCGATTGGTAGTCCATTGTCTATACCATTGAGCTACCACCGCCGTCAGCTTTGTTTCGCTTAAATTTCAATTTTCCTTCCATTACAATCCACATACCAACAACAGTAGCTTAATGCACTCTGCCTTTGCTACCTAGTATGTTGGTGCGATTGTGCGTTTGGTTTGTACAAAGTTCTAAAGCTATTAACAAGCAAAGCTTTTGTACAGGCAATGCTTGTTATTGTTTTCAGACTTTTTTGTTTTTCGGCAGGCTCTCCGATATACATATTTATGTTTGTATTTATATGGCCGTTTTAATTCTAATAATTATTTTATGTGAATTTAAATGAGCTATTGGCCATTTTTTAATGAAGAAAAATTGAAAAAATTTTTTGGTAGAAGTTATGGATCCATTTCGGAGATCACCACATCCCCTCATCAGACTTCTTCAAGCGGCCTCAACCGAGAATCGAACTTAAGTCGTTCGATTGGTAGTCCATTGTCTATACCATTGAGCTACCACCGCCGTCAGCTTTGTTTCGCTTAAATTTCAATTTTCCTTCCATTACAATCCACATACCAACAACAGTAGCTTAATGCACTCTGCCTTTGCTACCTAGTATGTTGGTGCGATTGTGCGTTTGGTTTGTACAAAGTTCTAAAGCTATTAACAAGCAAAGCTTTTGTACAGGCAATGCTTGTTATTGTTTTCAGACTTTTTTGTTTTTCGGCAGGCTCTCCGATATACATATTTATGTTTGTATTTATATGGCCGTTTTAATTCTAATAATTATTTTATGTGAATTTAAATGAGCTATTGGCCATTTTTTAATGAAGAAAAATTGAAAAAATTTTTTGGTAGAAGTTATGGATCCATTTCGGAGATCACCACATCCCCTCATCAGACTTCTTCAAGCGGCCTCAACCGAGAATCGAACTTAAGTCGTTCGATTGGTAGTCCATTGTCTATACCATTGAGCTACCACCGCCGTCAGCTTTGTTTCGCTTAAATTTCAATTTTCCTTCCATTACAATCCACATACCAACAACAGTAGCTTAATGCACTCTGCCTTTGCTACCTAGTATGTTGGTGCGATTGTGCGTTTGGTTTGTACAAAGTTCTAAAGCTATTAACAAGCAAAGCTTTTGTACAGGCAATGCTTGTTATTGTTTTCAGACTTTTTTGTTTTTCGGCAGGCTCTCCGATATACATATTTATGTTTGTATTTATATGGCCGTTTTAATTCTAATAATTATTTTATGTGAATTTAAATGAGCTATTGGCCATTTTTTAATGAAGAAAAATTGAAAAAATTTTTTGGTAGAAGTCTCCGAAATGGATCCATAACTTCTACCAAAAAATTTTTTCAATTTTTCTTCATTAAAAAATGGCCAATAGCTCATTTAAATTCACATAAAATCATTTTATTTTATTTTTTTAATTTTATTTTATTTCCTGTAATTTAATTTAATTTAATTTTATTTTCTTTTATTTTTGTTTTATTTTTATCTTATTTTTATTTTTTTTTATTTTATTTTATTTTATTTTATTTTATTTCATTTTAATTCCTTTATTTTTTATATGTTAAATCATTAAAAAAAATTCAGCGGGAATGCGCGTACATGTGGTGTTCACCATTAAAATCCAGAAAAGCACGTTTTTAAAGGGACGACGATTATTTTGCAGAAACGCTCGCTGAATAAAAAACGCGAGTATTCATATGTGCACGTTGCCCGAGATACAAGGAAATCGGTTTTTGTAAGCGCGCGTTTTCTCCCTACCCAAGTGAAGCGCGTTTTCTGCCGTCATGAGTGGCTAGCCAAAGCCAGCCCTTTATTCGCATACAAATTTGATGTGAAAAATAAAAAAACGTTCTTTGCTACTTTATTTTCAATTTAACTCTAAAAATACACATTGAGGTGGGTTTTTAGTTTATTTTCTAAGAAGGCTTTTAGGCGCAAGTTGTCGGAAGTTTCAGTGGGGCTGTATTATTGGGAACTTAAATAGTAAACACATTTCAAACGTAAAATAACCAGATTTGAGAGAAATTCATAAAATGAAATGACCGAAAATACTTGAGCAAGCCCAGCTTTTCGGCTTATATGAAGCATCCGCCTCTGGGACATACATATGCATGCTTGTTTGAACGCACATATTTTAGTAATAAAGACAGTGAAAAGTAACGCAACAGATATCAAAAACGAAAAATTAAATATTTATTAAAAAAATGTATACTAATAATTCAAAATGAATTGGCAGTCGTAGGCACAAATCTTTTCAGAGATTATTAAATTTCTTTAATTTAAGTACTCCATAAATTAATCCAATACTCCATGGATTACTCGGGTGTCATACCGAAATCGAAGTACATATGTGATCCGTGCCTAGGACATCGCCATGTTCAATGGACCATATTTTTTATATGAAATGTGGTAAATTCCGGTGTACTCGAATGCTCCACAGCGAATACTCTATATACGCATGTATGGAGTACTCGGCCTTTTTTGCAGGGTATATATATACGAATACATACCCAACAAACATTTTTCTTAATTCTCAATTTGAGATGCATTTGAGAATAACCCCTTTTCGTCGCAAATCTCACACGTTTATTTCAAATGCATCTCACATCACATTTTTAATACGGGATTTTGGGCTGATTCCAAGGCAGATCTATACCGGTAATATAAGCTCAGCAGCTGATTCATTTTCATTTTGGCTAAATTGTCAAATCGTATTGCTTTTATTTTGTTTACTTCCGTCTTGTTTGCATTTTCGTACGTGCTTTTTGACGTTTTAGACGAGAGATTTTCAACATGGCCGCCGTGCTGTTACCTTTATAGATCTGCCTTGGCTGATTCTCAAATTTTCTTAAACCAATTTCAACGGTGGTACGAATGAAATGGAATCAAAAATGTATGTGCATATGTATGTATTATATATTTGTACATCAGAGTAGAAAAAAATAGAGGGATAGTGGGAGTGAGAGTTTGTGTTGTGACCGCAGACCGAAAAACGCTACATTAGTTACCCGTGCGGGTGAATTTCACTGGTACCTTTTGTGCAGTTACATGATTACATTAATACCGTTTTTGATAAATCGTCGGTCTCCTGCCAGAAACACGAATGTGAAAACTTTTTTAAGCGCGATGGTTGTTCTTTATCGGGTATATGTATATTTATATAATAACAGTTAATATTTACACATATGTATGCTTGTGTAAACATACACACAAAATATGGACCAACGTGTATGCACATAAGCATATAAAGAAATATTAATTGTTATTATGTATGTCAATATATACTCGATGAAGAGCAGACATCACATATTAAAAAAATTCACATTCGTATTTCTGGCAGGAGACCGACGATATATACGTACATACATGCCTATGTAGAACAAATCACGTTTTTATAATTTAGCTAAATTCACAAAAAGTCACAAACAAACAAAAAAATACAAAACCATCCTTATACACAATCATTTTCAACCATCATCATTTCAACCGTTCAGAGACTGCTCGAGTAGAACAACAAACACAGACTGAAATTTGCAAACACAAAATTTCTTCCTTATTTCAAACCTCGACATGTTGAAATTCGTGAAGTGGAATAAAATGCGAAACAAGCCTTTTCTCAAATGCTGCTCAAATTGATAAACAATGTTTGAGAAGTACTTCAAAATATATATATGTTTATTTTCAAATGATATATGTACATATATGCTGATTCTCAAATTGAGAAACAATATTTTCTCAACGATTGAGAATTTCTTTTTCAGTGTTTAATGGGATATGTTATGTTTGCCCTTGCGTATGTATACTATCTTCTACAAAGTTTAATACCGGTTTTTGTTGTAGGTACATACATTTGTACATACATATGTACCTATATAAATGCGGTTGGGATGTGAGGCTTGGTAGGTTGGTTAGCCTGGTTTAAGAAAAGAGACATTGTGGCTAGATAGAAATGAGTATAAATGAGACTATTCGACGTTTTGCTCCTATGTACCTACTTATGTACATACCCTCCAAAAAAGAGTAAACAACAAGCCATTGCATACGGATTATGCTGGCTCTACACGTAATAACACTATGTTACAGCCAAAAAATACCAAGGAATTCAGGTATCGGGGAAGATATGTAGGTATCGGCCTACTGAGCTTGGAACTATTTTTTTTTAATATTTTATATGGTTAGGTTTTTAAAATAACGGTAATTTTGCGATTTTTTGGTTATCACATTCAAAAATTATTTTCGCGGAAGTCGCAAACGTGATAATCACTAGCAGTACCATAAAATATCCTTTTTGTTTCACCTGAAAAAATCGCCAAAAATAAATAAACAAGCTAATTTCTGAAAGAATAAAAATTTTCTGATTTTTACATCTTCTTATAAAAAACTGTATTTAAAAATCAAAATTTTTTCAAAAATCGCAAAAAATTTACAAAATTTTGATTTTGACCATCTGTCATTCAGTGAGGTTTGGCTCAATTACTACAAGTTGTACATCGTTGGAAGCGTATTTTAATTGTTTTTCGAACGAAGTTCTGCTTGTTATTATCACACAGAGAAAAAAGTACTATTTTCACATGTAAAAAGAATCAACCAGATTTTTGGTAAATATTACAATGCTGATTTTTTTATATTAAAATCAAGATATTGAAAAAATGAACTATGAAATATTTAACTCAACTCAAACTTATTCAATATGAAGCAATTTTGGGTTATTTTTTTGTTTCTAAAACGAAATATTGCATAAAATCAGAAATTTTATTTTAACCAAAACTCTGGTTGATTTCATTTTTAATATAAAAATAGTACTAGTAACCAACTTTTGGTTGATTCTTTTCTCAGTGCACGTTTGCGCAAATAATTTTTGAATGATGTGATAACCAAAAAAGCACAAAACTCCCGTTATCTCAAAAACCCAACCATATAAAAAATTAAAAAAAAAAAAATAGTTCCGAGCTCAGTAGGCCCATGCCTATCTTCCCCCATACATGAATTTCTTGGTATTATTTTTTTTTTTTATTATTTTTTGCGTAGTGTAATTGAAAAAAATGCGAATTTCGGGGGAAGTAGGTTTGTCGCGGCGAATATAACTATAACATTTATTTAGAGAATAAAACTATTTTTAACACGCTTTTATTAGCTTCACCTGTATGTATGTATGTATGTATGTATGTATGTATGTATGTATGTAACTTCATCCCATCCTAAAAGTTGCAACATTTAACTAAATAATTACATATATCTTTCAAACATTCACTTTTTGTGTTCTCTCTATTATTTCTATTCTCCTCTGGACTCGAAACATGACATCAACAGCCCAACGGCATCATATAGTAGGACATTCAACATTATATTTTATGCTTCATTGCGGCTTTTATGTTACCTTTCTTCAAAATAGCCTCTATGAATTTCAATTCACTCCCGTATATAAGCCAATAAGTAACAAGATTTCAGGGTACGGAAAAACTCACGAACGCTCAAAAATACATTCTACTCAAATCACAAACAAATGTTCAAAGAAAAACGTATAACCACTCAAGTAGCGAGCGAACTAACGCACAACAGCCAGCGATCGCTCATAGGCTATGAGTCATAGCGATGGCGATAAACTCAATGCATAAATTCACTCAAAAATTAAGCTTGAAGCTTTCTGTTTTGGGTTTGTTGTATTTGCAATGAAATCAGCCGCATGTACATACATACATACGTATGCAAAGCAAGAACTGGGTTTGTTTGTAATTCATTTAATAGTAAGTGCTGAATCAACGAAAAGGAACCCTAATTCTATAATAGCATTTTTATACAATGTTTTGTAAACGTTGGGTGAAAAAAATTTCTCTAAAAATTAAAAAAAAAAAAAAAATAAAAAAAAAAAAAAAAAAACAAATGCGCCACTCGGGACTCGAACCTGAACTCCTTGGTTCGTAGGCAGCATACCTCACCATTACGCTACAAACGTATTCGGAACTTTATTGTCTAAATTCGAATTTATTCAATCAGGTTTCTTTTTTTTGTTCTTTTCAAATGCTTCACCTCAACTTCTCCAAAGAGCGTATATGGATAAGAGGCTGCAGTCTGAAAAACTTCACACTAGATGTCACATTTCGCGCGAGATGGGACCCGCGAAGTGTGACATCTAGTGTGAACTTTAACGGACTACACCTTCATTCATATACGCTCTTTGTGAAACTTCACACTAGATGTCACACTTCGCGGGTCTCATCTCGCGCGAAATGTGACATCTAGTGTGAAGTTTTTCAGACTGCAGCCTCTTATCCATATACGCTCTTTGACTTCTCTTCACTTTCTGATTGTAAAATATAATAAAACGTTTGGGAAATTTTGTATTTCCAAACTAGTTTGGAAAACCTTGAATAAAAGGGTTTGGAAAATATTGCATAATAAGCTAATTTACTTCACTGCATATTGGGATTTTTGGTAGAAGTTATAAATACATATGTACATATGTAGATCTATTTCGGAGATCACCACATCCCTTCATCAGATTTCTTTTTACTTTTATTCTTGTGTCCGCATAAAACACCCTTTAATGAAAAATTTCACTAAAAAGTTAAAAATAAATAATAGCTTAAAAAAACTAAAAAACACGCTTTAATCTTAAAAATCGTACTAAAAATTGAGAAATAATTTAATTAGAAACAAAATGATGAACGAAAATATATGTAAGTATTTAAGGAAAAGCGTGGGGATGCTCAATAATATTTGAAAATGAAAATATTCGATTCGTACAACTAGTACAAAAATATACCTAGTTGTGAAATTAAAGAGTACGATATATGAAATCTCAAAAAAGTCAAAATAAAATTATTAGTAAAAAAACACCGATTTTAAATATTTTTTGACATACTGAGCACCCCACGCTTTTCCTTAAATACTTATATTTTCGTTCATCATTTTGTTTCTAATTAAATTATTTCTCAATTTTTAGTACGATTTTTAAGATTAAAGCGTGTTTTTTTAGTTTTTCAGCTATTATTTATTTATTATTCGCAGTCATAAAGATGGACTCTAAGATAATCATTAGGAATACGGTAATCAAAGACTTTTCTTTAGGCTTCATAGGAATAAATTTTAGCAGAACAACGTCTGTCGGGTCAGCTAGTAAAAATATATAAGTTAAAATTTTAAATTTTTCGCACTTAATATTGCGCATTTTGGCAGTATTTTTGTAGGAATTTATTAAATTTTGCCACTTTTATTTTTTATTTTCAATGCGATGCCCGCGCGATGCTTTCACTTCAACGAGAAAAAAATTATGAAGTTTGTCAAACATATCCACTAACCCTCCAATTTTTTGTAGAACGCGACAAAATATCAAAATCGTTTGATCTTCACCCAACCGTCTGTTCAACTTGTACAACAAGCCCGCTAACGTGACGATTTGTTCTACAAAGAGCACTGAACGAGCCCAAGTCGTGCGATAAATTAGATGGTTAGTGGGCCCTATAAGGGACAGAAGTTTTCTGGACAAAGGCTTATAATGAGGGAAATTTTGCTGTGTTGATGTTATTAGGCAATAAATACTACTCACTCTATCTCTGTCTCTCTCTGAGAGGAAACCTTATTCCCATAGGCATATTCGCCATGGAGAGTAATACCATGTCTCCATATAACTTGCTTCGCTCTCTCAATCGTCGTTGGACCTCGGAACCACTCTTGTTTGATATAGTCAGAAAGTATAGTATTGTCAGGAAATAGTATTTTTAAGGTCTCTAGAGCGCTAAGATGTTCTAGAAAATCATTCGCCACAGGACGCGAGAACTTTTATATATTGTTCTGAATGTTAAATGTGTTTTATTTCCAGTTCTACTGAAGCGATCGAAATACTTCTTTTGTAAGAGATTAATGTTTTTTGACGAGGTTTAACATGCCGGCAAAATAAGCTTCATTAAGGTGGTATAAACTAAGTACTGGGTGAAGTGACCCCAAAGAGGCACATAGGGTTAATACAATTATAAAGTTGAAACCAGACCTGTTAAATTCCGATTAGGATTAGTAATCAATTAAATTGTTTTGTTTTTTAATTGGTAATAATTATTTTAATTCCTTTGCAGAAAAAAAGTAATTTTAATGATTACCATTAAAAAAAAAATAAAAAAAAAAATAAAAAATAATCATAAAAAATCAAAAATAATCAAAATATTTTTTTTTGATTGTTTTTGATTATTTTTGATTTTTTATGATTATTTTTGATTTTTTTTGATTTTTTATGATTTTTTTTTTGATTTTTTTTATTTTGTTTGATTTTTTTCAATATTGTTGTAAAGAAATTTGGATACGCATGCACATAAGTATTCAGGTAGGCATGTATGTTTGGTCAGAGAGGCATAAAGTTTGTTTGTACAAATGTATGTGAACGCATATTAAAGTACGTAACCCTGCAGTAAATATGGGGACAGGTGTATCCAAGTCATTGTGTATTCTACAGCGACAACTGCACTAACTAAAATGTCGACAAATTTAGAAGTACAAAATTTGTATAGACCTTGGCTCGTTCGAAGTTTTTCGTACTAGATACGGATACAAACCCTTCCTACACCTGGGGAAGATTCATTTCTAGGTTCAGTATAAGGACAGGGAAGAGCGAATAAAGAATTCTGATTATGACAGAGATTATCTTTACGTAAATCTATTTGCAACATAGCAAATCGTCTACTGCTTTATTATGTAGTAGGCATGCGAAGACGAATACAAATTCCCAAATAATCCTATTTGAGGAACAATGTCGGAACGTAAGTACGTAATATTTCTGCCTTTTAAAAGAATACAATAGGGCAATAACTAGGGCTGAAACGGTATGGCGTATGATGAACAATAAATACAACTGATATGAAATTAAGAATTTTCCCTTTTTTGAAAAAATTGATGAAGTGTGAAACAGACAAAGGAAATACAACTGTGTTAATGGAGGAAGAGGAATACACCGCAAAAACAGGTCAACTAATCAAAGAAATGGACTGCCGAGTGATGAGAAAAGACCCAACGGAAGAATACCAAATGGCAATAAAGCGTGCAATAAAACAATCGAAAACAAGTAAGGAAGCCTAAGTTCGAGTGGAATCGAACATTAGATACTCAGCTGTATGTTTTCATTGTTTGTTTGCGTTTGATGGATTTTATATAAAGCGAGTGCTGCATAAAGTGGACGTAGCCACGCCCATTTTCAACATTTTTATCAGTCATCCAACTAAGCATATGAATATTATTCTTTGTGCAAAATTTCATTCCTTTATGACTTCCAGTTGCAAAGCTGTCACGTTACAAATTTCCAAAGCGTGTTCCAGAAATATCTTTGCTAAAAAGTAGGCGTGGTCATAAACCGATTTCAATAAATTTTTGCTTTTCTATTAACACAAGTTATAAAAGTGTATAAACCAAGTTTCGTCATAATATCTCAGTTATTTGTCGAGTTATGGGCTTCGAAATCTCGTAGATGCCTTTGCCTAAAAAGAGGCGGTGCCACGACCATTTTCCAAAATTTTTCTATTTTTTGTTTCTGGTATATTGTAGAAATCATACCACAAAATTTCAATGGATTATCTTTACATTTGACAAAGATATCGCTTAAAATGTTTTTATTAGGCCACTTTATGATACCCATATATAAAAGTGGGCGTGGTCGTCAACCGATTTTGGAAATTTTTCGTCCAAACATTTGCCTAAGTAAGTATATCACGCGTACTAAATTTCATTGATATATCTTCAATGGTTTCTGAGTTATGACTCATAAAACTTTCAATATTTGCCCCTTAATAAGTGGGAGTGGCACCGCCCATTTTCCAAAATTTTTGTGTTTTTTGTTTTATGTCCATAGTTGGACTCATGCCACAAAATTTCAGTGATAGATCTTTATATTTGAGAGATATCGCTTAAAATGTTTTTATTAGGTCACTTTATAAGACCCATATATAAAAGTGGGCGTGGCCGTCAACCGATTTTAACAATTTTTCGTCCAAACATTTGCCTAAGTAAGTATATCACGCGTACCAAATTTCATCGATATATCTTCAATGGTTTCTGAGTCATGGCTTATAAAACCCTCAATGTTTGACCCTTAATAAGTGGGCGTGGCACCGCCCATTTTCTAAATTTCACCAGATTTCTTCATAGGGGCCTGAGCTCAACACGTGGGTAAAATTTCATCACTCTAGCTATATTAGTGGCTGAGATACCAAATTTACGATTTTTTCTATATAGGAAAAGTGGGCGTGGTCATGGTCCGATTTCGCCCATTTTCAATACCAACCGTCCCAGTCTCGATACCAACATTCCAAATTTCATCAAAATATCTCAATTTTGCGCGAGTTAGAGTGTTTACAAACGGACAGACGGGCGGACGGACGGACATCGCTCAATCGATTTCTCTTTTCATCCTGATCATTTTGATATATATAAGTCTATATCTATCTCGATTATTTCATTCTGTTACAATCCACCGTTATGTGATTAAAACTATAATACTCTGTGTACTAGTACAGCTGAGTATAATAAGAGACAGCAAAGTAGCCTACACTCTCACAGCAATGAATCCATCTGCCCCATCACTGATCGCACTACCTAAAATCCACAAAACAGGAACACCTATGCGACCAATAGTAAACCATAAATCGGCACCAGGATATAGACTTTCAAAACATCTAAATATGCTACTAGCCGAGAAACTAGACCTGTCCAATAAACACGCAATCAAAAGCACAACGGAACTAGTCAACAAACTGAGAATTCTGAACGTACCCAAGGACTCAAAACTGGTATCATTTTACGTGAAGGATCTATACCCCTCGATACCAACGACAGAAATACTAAAAGCTCTAACTAAAATACTGACAGAGAAAAGAAGAAGATCGTAAATACACTGAAAGTAACCCTGGACCAGAATTATTTCAAATTTGACAATAAAATATACAGACAAACTCACGGACTGGGCATGGGTAGCCCCACATCAGCTATCCTTATGGAAGTATTTATGCAATATTTGGAGGAAATTTACATTCAATAACTGGCGGCAGACTTAAGAAATCAATACATCTTGCTTATAGAAATAGCAAATACTAGTTTTATTAATAGAAATTTCAGCAAAAGGATGTTTATTCATAAGGCCCATTGATATTGTATAACAGTCAATCAATGCTATAGTCTGCTCTTTGAAACGAAAGACAATTTGGTAATATTGGTATTCTTAACAGACTACCTCGCTAATACTGATTTCAGACAGAAAATTAATGTAGTACATTACATTTATAATTTACCAATAAATTTTTTTGTTTCAGACACACTCAATTAACAAGTAGATGTCACTTTTCATAAAATAATTTTTTTTTATTGACAAGAATTTTTGAATAAATAATCCCAGTAAACATTCGGAGTCATAAAAGAGCCAGAAAGGAATCCTAAACTGGAGCATTCACACTCATTATGAGCTCATTTTGGAGTCCGAAATTAATGTATTTCTGTTATTAAGGTGGTCCCCTGATATGAACCTAATTTAATACATTTTATGAGCCTGAATATGTAGTAAAACCAAAAAAATTTCTTTTGTTTAGCATTTTCCTTCCCCTGCCCCAATTCTCTTCATTCTCTCATTCTCCATTCCCGCCAGCTTATTCTCCTCTTCCTTCATTTGTTGCGTCCAGAAGTCGCACCTGTCGAGCAAAACAGTTGTGTAGATATCACCGAGCTGATGCAGAAAATAAACAAATTATTATTATAATTACTAGGGAAGCTAAAAATATGCACGAAAAATTTCAAAATATGCATGCTAGTATGCCCGAAAAATAACTGAAATATGCTCGTAAATATGCACGAAAAAATCTCATAATATGCATATATGCCTAAAATATACCTGAAATATGCTCAAAAAAAATTAAAGCGTGAGTAACGAGTACTCATGAATATTGATGTGTAAACAGTTTCGAAATCGGATTTTTATTCCCTTTGCCTTATTCTTTTTCCCTGGTTTTTTATGGATTACAACGCGATTGTCGTTTTTATAATTTTTTTTGTCATTGTCACTGTTACATTTTGTTGTTTTTGTTTGTTTTGGTGTTTGATTTTTATACCTTTCATGAGAATGAAATGGTATTATAACTTAGTGCCAAAAAATTTTTGTCGAAAGTACCAGGAGGAAGCGTGGGGGACCCACCAAAATATATACCGATATGATCAGAATCACGAGCTGAGTCGATTAAGCCATGTCCGTCTGTCCATCTGTCCGTCGGTCCGTCTGTCCGTCCGTCCGTCTGTGTGAACGCAAACTAGTCCCTCAGTTTTTGAGATATCTGAATGAAATTCGGAATACAGGTATTTTGTTATATGCAGCTGATCATTTGTCGGAACCGGCCGAATTGGACCACTATATCATATAGAAAACAACCGATTATTCAGATATACATGAAATTTTTGGATGTAATTTGTGCATAACTTCCCCATTTAAACAGCTAAGGACATGAAACTTTGAAGTAGACGTGCCCATTTTGGCCCAAACAAGGTTACCGAAAATTGTCAAGATCGGACCACTATATCATATAGTTCCACAACATCCGATTATTCAGATATACACATTTTGGTGTATAACTCCTCCATTTTAACAGCTAACGGCCTGAAATTTTGAAGTATTTGTACCCATATGGACCCAAACGGGATTGCTGAAAATTGTTAAGATCGGACCACTATAACCTATAGCTCCCCTACAACCGATTGTT
The DNA here is from genome assembly GCA_960531455.1 of Urophora cardui. Taxonomy (NCBI): domain Eukaryota; kingdom Metazoa; phylum Arthropoda; class Insecta; order Diptera; family Tephritidae; genus Urophora; species Urophora cardui. The sequence goes on along the minus strand of OY482671.1, from coordinate 74,912,833 downwards.
CAGATAAACACATTTTGGTGTATAACTCCTCCATTTTAACAGCTAACGGCGTGAAATTTTTGTACCCATATGGGCCCAAACATGGTTACCGAAAATTGTCAAGATCGGACCACTATAACATATAGCACCCCTACAGCCGATTGTTCAGATATGGACATTTTGGTGTATAACTCCTCCATTTTAACAGCTAACGGCGTGAAATTTTGAAGTATTTGTACCCATATGGGCCCAAACGGGACTACCTAAAATTGTTAAGATCGGACCACTATAACCTATAGCTCCCCTACAACCGATTGTTCAGATATGGACATTTTGGAGTATAACTTCTCCATTTTAACAGCTAACGGCGTGAAATTTTGAAGTATTTGTACCCATATGGGCCCAAACGGGGTTACCGAAAATTGTCAAGATCGGACCATTATAACATATAGCTCCCATACAACCGATTGTTCAGATATGGACATTTTGGTGTATAACTCCTCCATTTAAATAGCCAAGACACCATTTTTTCTAATAAATCTTTCCATAAATAACCCACAGAATTAAAATTATAATTTAAACTTAATCCGGCTATGTACGTACATAGGTAACTTTTCATTTCCCCACTCATGAAAGGTATGAAGTCTTCGATACGGCCGAAGACAGCCGCGCTTTTACTTGTTGATTTTTAATTTTTGATTTGTGATTTTGATTTGTTTTGTTTTGTTTAGCTCAGAAACATGCAAGATCATTTGGGTCCACGCTCGACCAATATCTCGGGGCTCCGTATAGAAATCCTGCTCAAAACCTTTCATTTGATACCAATATTGTTCAGAAACATTCAAGGATCATCCGGGTCCTCGTTTTGACCTATGTATATATCGGGACCCGACCTAGGAATCATAAAGAGTAGAGCTGTATGTAGAAGCCTTCCTCAAAATCTTCAATTTGATACCAATTTTGCTCAGAAATATTCCAGGATCATCCGGGTCCTCGTTTTGACCCATATCTCCGGACCCGACCTAGGAACCATAAAGAATAGAGCTCCCTGTAGAAGGCCTTCTCAAAACCTTTCATTTGATACCAATTTTGCTCAGAAACATTCATGGATCATCCGGGTCCTGATTTTGACCCATATCTGGAGACCCGGCCTAGGGGTTACAATGAAAAGAGCTTCATATCGAAGTCCTGCTCAAAACCTTTCATTTGATACCAATATTGCTCAGAAAATTAGATAGGTAGATGTAGGTATGCATATCCATACATTTGCATACATGTTCAAACGGGTTGGTCCTTTTTATACTCAGCTGTACTAGTACACAGAGTATTATAGTTTTGACTTCCTAACGGTGGATTGTAACAGAATGAAATAATCGAGATAGATATAGACTTATATATATCGAAATGATCAGGGTGAAAAGAGAAATCGATTGCGCCATGTCCGTCCGTCTGTGCGCACGATAACTCGTGCAAAAATTTAGAAATTTGAAATATAAGTTGGTATCAAGACAGGAACGGATGGTATTGAAAATGGGCGAAATCGGACCATGACCACGCCCACCTCCCCTATATAGTAAAAATCGGAAATTTTGTATCTCAGTCACTAATAGAGCTAGAGTGATAAAATTTCACACACGTATTGAGCTCAGGCTCTTATGAAGAAGTATGGTGAAATTTTGGAAAATGGGCGGTACCACGCCCACTTATTAAGGGGCAAACATTGGAAGTTTTATGAGTCATAACTCAGAAACCGTTGAAGATATATCGATGAAATTTGGTGGCGTGATATACTTACATAGGCAAATGTTTGGACGAAAAATTGCCAAAATCGGTTGATGACCACGCCCACTTTTATATATGGGTATTATAAAGTGACCTAATAAAAACATTTTAAGCGATATCTCTGTCAAATATAAAGATATATCATTGAAATTTTATGCAAGGTGTCCAACTATGGACATAAAACAAAAAATACAAAAATTTTGGAAAATGGGCGTGGCACCGCCTCCTTTTAGAAGCAGGAATATACGAGATTCCTGAGCCCATAACTCGACAAATAATCGATATATTATGACGAAACTTGGTGTATACACTTTTACTACTTGTAGTAATACATGTTCAAAATTTTAGCGAAATCGGTTGACGACCACGCCCACTTTTATATATGGGTATCATAAAGTGGCCTAATAAAAACATTTTAAGCGATATATTTGTCAAATATAAAGATAATTCATTGAAATTTTCTGGCATGAGTTCTACAGTAGATCGGAAACAAAAAGTAGAAAAATTTCAGAAAATGGGCGTGGCACCGCCTCTTTTTGGACAAAGGGATATACGAGATTTCTTAGCCCATAACTCGACAAATAACTGCGATATTATGACGAAACTTGGTTTATACACTTACATAACCTATGTTACGCAGAAATTTATTGAAATCGGTTTATGACCACGCCTACTTTTTAACAAAGATATTTCTGGAACACCCTTTGGGAATTTGTAAAGTGACATCTTTGTAACTCATAAAGCACAAAGAATAATATTCATAAGCTTAGTTGGATGACTGATAAAAATTTAGAAAATGGGCGTGGCTACGCCCACTTTATGCAGCACTCGCTTTATATAAAGTACACCGTGTTTCCATCAAACGCAAACAAACAATGAAAGCATACAGCTGAGTATCTAATGTTCGATTTCACTCGAACTTAGGCTTCCTTACTTGTTATTTTGCCTGTTTGTCGCATTGTTGCAGAAAGCAACAACAACAACTTCGCTTCGTTGCTGTTGTTGTTGATATTTGCAGTTGCACGGCTATGCATGCAAGCATTTGTAAGTACATATCTATCTACCTACCTACCACTGACAATGCCAAGCGATTCACACGGACGCAGCAGTGCACTAACACAAAGGTCATTTACGTTTACGCGTAAACTTTACCTGTTTTTAGAAATCACTCGTAGCTACAGCAAAGATGTTTACACATCAAAAATGTATGTATTTCATTTCAAGCTTACATTTTTATATAACGAACTTTGCAAAGTAATAATAATATAAGAACTGAAACGTACAATTCACATTTTTCCATTCCGACTCCAAATAATGAGTGCTCTGAGAATGTTTGCTAGGATAATAAATTCATGCCAAAACTAATTGACGGTTGACACTGAAAACTTCAAAATTAAAAAAACGAACTTACCTCCCAGTGTTGCATTGGATTTTTATTCGATTAAAAATTCAATTAATTAGTAATGGATCAATTAATAATTGAACTTCTATATGGAAAATCGAGCTTCATTATCAACTTAATGAAGAAAACTTGGATAATTACTCCATTAACCGTCTGTGTGAAATCAGTATAAAATTCGACAATAATTTAATTAAAACACTCTTTTTACATACATTTATTAATTCAGTTCTGTTTTTATACTCAGCTGTAATAGTACACAGAGTATTATAGTTTTAATCACATAACGGTGGATTGTAACCGAATGAAATAATCCAGAATAGATATAGACTTATATATATCAAAATGATCAGGGTGAAAAGAGGAATCGATTAAGCCATGTCCGCCCGTCCGTCCGTCTGTCCGTCTGTAAACACTCTAACTCGCGCAAAAATTGAGATATTTTGATGAAATTTGGAATGCAAGTTGGTATCGAGACTGGGACGGTTGGTATTGAAAATGGGCGAAATCGGACCATGACCACGCCCACTTTTCCTATATAGAAAAAATCGTAAATTTGGTATCTCAGCCACTAATATAGCTAGAGTGATGAAATTTTACCCACGTGTTGAGCTCAGGCCCCTATGAAGAAATCTGGTGAAATTTTAGAAAATGGGCGGTGCCACGCCCACTTATTAAGGGTCAAACATTGAGGGTTTTATAAGCCATAACTCAGAAACCATTGAAGATATATCGATGAAATTTGGTACGCGTGATATACTTACTTAGGCAAATGTTTGGACGAAAAATTGTTAAAATCGGTTGACGGCCACGCCCACTTTTATATATGGGTCCTATAAAGTGACCAAATAAAAACATTTTAAGCGATATCTCTGTCAAATATAAAGATCTATCACTGAAATTTTGTGGCATGAGTCCAGCTATGGACATAAAAGAAAAAACACAAAAATTTTGGAAAATGGGCGGTGCCACGTCCACTTATTAAGGGGCAAATATTGAAAGTTTTATGAGTCATAACTCAGAAACCATTGAAGATATCGAGCCGTATGCGCCGGAAAGATGTAAAGGCCAAATTCAAAAATGTTCAGGAGAAGGTTTTTTAAAAAAATTTTTACTTTCATTTCTTTATTTCGATTTCTTTTTTTTTGCTTTTCGACAATTTTTAATCAACTTTAACCACCAAAAATATAAAACTATACTTTTCTAAAACGAAATTTAACGCTGATCCCGAATAGCATATCCATTTTTTTGTGGCAGACCCTGTTTCTGAGATATCGGTAAAAATGTAGAAAAAACCGTATATACAAGACATTGCATGACATACATAAGTGCATAAAAAAATTGTATTAGCCACGGTAGCGATTTGGCATCTAATAAGAACTGGTAAAGAGAATCCCAACAAACACTTTTTGCCTTTGCACTTAAAAATTGGTCATGTAGTTTGGTTAGAATGGCAAAATGAATGAAAAAATTTAAGTTTGTATAAGGAATTTCAGATTCGACTCCTATCTATCCCATAAAGAATTTAAATGTGAACATTTTGAGACTACTTTTGCAATAATGGGATGTATCAGTATTTATATTTACCTATTTTTATTGAGAGTTCTTAACCTAGCATTTTCCGTTTCTTTATAAAACTTTATTAAGGAGTAACATTTAACATTATTTCTTTCCATTTATTATGAGTTTTGAAGTGCACAATGTCTCTCAAAACAGCGATGAATAGGATAAAGAATTAATTGAATAAAAAAAAAAAATAATGCATTTCGCGATTTTAAGGAGAGGATAAGTAATGAGGGATGTAAGTACTTTTGGCTATTCTTTTGTAATTTTCTGGATTTGTCTCCCATTATATCCTTTTTCCAAGATCCTTGATATCGCCTTTCAAAAACTATTAAGTTCTGATGAAATCTCTCACCATGTTCATCACTTTCAGCATCTACGTTTGGAGGGAAATTATCGAGATTCAAGAAATTAATTTTGGAGAAATTTTAGAAATACACAACCAGTTTGTTCAAAACTGCTCTAAGCAGTAACAAAAGGGACCCTAACTATCGTGAAATCGTTGGAACTTTATTCCAAAATTATGGAGCAATAAAGTGCAATATGCCGCACAAGAAAACCATATTGGTCATCGATATGTAATAAAATACAAAGTAGAAGTCTTCAAAGTGATAAAACCCTTGGTTAAATTCCAACAAAACCCCGTTAAATTTATTTATTAGTCACTAGTCTTCAATAATTTGAAAAGAAAAAAAAGACGTAAAAGCCACTTCGTACTCACAAAAATAGTAAACAAACTGAACTTATGTACTTACATCAAAATTGCCTTTCATAACGGTACATTTTTCAGACATAAAATTTCTGGAGAAGGTGTGGGTGATGACAAGTAAGCCATTTCTACAAAAAAGTGAAAATCGGAAATCATGGCCTTTACATCTTTCCGGCGCATACGGCTCGATATATCAATGAAATTTAGTACGCGTGATATACTTACTTAGGCAAATGTTTGGACGAAAAATTTCCAAAATCGGTTGACGACCACGCCCACTTTTATATATGGGTCTTATAAAGTGACCTAATAAAAACATTTTAAGCGATATCTCTGTCAAATATAAAGATTTATCATTAAAATTTTATGGCAGGAGTCTAACTACGAACATAAGACAAAAACCGTAAAAATTTTGGAAAATGGGCGTGGCACCGCCTATTTTTAGAAGCAGGAATATACGAGATTTCTTAGCCTATAACTTGACAAATAATTTATATATAATGACGAAATTTGGTGTGTACACTTTTATTACTTGTGGTAATGCATGTTCAAAATTTTAGAGAAACCGGTTGACGGCCACGCCCACTTTTATATATGGGTATTATAAAGTGACCTAATAAAAACATTTTAAGCGATATCTTTGTCAAATGTAAAGATAATTCATTGAAATTTTGTGGTATGATTTCTACAATATACCGGAAACAAAAAATAGAAAAATTTTGGAAAATGGGCGTGGCACCGCCTCTTTTTAGACAAAGGCATCTACGAGATTTCGAAGCCCATAACTCGACAAATAACTGAGATATTATGACGAAACTTGGTTTATACACTTTTATAACTTGTGTTAATAGACACGCAAAAATTTATTGAAATCGGTTTATGACCACGCCTACTTTTTAGCAAAGATATTTCTGGAACACGCTTTGGAAATTTGTAACGTGACATCTTTGCAACTGGAAGTCATAAAGGAATGAAATTTTGCACAAAGAATAATATTCATATGCTTAGTTAGATGACTGATAAAAATGTTGAAAATGGGCGTGGCCACGCCCACTTTATGCAGCACTCGCTTTATATAAAATCCATCAAACGCAAACAAACAATGAAAACATACAGCTGAGTATCTAATGTTCGATTCCACTCGAACTTAGGCTTCCTTACTTGTTATATTTTTAATATGAACATACATATATGTATATAGTATGATTTTATATATAGCTGTTTAAGGTTTGTTTAAAATGAAAACATATGTACATATATATGTTTTTGGCACATAAATGTAGAAGTGCAAGAATATAATTTAAGTAAAATGCATTGAAACGTGAAGTGATAAATATAATAAACTGTAAAGTATACCATGTACATATATATAAGTGGTGTAAGCCACACTGAAAATATTTTTATTATCTCAGATTCTCTCATCTGCACCCAACCCACCTTTTGCGAGCTAAGATTTGATGGTTAAGAGGACAGCCAGTCAATCCATTATAAGGAAGGTTAGCGACATCTACCGGCGTCCAAAACTAAACAAAAAATTTTCCCACAAATGTTTTCGAAAAAGAAATCATATGGGTGGGCGCACGGCGAACTTTTTTTTGCGATACGCTCTAATATACATACATACATACGTATATTTTAAAGTAAAACTCCAAGCACATTTGATTGACTAAGGGCCGGTTTCACAATCTCCGGTTAATTTAATCGCTCGTTAGTATGACGTAAATTGTATGGCGAGCTGTCAAATAAATTGCTTAACCGGGCAAAAATCTCTGGTTAAGTGCTTAACCGGAGATGGTGAAACCGGCCCTAACATAGAGTACAATTATAACAAAGTTTTTATACCCTTCTTTTTATACTCATATGAAATGGTGTTATAACTTTGAGCGGAAATGCAGAAGGAGGCATGACAGATCCACCAAAATATAACCGCTATGATGAAGATCATGAGCTGAGTCGTTTAAGCCATGCCCATCAGTCCGTCTGTATAAACGCAAACTAATCCCTAATTTTTTGAGATATCTACTTGAAATTTGGTACTTGGGTGACTTCTTAAGAGAAATTGGACCACTATAACATATAGGTCCCATACAACGGATTGTTCAGATATAGACATTTTGGACTATAACATCTCCATAAATAACACACATAATTCACTGTATAAATTAATGAAAATGAGACTATGTATCGCTTCTTTTCCTCATTCATGAATGTCATAAAGTCTCGATACAGTCGAAGACAGCCGCAATATTAGTTGCTTTTCATTGTATACCCATGATACAAACAAACAAGGTAGTTTCATTTCACTTTGACTTTGTCATTTTTTATTATAATATGGATTATTGACGTCTTATTTTAAGTCAAAAATTTACGATAGCGTTGCCCAATCAAACGTTTTTGGCTGAGGGTATATTTGAACAAATTATTGGGTATTTTAAATGAAATGGTGTTTTCCATATATGTTAATCAACAAAACAAATGAAGACAAGAATCAGCGGATGTAATGAGTATATCTTCACATTTTAAATATATTGAAAAAAAGCTTTTCAAAGAAGATAATGAGTTATTCATAAAAAATAAAAGATATTTATGCAATTATTAAGGTCGAAAACTCTTATCAAAATGTCCTTTATACAATATTTCAAAACTATTTGATTTTTTATGAATAAAGGACAAGAGTTCTTGATTTTCTTTATACCTATGTATTATTTATTGCGTACGTATGTATGTACATATATATACATATATACATATTTGATTTCAATGTTTTATACAAGAATATTTCAACATTTAAAAACATATTTATTAACAGTTATATAAGAATATAAATTTAATTTCAATTTTTATATTACAATTTTCTTTAGTTTTTCGTCGCGTTACTAATTTTATATTCCTTTATTTTATTATTTAAATACCTAATTCGTTTTAGTATCTTTTTTAATCTAAATTTTTTTTTACTAATAAATTAAGCATATTTATAACCGCACATGTTTTTTCGGTTGCAAGTTCTTAAGTCGTGCCAATATTCATAATTTCTAAACCACTGAAAATTTTTCAATGAAATTCCCAGGTGTAGTGCGAGTGTCTATTAACAAATATATTTACTATTTTTCTATGAAAATGTTAATGGCTTTTCATTTACTTGTTAATAAAAATTCCTCTACTTCTGTATTTCTCCCACGCGTTTTAATTAAAAACACTGAAATTTCACTTTTTTATAATATTTGATATTTTATTTAGTATGAGCAAATCAATTTATACTAGGGCTCTAGATACCCGGGTAAATAGCAATTCGATCTGATCGTTTTTGTTTGAAGCCCGTACAAACATTCGAGCATTCGAGCTTACAAACAAAAAAAAACGTGTATCAGAAAAACAAAAATAAAAAAAACTACATATTATGAAGAAGAAAACAAAAGAAAAAACCAAACTTCAAAATACCCAAATTGTTCAAATGCCCGTACCATGATGGAATAAACAGGTGACGTAAGTAGGCAGCTATCTCATTCTGGTTTCCTCTATGTCCTGTCATTCGGCTCTTTGAAAATGAAATTCCAATGTTGTCCACTATTTTTCCAAAAAAGTGTTTTTTTTATGTGTATTTTAGGTGTATGAAGGAGCGTCTTTTGGTAAAAATTTAAAACAATAGTTGTAACATTTTTATTTCCTTTGAGAAAAAAAAAAACGACGCTTGCTGACAAAGGAAGCAGTGCCGATGCCTGTGGTGACCCTTATCTTGGGATTTCGAAAACCATGGTATTTGTGAAAAGCGCGACCATGCAACACAAACATTACATATCACTCGCCGTATATATTATTATTTAAAAACTTTTTTGGAAACGGCTTTCGCTCTAACAAGGAATGTGTTTCCAAGGATCCAATGCTTCTTCAAATAGCAAGATTAAAGTTGCAAATAAAGCTTCTGGAAAGCGAAAATAACAATCTAAAAGCCGAAAGGGCACGAGACGAAGCAATATTAAAAGGTGTAAAAATATTTTACAGAGGCACAACTCCGAAAATTGCAACACTCGGATCACCATATCCGTTGGGATTGTATATGTATATATCTGTGGTCACAAGCAATACTCGCTTAAGTCGACTTAGGAAGATTTCGAGTTATATATACCACGTTATTCTCCTTTTAAAACACTTCTGTAAAACCCCCATGCTTATAACTTAATTCAATCAAAAGATATAAATAAAAACATTTAGGCTTAACTTACAATAGAGGTATATTAAACTTGCTATAACAGCCAAAGTAGACGTATACACTTAATCAAATTTCTTTATGAAATTTTGTTTTATTTACAAAATTTGTTTTTGCGTCCATAGTTTTTAATCGACTTTTATGATTTGTTAAGAAACACTTTCGAATATAAAAATCAAATTATCTCGAAATCATTTTTTAAGAATTAAGCGATTATTGCAAATTGACACAGATATATTGAATGCCCAAACAATATACGCTGATACTAATGATTATAACTTTTACCAGATATTGAACTCAATATATTTAGTTAAATGTGAAACATATCGTCGTTTGAAGGCGTTGTATTTGAATTTTTATATTCATATTGGTTCAGTTCACCAATTCTTTTTGTATCTCAAGAGTGAATAAAAGCTTCTTAAGAATTGTATATAATATAATATAATAAATATAGTATTTTACTTTTAACAATAAGACAAATATGTAAATAATTTACTCCCCCTTTTGGACCGGATGCGGCAAATTTAGCCCTACATTTTTCCCCCTTTTCCCTCTGGAAATGCAACCCTACCGTTTCAAAGAGCTTATTATTTGAGAATAGTGTCGCACTCTTCTATTTACGTCACCTGTAATTATTACACCATGTGCCCGTACAAACATACGGGTAATAAACAAACAAACGACTGTTCGAGCATTTGAACAACATTTGTTCGGGCTACTCGAAAATGTTCAAAAAAAAAATCGAGAGCTCTAATTTATACATATTTAAAAAAAAAATAGAGACTAAAAATATTTTATTTTATATATTTAACTTTCGCTTATAGTATGTACTATATTTCACAAACTTGCCGCAACTTATTTTAAGAATAAATCTTATTTTTTATATAATTATTTGCGATCTGATATTATGAAGAATATAACACGTAAATGTACATACGTATTTTTATTTACATTTATCAATATTCAAATTGAAAAAATTCGTTCTGTTACAATCGATACTATGGTTACCATGGAAATAAAAAATAACATAAATGGAGGATTTTTAGCATTGAGTATGGTAGCACGAAATGTCATAATCCATATAATTGTCAGGTGGCTAATATGGCGACAAAAATTTGACGTTTACACTACCTTCTTTCTTGTATCATGTGTATACCTAACTACGAGAACTTCTGTATTAAAGCCCAATTTATGAGTTAGTACAACAGCGAATGTTACACTTAATGTTTGATTTGGCCACTTTAAACAATTTTTCATAAAGATAAATAATTTGATATAAACGTGCATCGTACCATGTACGGTCAATGACAAATTAACAATAATTCCAAGCTTGTAAGATATGTATAAATGTGTATGCCTCTCTGCACAAATATACGAGAAGGAAGCATATAGAGCCTTTATCCTGTTATAGCATTGACAGACGGCAGCGATAATCCGGAATATCTAGCTAATTCGGACTTAACTTGAGAATTAACTGGAGGTAATCCGGAATATCTCTTGAGTTAGTCCTCAAAATTTTAGCGGATTAGAGCATTTTGTAATGACATCCCTGGTGAAAAATGCCTATTGTGAATGAAAGGGAAGAAAAAGAAGTGCACAAGGCAGATCTAGGAAGGTAGGCGCATAAGTGAATTCAGAAATTTTGAATGTAATTTGTTAGTGTAGTGTAGTGTAGTTGTTGGTAGAGTGTAATGTCAAAATGATATTTCGCCTTGGTTGAAATCTGAACTCGTTTGGGACTCGCCCATTCCTATTGACCATGATGTGATTTCGTTTTGATTTTGACATTACCCTACCTTTGGAAATAAAGCAAGAAGTTTTTGAATTCGCCGCTGCGCCTACCTTCCTTCAGCTGTTTTGGTAATCCGCAATACTTGCCGTCTGTCAGGGTAAAATTTTAATCGAATTAAGTGTTGCGGTAATCGGGATTATCGCTGCCGTCTGTCAATGCTATTAGTGTGGGACTTTAACCGCACTACACCACCTACGCTCATCGTATCGAACCCCCCGGTACTACCATCAAGCTACCGTCGGGAGTCTGTCTTAAAAGGCTATATACATACCTGCATACGTACAAATGTGCATATTTCTTTAAACCATATTGATAAAAATTTAAAAAAATCAAAAAAAATTATAAAAAATCAAAAAAAATCATAAATAATCAAAAAAAAATCAAAATAATTTTTTTTGATTATTTTTGATTTTTTATGATTATTTTTCTTTTTTTTGATTTTTTATGATTTTTTTTTGATTTTTTTAATGGTAATTGCAAAATAATCATTAAAATTTGAAAACAATGGGTAATCAATCATTAAATGGACAGTTGAAAAAATAACCAATCAAGCCGGTAATCATTTATCAAAAAGTGCTCAGGCTTGTCTGGTAGGGTTATAGTCTCATTACGATACATAGTATGTACATGTTCGCAAAACAAGTCCACCGTAAGCCACCCCATATGATTTATTTTTCGAAAACATTTCTGGAAAAAAATTTTTTGACGCCGCTAGATGTCGCTGAAATTAATTTTTTTATATCTTCGGTAGTTATGGTCCGATCCCTAAGGTTGATACACCAATCTCATTTGCTTGAGAGGGGGGTTTCAACCAAACCTGTTAAATAATGATTACACTGGATCAAAAAATGAAATTTTTTGTCTGTACTTTGGACGTGACCATCCTATCTATATGTAAAATCAGTCGCTGATTCCGAAAATCGGGTTCATTTTTAATTCTATGGGAAGGTTTTCGAGATATCGGCAATTTACCGTTATTTGGCCAATGCTCCACTTAATCCTGTATATCTCTTTACCGCAGTAATATATCTTCCTTGAGGTTAAACCAAACGAAAGAAAATTAAATTTCCTTTTCATGGCTCCTATAACATTTTTCTCTAACTCTTATAGTTTCTGAGAGATAAACAGGATTAAGTGGAGCCATTAGCCAAATAACGGTAAATTGCCGATATCTCAAAAACCTTCTCATAGAATTAAAAATGAACCCGATTTTCGGAATCAGCGATCGATTTTACATATAGATAAGATAGTCACGTCCAAAGTACAGACAAAAAATTTCATTTTTTGATCCAGTGTAATCATTATTTAACAGGTTTGGTTGAAACCCCCCTCTCAAGCAAATGAGATTGGTGTATCAACCTTAGGGATCGGACCATAACTACCGAAGATATAAAAAAATTAATTTCAGCGACATCTAGCGGCGTCAAAAAAATTTTTTCCAGAAATGTTTTCGAAAAATAAATCATATGGGGTGGCTTACGGTGGACTTGTTTTGCGAACATGTACATACTATGTATCGTAATGAGACTATAACCCTACCAGACAAGCCTGAGCACTTTTTGATAAAGTCCTTGAAAATGAGCCCATTTTTGATTAGTTGACTTGCCCACTAGAACAGTCACATACTTGTTTGTTTGATTTGGTTTGTTTGTTCTCCCTCAATAAGAGTAGAAAAATAGAAAAGTCATATGTTAGAGAGAGAGCATATATGTATGTATTATTCAAAAAAAAAATCGTCAGTTGGCCACGAAAATAAACGTCATACGGTGCTGGAAAAAATTGAACAAAGAAAATCAAATTTAATAATATTTACAATAACAAAAAGCGTTGCACACAATAAGAAATTTTAAAAACTATCATCCAACATACATAGGTAAGTTGCAATGCACACAATTTGGGCTTTATTTATACTCATATAAATTTTTCATCTCAATTGCAGAGCTTGAAGATGGTCATAAAATTGTACAGACATCACATCACATTCAACCGCGGCCGCTAGTCCATGGATCCTTCAGCAATGGCCAACTTTGGCAATCGTTGAGCCAGAATTGACTACAAGAACACCGCCCACTCGGCTGAAAATAGTTCACCACCGCCAGCAGCAATAAATTTACCAGCATCCAATCGTACGACTGTGCTCACACAACAGCAAACAAACACCGCTGCTGCGCCTATGGAATGGTGTAACAAAATTCATTTGATTGCCTATGGCACCGATCGAGGTAAGCTATCTGTCGCTAATATACTTTAATCATCAGCTGTGGCCTAAATCTTTCCCTTTATCATAAAACGATACAATATTTTGCAATATTTCTGCCTCAAAAGTTAAAAAGATCGTGAGAACATACCGTCCGCAACGCCCGGGAAATGCCTATATGTATACAAAAATATAAATAGTATTTATGAATTTTTTGTAAGTAATAAAATCGTTTCAAATCCGCGAAATGATAGCCGGTTCGTTGAGGATAATTATCTATATTATTAATGCGCTAACATAAATTTTGTTCCATCTTCTCCGTCGAAGCTACTGAACCGATTTTAAAACTAAGAACACCATTAGAAAGGTATTGCTCTCAAGTAGAACTGTGCCAATTTTCATTAAAATTGGTTGGAAAATGCATCCACAATCGCCGTTGGAAAATTGCCATGTGGTTGTTGTTGTATGCTTTTGAATACAACAGAGCGGTATCAATGCGCATGCATAGGTGAGTTTGTGCGTGTTCGCCAAACTTACCATGCAATTGTGAACATGTTTGGCTGGAAGTGGTGTGTAGTTTCAAAGAAGTAGAAACATAAAAAAGTAGCAAAAGCACTTCAACAAAAACACAAAGTCAAGTAATAAAAGCCCGTCTCCACATAACTTGATTCACCAGAGAAACGTGTAGCAAAACATCTCGCTCAATAACCCGTCTCCACGTGGCTAATCGTGATTCAATTTGACATTTCTCTTTCTTGTTCTTCTTAAATGTTTGTATGTTTGCTTATTTTTGCGTCTTTATTTTGGTCTGGGTGAGATTTCGATAGATTTTCGATACAAAATTAGAGAAGACATCGATATCATCGAGGTTGGCAAGATGATTCAGAATGAAACAGTGTTTCAATCTTCACTCGCTCTCAGAAATTTTTATGGAAATTGGCGAGTTTCGGCACTGGTTTCCGTGTCGAAACAAGATTGAGAGAGAAAATGCAGAAAAAAAAGAGCGAAACACGTTATGTGGAGACATGGTATAAGAAGGGTAAGAAAGAATAAGTAGAAAAGATATTAAGGAAAGAAAACAAAAGAGCAGAAATAGAAAGAAAGAAGTAGTTAGGAGAAAACATTTAGAAAAACTGTCGAGTTTCGACAGTAGACAGCACTCTAGTAATAATAGTTTGTTTACTAACATATCAGCTCGTTCAGCAGACGCAAATTGTACCACTTTCCGATCAGTGAACACAACAGCTGTGCTCAACAGTTGCGGCTTCTAAAAATAACCATTGTTTCTGTAATATTTCCTTTTAAAATCACATGATGTCTGAGTCGTCAAAAAAAAAGAAAAGTGGAGCCCAAAATCCTTCCAAATATGTCACTCGCGATATTATGAACTCGCGATAACATGAGCTCATTGAAACCAGGACAGTTAATTTTTGCAAGATTGTTCATATTTCAAAAAGCGCAAAAATTAAAAGAATACATATATCCGTTTCAATTGCTTTAAAAATTATTTTTTCTAATCGTTCATCGTTTAGTTCATTTTGTTCATTATTCAAATAAACAATACAATAAATAAAAATAGTTGGTTATAAATTCACATTCGGTTTAATAACCACCCTGAAAATTTTTCGTTCGTTCAATTGCCGTCGGCTTTGTATATTTCTGCAATTTTCAGAGTTTAGTGAAATTTGCATCTTAACATGTATGACATTAAATGTTCCCTAATTATGCTTTCCGATCCCTCAGGCTTATTTACATTTTATTACTTTTAAATATTTTTTTTAAATTTTTATTGAATAAATAAATCAAAAACAAGTAAGGAAGCCTAAGTTCGAGTGGAATCGAACATTAGATACTCAGCTGTATGCTTTAATAGTTTTTCTGCGTTTGATGGAAACGCGGTGAATTTTATATAAAGCGAGTGCCGCATGAAGTGGGCGTAGCCACGCCCATTTTCAAAATTTATATCAATCATCCAACTAAGCATATAAATATTACTGTTAGTGCAAATTTTGATTCCTTTATGACTTCTAGTTACAAAGACGTCACGTTACAAATTCCTCTAAATGTGAATTCGGCAATACTGCGTTGGAAATTACTGAAATTTGCATAAAAGACAAAATTATTGACTCTTGGGCTCCTATTAAGTTGAAGAGGAAGCTACTTGAGAAAGAACAGAGCCTTGAGGAAATAGCCGATTCGTGCCAAATTTATGAACAAATCAGTAAGCAATCACAAAGCATCCGGAGGGAAACAGGAGGGAGACGAATGTGGTAGATGCGGTCAGAAGGGTGTGGTCCTAAGGACCCGCAAGATTTTTGAAATGTAACAAATGTGGCATAGTTGGACATTTTGCACGGAAAATTTTATTCCTATAAAGCCTAAAAAAAAGTCCTAGATTACCGTGTTGCCGTATCCCTATCCCTAATCCCGAATCCCTAATCGCTAATCCCTATCCATATACCTATCCCTATAAATATCCCTATCCCTATCGCTATCCCTACCCCTATTCCTATCCCTATGCCCGTCCCTATCCATATACCCATCCCTATCCATATCTCTAGCCCTATCCCTATGCCTATTCTATCCCTCCAGACTTTCTAGGGTCACCCCTGGTCCACATTTTGGTCGATATCTCGGAAAACGGGTCGCATAGGGTCTTGAAAATCACCTCTTTTTTAAATACTCACCAACACCTTTTATTTGATACCCATTTTGTAGAAAACCCGTTTGGGGTCACACCTGGTTCATATTTCATGAAATACCTCGAATACGGGGTCTTATATGGGACCAATAACTACACCTTGTTCAAGCACTCGTCAACACCTTTCATTTGATACCCATATCGTACCAACCCGTTATAGGGTTACCCTGGTCCACATTTTGTGGGATATCTCCAAAACCTTCCCGGATTCTTATACTTTTTTTGGCCATAAACCATGTCGGGCTCAATCGAAAACTACGTGCAAAATTTCATTTAATTCAGTCCAGCCGTTCTGGAGTTAAATCATCAGGGAGGAAAATGCGACTTATTTTTATATAATAGATGGATGCAGTTAGCCAAAGAAGCGGCGATCAGAATCATTTAAGGTGCGAAATGTCGATGATGAGAACGAAGAAGACGAAGAAGCCAGAGAATGCAATTGTTTTAAAATTTTTAAAACCTGATTCAGGCAGGTTCTGCGATTCACTTCCGAGTGAATATCAATCAAATTCACTGTGAATCCGATATACCCTGTTTTGTATTTCACTTTCAGTTTCATTTTCACATATTTTTCTAAAATGAACTCCGAGTGAATATGATTGTTCTGGAAAACGAATTCACATTAAAGAGTCGGTTAGCAATCACTTCTATTTGAATTGGTGAATTTGGTGCAAGAAGGCATGTAAGTAAACTGAATTGCAATATGAATTTACGAAATTAGTTAATTTAAACATAAGAAGAAATAAATAAAGTAATTGTTCATATTTTTTAGGCGTAAACATAAAAATGTGCGCCAGGAGACCATTCATCTCCAGTTTATGGATAAGCATCATACGTAATTTCACCCACCGGTGACCAAGTACTTTTCTAAAATTCGCAACACTTGTTTGAGTACCTTTCCTACAGTACTTCGCCCCATCGCGATTTTTGAAACCCACCTTCCGCTAGAAAGCGCAAAGGTGCAAGGACGTTGGAATAGACGTGTGTCTCACGTGGAGCTCAATAGTGTTTAATAGCATGATAAAAGCTTCTTTATTCACCCGATAGCTTGAGACGAACCTGTAAAAACTTTTGGTAATCAGAAAGCCAATTACAACTCATGCAATGCAAACTTACACAGATTCAAGCACCTCTAAGGGATTTGAGTAATCACGCAGTCTCTTTCTATAAATGCTTCTTCTGCATGACCCTCATTTTCCACCAAAATAACTGCTAGCGTAGTTGCAGCACTAATTTTTTCAATTTAAGTTTAATTTTTATATACAACTAGCTGACCCGGCAGACGTTGTTCTGCTAAAATTTATTCCTATGAAGCCTAAAGAAAAGTCTTTGATTACCGTATTGCTAACCATTATCTTAGAGTCCATCTTAATGACTGCGAATAATGAAAAATTGTCTATTCTCTGAATAAAAGTTATAGTTATATTCGCCGCGACAAACCTACTTCCCCCGATCCCTATCTCTATCCAATCCCTATCTCTATTTCAGTCTCAATCTCAATCTTAATCTCAATCTCAATCTTTATCCCTATCCCCATCCCTATCCCTATCCCTATCCCTATCACTATCACTATCACTATCACTATCACTGTCACTATCACTGTCACTATCACTATCACTATCACTATCCCTATCCCTATCCTTATCCCTATCTTTATCCATATCCCTATCCCTATCCCTATCCCTATCCCTATCCCTATCCCTACCCCTATCCCTATCCTTATCCCTATCCCCATCCCTATCCCTATCCCTATCCCTATCCCTATCCCTATCCCTATCCCTATCCCTATCCCTACCCCTATCCATATAGCTACCTACCGGGACCTTCCATCTACATCCGGGCCCACTACTTTAGCCATCTCTGGGAAACAGCCTTAGATATCACAATGAAAATAGCTGTATGTGGAAGCCTGCTTAACGCTTTTCATTTGCTACCAATATCGTTCGAAAACATTCAGGGGTTCACGCTTTGACCCAAATCTTGGAACCCGGCCTAGGCATCACTATTTAAAAAGCTCTTTGTTGAAGTCCTCCTCAACAGCTTTCATTTGATACCAATATCGCTCGGAAACTTTCCATGGTCACTCGGTCCCACGTTTTAACCCATATCTGGGAACCCGGCCTAGGTATCGCAATGAAAATAACTTTATGTTGAAGGCCTGTTCAACACCTTTCATTTGATACCAATATTGCTCGAAGACTTGCTGGATCGATCTGGGTCCTCATTTAGGCCTGTATTCCGAGAAGCTTCCTCTTTTTAGAAATTCTCTATACACTACTATGTGCACTAACACCACATGAATATACTGTGAAAATTTCATAAAGAACGGCTGGTTACTTTGGGAGTTTGTAAAGGACACACATCCACAGATGCACACATACACACCGATTTTTCCAGGACTGCAGCGAGTAACGTAATAGCAGACACCATGAAAACACTGAGAAGCCTAGAGAGAAGACGGCGAGCAAACGGCGACTAAATGAGCACTAATTGTGTCCTTCTAATCATAGGCACGTCTAACAATGACCACCTTGTGTGGAACGGATACGCACAGGAGCTCGGCCTCCTGCATCCGTTACTGATACGTACAGGAGCTAGTCCTCCTGCACCCGTTACGCGCGTGGTGCGGAGCTTTGGCCTCCGCAGACCACCTAACATTAACCACTTCGAGTGGAACGGATACGTACAGGAGCTCGGCCTCCTGCATCCGTTACGGATACGTACAGGAGCTAGGCCTCCTGCATCCGTCATCGCGTGTGGTGCGGATCTTTGGCCTCCGCAGACCACCTAATATTGTGAACTTTGAATGAAACGGATACGTACAGGAGCTCGGCCTCTTGCATCCGTTACGGATACGTACAGGAGCTAGGCCTCCTGCATCCGTCATCGCGTGTGGTGCGGATCTTTGGCCTCCGCAGACCACCTAATATTGTGAACTTTGAATGAAACGGATACGTACAGGAGCTCGGCCTCTTGCATCCGTTACGGATACGTACAGGAGCTAGGCCTCCTGCATCCGTCATCGCGTGCGGTGCGGAGCTTTGGCCTCCGCAGACCACCTAATATTGTGAACTTTGAATGAAACGGATACGTACAGGAGCTCGGCCTCTTGCATCCGTTACGGATACGTACAGGAGCTAGGCCTCCTGCATCCGTCAATGCGCGTGGTACGGAGCTTTGGCCTCCGTAGACCACCTAACACTGACCACTTTTATAAAAATATATGGGTGAAACCTTTTAAGGCAGACTGAGGGCAATAACGCGACCATTACGGACTGTGAGCCTAGTGCTCAACCCACCTCCCGACGGTAGCTTGACGGTAGTACCGGGGGGTTCGGTACGATGACAGTAGGAGGTTTAGTTCGGGTTAGAGTCCCACACTGACGGGGTAAAGGCTTTCGATGCTTCCTCCTCGTAAAAAAAAAAAAAAAAAAAAAAAACACCGATTTTTCCAATTTTCGGACTTTTCCGGAGGGATTTCCCAAAATTTTCTTCCGTACGAACCATCTCCTCGAGAATACGAACAACTGACAAAAAATTTTACAGAAATCGGCCCAGCCGTTCTCATCTGATGAGGTTAGTAACATTTTTTACACCATTTTTATATATATAGATTTATTATTTTTACTCTGTCAGTGGCAACTGTCAAATGTCAGTTCATTTTTTGGGTGAATTAAAAACGAACTGTAGAATGAATGAAAAGCTTGTTTTTCAGAACACCAAATTTGAATTCACTCGTTTTAAGATTCATTTTCATATTCACTTTCACTCGGATTCCAGAACCTGCCTGAATAACACGTATAATGATGAAAATCTGAAATGTGACATCGGCGGGTGCGCAATACCAATGGTCATTGACCCGGGTACTCGACTTAACTTGTTAAGCGAAAACGATTGGGAAATGTTAAGAAATAATGCAGCAGTGATATGGAATGAACGTAAAGATTCGTCAACTCTGTTCAAAGCGTACGCTTCAAAGCAAACCTTAAATGTCTTGCGAGTATTTGAAGTACCAATAGAAATAAACGACACGGAGAAAATCGCCGCGACACGGCAATGCAATTGGGGGTTCTGAAACTAGGCGTCAACGTAAATCGGGTGAGAAAATAGTCGAAGAAAAAATAGACGAAATGCTTGCGTATGACATTATCGAACCAGTTTCAGGCCCCACGTCGTGGATATCACCCATAGTGTTTGTTTTCAAAGAAGGGGGTGAAATTAGATTATGCATAGATATGCGTCGAGCAAACCAAGCTACTACTTTTGATACGTTTATGACAAAACTAAGACGAGCCAAACTCTTTTCAAGAATTGATCTCAAATGGGCATACCATCAACTAGAGTTGGACGAGTCGAGCCTTTACATTACCACCTATTTCCCCACAAAGGCCTATTTAAATACAAAAGACTGATGTTCGGAATAAATTCAGTTCCTGAAATTTTTCAGCGAGTGACCGAAAAACTTTTATGTTCCTGTAAGAACGCTTTAAACAACATAGACGACATCATAATATTTGGCAGAACAGAAAAGGAACACGATGAGGCTGTAAAAAAAGTATTTTCAAGCGCAACAACTTATTACTAAACGAGGCAAAATGTGTGTGGAAAGTGCGGCAACTCAAATTTTTTGGACATTTGTTACTCGATGAGGCTATCGCACCAGACCCAAATAAAATCGAGACGATCAGAGGATTCAGGTTACCACAGACCAAGGAATAGGTTAGAAGTTTCCTGAGACTGGTGACATACGTTGGGAAATTCATTCCCGATCTCGCCAACATCACGGAACTGTTAAAAAGCCTGTTAAAGCTAAACTGTAAATTTTTTGGAACGAAATCCAGCAAAAATCATTCAACGAGCTGAAACGTGCCTTGTCGGAGATACCTAAACTCTCATATTTTAACCCACAGAAAAGAACGCGCGTCATAGCAGACGCTTTGTTCAGAAACTCAGTTTGAAGCGCAACCTGCTTTTTTAGTACAAGCTGAGCGTTCATAAACATAAATTTTGCATGAGGCGTTGCTCATCACAATCATCACAAAAATAATTACTGCCGCTGTTGCGTTTCAAGCCGCGTTTCTGAACATACCCAAAGTACTAATGATCAGGAACTGGTAGACGCCATATCAAATCTAAAAAGTGATCTGTGGGCAGAAAACAAATCAGCGGTGGGCAACATTTTACTTCGAGGTACCCGCATTGTAATCCCAAAAACTCTACGAGAGAAAACGTCACTTCTAGCATATGAGGGGCATCCTGGTGATCAGCAATGAAGCGGAGATTACGGTTGGTTTGAGTGGCGAATCCCACTGACTCCAGGTAGCGCCGATGCGCCGTTTTGGTCCCACAACTCGTAACTAAACCACTGAAAAGCAAAGGGAAATAATGAACGTTCCGGAAACCGGCGCAGGCCTTGCACCTATATCCATCCCGTTGAATTTAAATATTTTAGCAGCCCTCGGGCCTGACATCCTTGAGTTCCGAGAGACTGCCGAAGAAAAGCTTGCCGAGTAACTTCATTCTGCCTTGGCAGTGCGAAGGACACTCGCATAGCAGGTGCTCCGGCTCCACCGTCTCCTCCGTTCCAGTAAGGTTGCAGCTGCGGCACAAGGTGTTGTGGCCCAATCCCAGTCGGGCCGCGTGTG
Organism: Urophora cardui; assembly: GCA_960531455.1. Taxonomy (NCBI): domain Eukaryota; kingdom Metazoa; phylum Arthropoda; class Insecta; order Diptera; family Tephritidae; genus Urophora; species Urophora cardui. Next base: position 74,890,862 of record OY482671.1, on the reverse strand, counting down.
TTCCAATGGTGCAATGCCCCGTAAATACCGCAGTTATACGGGAAATGTCTCTTCTATCCATCCTTAGGATGGCTGAGGATCGCATCTCATTATATTAAGGCCAGACTTCTGCAAACCCTGCAGGTCTGCAACCGGTTCCATCTAGTTTTTGCCTCCGAACCAGTGCCGAGACTGGACCCTTGACAAATCCCAGGGGCGCTGCCTGGCCAGCAAATCAGCCATTTCGTTACCCTGAATACCGCGGTGCCCCGGCACCCAGATCGGGGACACGCTATGTCGACCCGCCAAGCCAATGAGCAATTCCCTGCACTGACCCACCAGGCTCGATGACACCGTTGCAGACCCCAGAGCCCTCAGAGCCGCCGAAGAGAGAAAAATCCTATCCTGTTTCCGACCTCGGCAGCCTTACTGACATGGAAATGTCCGGATGAGTTACGAATACACCGGCTACCACTTCGCATGCCATCTTTGACCCGTCCGTGAAAACTGAAACATCCAATCTATGAGCAAATTTACCATCTCCCCAGTCTTTCCTAGCTGGAAAGATAATCTCATAGTTTGTATCGAATACTGCTGTAGGACATAGTCTGTCTTTCTGTTGATGTAGGAGACAGTAGCTTGGAGCAGTATACGTCCATGCCGGTATGTACGTTCCTTCCAGAGTCCCAACTCCCGAGCCTTAGAGCACCTTGGGATGCCGCTTCCTTGACAAAAAGATCAATGGGCAGGATATTGCAAATCACTTTCACAGCCTCCGTGGGTATGATCTGATCGCCCCTGTGATTGCAACGCAAGCAGCTCGTTGAACTTTCCGCAGCATATCAGCCATGTAGTTCACCTCGGTTGCTCTCCACCTCACCAGTGAACCGTAAGTTAGGTTAGGTTAGGTTAGGTTGAGGTGGCTGTCTCCGCAATTCATGAAAGCGGGGACACACTTAGGCCGAGGTGGCCCATTGTGATACCACACGGGAGCCCTAGCTTCCTTATCCCTGTTTACAAACCTTTCCGGAAAAATTAGATTCGAAAGTATAAGATTAGATGCCCGTTAAGCTAAACCAGCGCGTTTGTTTCATGAAGCGCAGAAAATCTAGTGTCCTTGCATTTTCCATCTCCGCCAGGCACTCGAAAAAGTGTTTATGGAGAAAGCGGTACCTGGATTGCGACAGTGCGGGGCAGTGGCATAGATAGTGCTCAACACTCTCTATTTCCTCCACGTCCCTGCAGCTGCGGCAGAAGTCGTTTTTATATAGGCCCATGCGAGAGGCGTGAGTGCCCATAAGACAATGGCCTGTTAGAAGTCCCACCAGCGGACCTATAGAGAGCCGATTCAGATGCAACACCGATACAGACCTAGCCTCATCCAGTCTAGGCCAGATTTGCCTAGAAATCACACAAGTTGACTCCCTGGCCCATCTAGCGTTAGCCTGTTCAATGGAGCGAGATCTCAACCAGTGCTTGCATGAGTTAAGCGGGGGGCCAACCCATGTCGCAGATGTGATATCCTGCAAGCTTGTGCCCTCCCTTGCCAACTCATCTGCAATGCAGTTGCCCCGAACGTTGCTATGGCCTGGAACCCAAATGACGTTCAGGTCGCACCTTTCGGCTAGTTTGTTCAAAGACTCCCTACATTTCATTGCAACTATAGATGTAGCATTGTTACTCTGCAAGGATTTTATGGCAGCTTGGCTGTCAGAGAAGATTTTGATAGAATTTATGTCTGGCAGATCTGTCAGGCGACGAGCTGCTTCCCATATGGCTATGAGCTCAGCCTGATAGACGCTGAAGTGATCAGGTAGGCGCAAACTTACTTTCAGATGAAGCTTTTCGCAGAAAAACCCACTTCCAACTCTATTGTTCAATTTAGAGCCGTCCGTGTAAAGGTGCAGTGTATTAGGGTCGGGATCCCCCAAGTTCTTCCACTCGCTCCTCTCCGGGATTCTTGTGGAGAATTTGTTATCCCAACAGAAGGCTGGTATTGCATAGTCCAGCTTTAGAAAATTGGCAGGGACGTTACTAAGAATTTGAGCGTGCCCGAATCTGGTGTCCCTCCAGGGTTCGGTTGCATTGAGCCTTGCCGCGTTGCAGCTGGCAATGAGTTTCCCCTGTATATCCGTGGGGACCGTAAGTTAAGATTGGTCGAATAACTGCTTTGTACATCCATCCCGTGAGTTCTGGCCTCAGACCTCACTTTTTTCCAGCATTCTTTTGCTGGCATACAAGGCGTCGTAAGCCTACTTAGTTATATGTTCCGTGTTTAGCCTTCAATTTAACTTAGACGTCAGGAAAGCTCCTAGATATTTTGTACTGTGTGAAAGACTTAGTTCTCGACCATTGATAACAGGTTAATTGAAGTTAGGTATTTTCCTCCTCGTGGTAAAAAGCATCAGTTCTGTCTGGGTTTACACTGAGACCGCTGGACTCCGCCCATCTTCTCAGTTTTCTTAGTGCCCCCAGTATGATCCCACTGATATATAAGCCTAAAATTAGACTCAAACGTCGCCGCTATTCTTTAAAATATTCTGTAGTGATCCTGGACCATTTATTGTCCAGTACATCGGAATTTGGCTAAGAAATTGGCATATAATGGGTTCCATATGCAAGCCCTAGTTAAGACCTTTAATTTTATACCAATATTGCCGACGATATGTAGATATCCTGAATTTAATTAATTTTTTTTAACAACCATTTTCTCTTACGTAAGTACTTTGCCGATTATAATCGGAAAAAAAATTTACTATTTTCCACATCTTCTAAAGTTTAGAATCTAAACGATCCGTAGGTTACCATTTTAAACATGAAAATTATTTATTTTCTCCTTCAATTAGGATTATTATAATTGCCATATGTAATAAACTAATTGAAATAGTATGAACGTAAATTACTTTAGTTTAGGAGTTCAAAACCATAGCTCTCAAGTAATATGTTACATTTCCTTTTCCTCTCAAACTCATCTGCTAAAAAAATTGTGTAAACATCTACGGCTTTATTTTCGACTTTAAACTAATAATATTAAGCAATAAAATTTTGTATTATTAACTAAAAATAAACAAGGCTCAATGCAACGCTATGTATATCAAAATACATAAATATACCAACATATATATGTAACTACGTATATATGTATGTATGTAACATCTTGTTGGTATTAAGTTACTTCGAAATATAAAATATTATAATGATGCCAAATTGTTTGTTAATTTGTTATTTCGGTGCTATTAGCAGCAACTTCAGCCAAGATAAATAAGTCCGAGGTTGACGAAGTGTTATCCGTGTTCAGATTACTATAAGCACTTGTATGTTGATTGTTTACTGGTATTTCTGTTCGAGCTGAGTCTGAGCATCCACTGATATTACTGAAGCTCTTATCCAATGGAATACCAGGAGCAATATCATTTTCAACAGCCGTTACATCGCGTCTTGTAATACTTTCTTTTCGTGCTTTACGCTTTTGACTACCAATAGCCTGCCGTGGTAGTGCTTCAGGAATTTTGGTAGAAACTATTTCGACTGGTGTTTGGGTTGTATTTATAGCTTTAGACCCTTTGTTATTCACTAAACTGTTTGAATGTTTTTTCATTGTGAACTTTTTCTTCTTGTTTGTATTACGCTTTCGTTGCAAATAAATATCCAAACTGAGCGCAGGCAGTTCTTTAATTTTCTCTTCGAGATCAAAGTTAAATATAACACTAGTTGAATGAGCAGCCCGCAAAGGACAAGTGACATTTTGATTTGAATTATTTTTAGGTATCGGTAATGATATACTATATTTCAAGTTTTCCAATGAATTATGGTTCAAATTTTGGAAGACGTTTTTAGTTTGTTGTGTGAAACAATTGGAAAAGTTTTGCGATTTCGTTACTTTTATTTTTTTTGGTAGAGCGGATATCTGACCCGAGTTCATAAGCTCTTGATAAATTTTCCCTTTACATGCTCTTGCAGACCTTTTAGGCAAAAAGTCGTCATCACTTCCATTGCTGGAGAAATTGTTTTTGTTTAGAGAGCGATTTTTTTTCGTCCTTCCCCCCCCTGCTTCGCTAGTAGACGGTATATAAGCATTCAAAAATTCAGATGTTTCATACAGCGACTGCTGCAAAATATTTTGATTTCTGTTGTATTCACTACTAATCAAGGTATTTATACCACCCAATTGTGCTTCATCGGCCAGTTTAAAAAATTTATTTCTCCAATCATGTTTTACGCCGCTAGTTTGTGTTGCAGTAACAGGTGTGATTTCACTGTCGTAGTCTCCAGCGCGTGCGCCGTTAGTTGGACGAGTATTAAGAGTTCGGAGTGGTGGAGCAGGCAGTTTATACCATTTGAAATTCGGGTTTGAATTGAAGAACGCATCTTTATTCTAAAATATAAAAATTATGTGGAAAATATTGAATTAATTTAATACAACTAATTTTACCTAGTATAAATAACATTAACATTTAGTTTACATACATACCTTTTGTGCCAAATCCACGAAGCTTTTCTTATCATTGGCATCTAAAGAAGCCCACCAATTGCCCAGGATTTTAGTTATCGCTCTAGAATATAAGAGAAAGCACTAGGTTTATCAAGGGAAATTAAATAAATGAGTGCATTTCCAAATAAATACATAGTTTTAGTTTTATGCCGGCTCCGAACGGGGAATGCATTTTTTGTGAGATGTTTTTTATGGCAGAAATACACTCGGAGGGTATGCCCACTGCCGAGAGGTGGCCGCTATTTCTAAAAACCCAATAATTGGGATTTAATTAATTAGAGCAATTTTTTTGGTGTTTTTCCGGACTGGGGTTTGAATCCGAGACCTCTGGTATAGCAGGCGAGCACTCTACCCGCTGCACCACAGCGGCCACATTATATCTGGAACTATTCGTTGTAAAGTCTTGGAACTTGGTGGGAAGATATACTAACCTGATGGCAGGCTCACGGCGTTATTGGAAAAAGGGGCGAGACACGTTTCATATAACCCAAATTGTTTAAGCTTCGTGTCACTAAAAATATTTAATATACACTTTTACGCTTGGTGTAAAGATTTACTAAATGTCATTCTCATGGAGAAAAATAAAGCTTATTGAAAAAAGGGGTGTGGCACCTCCCATACAATTTTAATTTTTCACACCGCAAGTCTCTGGAAGTATTTGTGTTGGTGGTAAGGTAAACGAATTGTGGATGTTCGTGTGAAAATTTACAAATTATCAAAATGGCGATTTTTCATTCCAAGTTTTCGTCCGCGACGCTTTTTTCACTAATACACCATATTAAAAGAAACTCGTCTGCGGGCTTAATTGCCCTTTCGAAAGGGAAATAAAGACCACATCGCCGAATTGGGCGCACGGGCGTTCTTTCCCTTTTTGAATGGAAATAAAACCCACGGATTTAATTGCATTTTATTCGCGGGCGTTCTTCCTTTTTCCATCGCCTACGTTGGCATGATTAAAGACGGCGTTATAGCAAGTATTAAGGGCCTAAGCGAGCGTGTAGCAAACATTATTTTTCAAGATGATTCTGCACCATGTCATCACTGGAAAGCGATAACCATACTGCCGTAATTAGGCATATTAACATTTTAATTTTAACCTATTAGAAACATAACAATATATCTTTAATGTGAATGAATACAAGTCTCTTTCGGGGATTGAGTTGATGCCATAGCCAGGAAATAGCCCAGACCTCAATCCCATAGAGAGGCAGTGGTCAATATTTAAGATAAAGGTACGTCAGAAAAATCCGAGTAATCTCAAAAAGTTGAAGGAAATCATTGAGAACTCTTGGCATAATACTGTTTTTTAAATTTATAATTTAATAATAAATTTTTGTGTTTCACACACACTCAATTAACAAGGAGATGTCGCTTTTCATAAAATAATCCCACCCAACCAAGAAACGTACATTTGGCGAACATATGAGATTTAGGATAGTTTCTCGTATCTTGAGAGTTCGCCACATATACGAGTCTCGGATCTTAAACGGACGTTTTGGACTTTTCGTCAATTATTTTAAAATCCTGTTTTTTTTGTCAATTTTTTTAAAGAAATAATAGAATACTAGAGTGCTGCCTACTGTCGAAACTCGACAGCTTTTATAGATGTTTTCTTATGACTAAGGTGCAACTATAGTTTTTGTATAATTGTTTGTTGTTATTGTCACTGTTACTATTTGGTTGTTGTTCCTGTTGATGCTGCTCCTTTTGTTGTTACTGTCACTGCTACTCTCTTGTTGTTTTTGTTGTTGGTATTGTTGTCGTTATTCGTCTTCACAATTCTCCTACCTACTTTTTTCTTTCTATTTCTGCTCTTTTCTTTCCTTAATTTCTTTCCTACTTATGCTTTCTTATCCTTCTTATTACTTGACTTTGTGTTTTTGTTGTAGTGCTTTTGCTACTTTTTTGTGTTTCTACTCCTTTGAAACTACACACCACTTCCAGCCAAACATGTTCATAACTACATGGTAAGTTTGGTGAGCAAGCACAAAATCACCTAATGCACGCGCATTGATACAGCTCTGTAGTGTTCCAATGCATGCAACAACAACCACACGGAAATTTTCCAACGACGATTGTGGGCGCATTTTCCAACCAGTTTTAATGAAAATTGGCGCAGTTCTATTTGAGAGCAATACCTTTCTAAAATCGGTTCAGTAGTTTCGACGGAGAAGATGGAACAACATTTATATTAGCGTATTAATAATATAGAAGAATAGATACCGTTAAATTTCGCATTTTTTAAGAAAGAAATTTCACTATACGTTAGAATCGACTTTTTTCTGGGTATTCGATTCCTTTTCCACCCTGATCATTTCGATATACATAAGTCCATATCTACCTCGATTATTTTATGGTGTAATCAACCACCGTTATGTGATCAAAACTATTATACTATGTTTACTAAGTACAGTTTACTAAGTAAGAAGTAGAAACAAAACACTTGGACTTTGTAGGAAAAGCTTTTCACATAATTACTATGCTATCTTTTTTCTAATACGCTATATGCAAATTTTTATAGAGGAACTTAGATATCTAAATAACTTTTTTTACTTCTACACTTACCTATTTTCCAATGATTTGTATCGTTCTTTAGCTATGGCTCTGTGTCGTTTGCAAAATATTAGGAAAGCATTCATTGGTCGACGTGCATGATGGTCCGGTGTATTTCTCGCCGACCCTTCAATATCAGATCGTATTTTATACACAGCCTCAACATAAGCATTATTTTCATTCCCTTCCGATATCCCCATATTATCAACAAATTGTCGCTTTGTGGCTTCTGGGTGTTTGATATTCTTTAGATAACGTTCAAAATTTGTAGTAGCGTCGTCTTTAACTGAATCTTTACAATCGTCACTTTTCTCCCCGCCTTGCATGCTGCTATTGCTACTTTCATTTGAATAGCGGAGAAAGGCATTTTCTTGGTAGTCAGCATTATTATTAACGACTGACAATAATTTGTCGGCTTGTCCGCCAGTAGAACTTTTGCAAGTTGAATTGAAATTCGTTAAGACGGTGGTAAAAATTTTATTATTATTGTTAGTATTATTATTATTATTATTATTATTATTATTATTATTATTATTATTATTATTATTATTATTATTATTATTATTATTATCCACTTGTTGTGTCTGCTTAGGAATTTCTTTGCTATCGGTTCTGAGTTTATTATCAGCGGTATAAGGTTGCATGGAAGTTGATTGTGTTGCATCACTTTGAGGTATTTTTGAAGTCTGTACTATCTTCCATCTGTCCAATGACCCCATTGATAGAGTACTATGATGTTTACTTACTGCAGTCAAGTCCAAGGAATTCACACTATTGATCATATTGCTTTGAAAAGGTGTACTATTTTTATTGCAAAACTGGAAAATATATCGGCCTGGAATATAAGAAATGAGATTTTTGCTAAACGATTACACATTATAAAAGAAATGTACAAAAAAATTTGCTAAGTATGTAAGAAGTTTTAAAATAACGTCATAAATAGTTTGGTCTCAAAGAAAGGAAATATTGGGTGAGCGAGTTCAAGTGGAAGCCAATTATAAAAGAAAGAATTTAGTAAAAACTTGGCAAACTTTCATCTTGGGTAATTTTTACAAAGACTTGTTTAATTTTCCCAAGTTAACTTAGGCAAGTTTTTAACCAAAATACTAAATCAGTCAGCTTATTCCCTGTAATTTGCGTAATATTCAACAAAGTGCCTTTGGCTGAGTGAACAAGTATCCCAGTTATTTTAACTGCCATAACTTAGGTAATATCTTACCAATAAACTTTGGTAACTTGAAAAAGCACTTTCGTGAAAAACTTGTGTGTTTTTCAGCTATACTTTTTATACCAGAACTTAAGGAACAAATATAATGTGTAGCAGACATGTGTAACACACATTATTTTTGAACTTAAGTTGTGGTATAAGAAGTATGTTGAAAAAATCTAAGTTTATGGCGAAAGTGCTTTTGCTAGCCTAAATATTACGTATGTAGTTTGTTTACAAATATAATGAAATACTTTATTTAAAAGTATGGTATGCATAAATGACATCTAAAATTTAGTGCAAAGTCAAATCTAAGTTTCTCAAACGATTCTTCCCATATGGAATTGTTTCCTTCAATTTTTTATGATAATATCCCAATCTCTGATATGTTTCAGTTCACCGCTTTCATGTTTGTGTGTAGAACGTCTTTATGCGAAAAACGTACCTTTTCAGAGATCTCGGAACAAATCAAAATTTGCCGGAGGTATTGGTTGTTAAATCTGTAAAAATTAAAAAAAAAAAAAAACACCAAAACTGCGCACTATTATCTGGGAAAGGCACGTATAAAAACGAAGTGTTCAAAAAATATTCCTCAGCCGGTAGAATTCTCTCTTTTTGATAATATCTACCCTTCCAACTTTAACAAAATACTGTAGGTCGCTTCACAAATAAAAATAAAGGGAATTCTGCCGTCTGAAGGTTATTTTTGAAAGCGCAACCAAAAGTAATGAACAATTTTTTTCGTACACTTACACTTAACTTTTACTCACCTGCGATACATTTTTCTTGGGCCCCATGCAATTTTTTTAACTAAGTCAACTTTGTTGGATTTACTATAGCTTTTTCTCTGTGTGTACTTATGTAAAGCATTGGGCCTAATGAATAAAAAAAAAGTAATTGCTAGTAAGCATTTGCTTATTAGCAAAAGCAATTACTTAAAAATCTTTTACTGAAAAGAATAAGCAATTGCTCAGTCAGTCATTGATGCTTTTGCTACAAATTTTAAGCTTTTACTAGAAGTCTCTTTCTGTTAAAACATAACAAACTGTGACTAACGGAGCTATACAAAAACAAAGTCAATAAAAATTACAACAACTTCCTTCCTGGTATTACAAAAATAGGAATTTCACCTCGAAAATGTTTGGCACAGGGTTGCGTGATTTCGAATCAATTTTGATTTCAAATCAAAAAAGATAATTTTTATTTGTGATTCATTTCACAAGAGAATTGAAAATGCCCTTTGATTCGTGATTCAAAGGATTTTAAAATCAAAGGTAAATTTTATTTGTGATTCATTTCTCAAAAGAATCAAAAATTTATTTAGAATCAAACATATATTTTAATCATTGATTCAAAATATATTTTTGATTCGAATCAAAAATTTGATCAAGATTCAAAAAATATTTTTGATTCAAAATAATTTTGATTTGAAATCAAGTTTGAATCAAGAATCAAAAAATTTATCATTTATTTGAAAATAGTTTGAATCAAGAATCAAAGGGTATTTTTGATTTTTTTTTTTTTGAACGAATCATAAATAAAATTTATCTTTTATTTGAAAATATTTTAAATCAAGAATCATAAAATATTTTTGATTCGTGATTCAGCCAAATCAAAATCATGTAACCCTGGTTGGCACAAACAACAACAACGTCATAAACTTTACAACAACATCGTTATGCAAATAGGTAAGAGAATTGCCATTTCTGGGCTTTTCTTACCAAAACTAGTAGGTGTTTTTCCTGTTGGTAGAACGATTTGAATTCTATTAAGTTTTTACCTTCGTTCATTTTGTCAAATTGCCATAACAGTTGAAAAAACGTTTGAAGGTTCAGGCGTGTCTTACAGCTTATATAGTTTGCCCTTTTCTGTTGACATACTCATTACTGTTGAAAGAAAATTTAAATATTTGATCGTGTGAAACACCCCTTATATATCTATATTGACAAATGTCATTACCAACTATAGCTAAGTTCACTGCTAATAAAGTTTCTTCCCTTTCTATCATAAATTGTCAACAAAACACACGTCTTTTAAATATATCTGTATGTCACTTTGCCCACTCTAACAGGTTATGGGCCTTTGTCGCGCTAAGTTTATTTAAGCGATCATACAATAAATTCGGTTAGTAATAGTTCTGGTGAGTAATTTTTAGTTAATTGCTATTCTTTCGTTTGTATTTCGAAAGTAAAATGACTTCGAACATATTTACTATGTCCGTCGAGCGACTTCGCGGTCGCGAGAATTTTGATGTCTGGAGATGTCAGGCAGAATCGTATCTGGTGATCAAGGGCCACTGGAAGAAGGTCCAAAACGGTTTGCCTGCGACAGCAACAGAAGCTGATCGTGACGCCAATGAAAAGGCAGTGGCTGAAATTACGATGTTGGTGGAACCTAGCAACTTTGGACACTTTGCCGATAAAACCACAGCAAAGGATGCATGGAATGCTCTGATGGAAGCCTACGAAGACAAAGGTTTGACGCGGAAAGTCGATCTACTGAAGCAGCTGGTACAGCTCAAGTTATCGGATTGTGAATCCATGCAAGAGTATATAAATTCAATGATTATTACTGCCTTTAAAGTCAGAAACGCTGGTCTAAAAATTGACGACGAGTTATCAGCATCGCTTATGCTAGCTGGATTACCTAATGAGTTCCAAGCACTAGTACTTGCTGTAGAAAACTCAAAGAAAACGCTTACTGTAGACGCTGTGAAAAATTTGCTATTACAAGATGCTAAATTTGATACCAAACAAGGCGTCGATAATGCTTTACACACCAAATCGAAAACTTACTCAAAAGTTCGCTGCCATTCGTGCAAACAATTGGGGCACATAGGCAAAAATTGCCGTAAGAAAGTAGTGAAAGACGACAGATCTAAACAAAATGCACAAAAAAATCAAGTTTTATTTGCTTCATCTTTTTTTGCGAATAATCCCAGTAACGAGGACTGGTATGTGGACTCCGGTTCTCAACACATGGTGAAAAGCAACGCACACATGGTGAATAAGAAAAGTGTGACAAACAAAGGTGTAGTTGTTGCGAATAATAGCAAAATTAAAGTCGAATGCACAGGTGATGTACAACTATACTTAACTGGCAAAGATAATAATATAAATGCAACGATTAAAAATGCCGAACACGTCCCTGACCTGTGTGCAAATTTACTTTCAGTAAGCCAGATGACAGACAACGGCAAAGAGCTACGCTTTAAGCAAAATTGGTGCAAAATATTCGACGAAAATAAACAGCTGATTGGAACTGCAGACAAAATAAATGGTTTGTATCGTTTAAATTGTACACCAAGAGACAATCATGCAATGGCTAGTTGGAGCTATGACCTATGGCACAGACGTTTGGGTCATGCATGTCGCGAAAGCGTTACAGCCATTAGGAATGCTTCTGATGGTGTCAAGATATCATCTAATGAAAACGGAAAATGCGTAGTTTGTATTAAAGACAAACAGACTCGAATCTCGCACAATGAAAAGGGGCAACGAGCAAAACAGCTGTTAAAAATCATACATAGCGATGTAATGGGTCCGCTAAATGTGCCTTCGTTTTCTGGTGCGCGATATTTGTTAACCTTTGTGGATGATTATTCCAGAAAAGTGTTCACTATCCCTCTTAAGTCGAAGGGAGCAGTGTTCAACGAGTTCGTAAAATTCAAAACCTTGGTAGAAAATCAGTGCTCTAAAACCATAAAAGTACTCCGCACAGATAACGGGCGCGAGTATGTGAATAACACGTTCAACAACTTTCTAACAAAGCATGGAATCGTCCATCAGAAGACGACACCTTACACACCCGAACAAAACGGTGTTGCTGAGAGGTTAAACCGAACCCTTACAGAAAGAATCAGGTGTATGCTTTTAGATTCAGGCTTAGAAGATAAGTTCTGGGCTGAAGCCGCTGTGACAGCAGCATACCTTATAAATCATACACCTTGCAGAGGTAACAATGTGAGTCCGGAAGAATTGTGGTCCGGCAAGAGACCCAACTTAAAGCACATCCGAGTTTTCGGCTGCAAGGCAATGGCTCACATAGCTAAAGAAAAACGAAGCAAGTTAAATAGTAAATCTCGTGAATGTATTATGGTAGGCTATAGCACTGATTCAAAGGCATACCGACTGTATGACCCAGTAGCTAAAAATATCATAGTTAGCTGCGATGTAGTATTTATTGAAACTCCAACTAATAAAGCATCCGAAAACAAAGCTGATAAAGCAGTTCATTTGTGGCTACTTGAGACGAACTCTATTGCCAATTCAGGGGAGGAAAGCGTAGAAGAATTGGCAACAGAAGACAAGAGCCAAGCACCTACAAACGACAGCCATGACTCAATAGCTGACAACGACATCACTATTGAAAATGCTTCTGACGGCGAGAGCGACACAACGCTTGAAAATTTTTCAACTAACAGCGATGACACGTTTGTTCCAGAAGAAGAAATTTCAGATATAAGCCCTGAAGGAATCCGCCGCTCCGAGCGATTGGAGAATATACCTCGACCAAAATACAATTTTTGTGCCACTGAGTACATATCGACTGATCCAGCTACCGTTGAAGAAGCCATGATAAGTCAAGAACGTGATAATTGGAAGGCTGCAATGTGTGAGGAAATTGAATCAGATAACGTCAACGGCACCTAGGCATGGGTAACACTGCGCTGCGCCGCGGAAAATGCGCCAACTCAATGTAGCGCCAACTCAATGATGCGCTATTGCAATATAACACTGACTCAATTTCGTGCGCTAACACCAGCACCAATATAGCGCTAGTGTAAAATGGCACCACCACAAAGCCAATAACAGCACAGCGTATATGACACCATCACAATTATGTATGCTAACGCCAATACCGAACCATCGCTAATACGAAAGGGTATTGATATTTTACTTTCACAAATAAAGAAGACAAAATTGACATTATCTGTGAATAGGAGAGAAAAATATAATACAAAATAAATTAAATAAAATATTTATTAGCATATAGTATATTTTTGTTACGCATGGTAAATGGTAATAGGAAATTTCGATATAATGCGCCCGGACCCGGAATCTTTCTTTTTAATAGGGTGGAGCCGACCCTCGTATTTCATAATGAAGATGCCGAAAAACGAGATGCCAGCATATTTTCAAAAATATACGCAAATTATTTTTAAAATTAAATTTAATTGTGGCACAATTATTCTGCCAGCGTGTATGTAAGCAGAATTGCGCCAAAAGAAATAAAACGGGTATAGTAGACAGTAAGAAGCAAACAAGTGTTATTTATCGATTATTCCATAGCAATTGTGCTAAAGGTGTTATTGCGCCAGAACCGTGCGCGGCGCCACGGTTGGCGCTGGTGTTATTGTATCAGCGCCAAAAAAATTGCGCCATTACCCATGGCTAACGGCACCTGGACATTGACAACACTACCTGTTGGTAAGAAAGCGTTGCCGTCGAAATGGGTTTTTAAAACGAAATTTAATACTGATGGAATGCGTCACAAGGCCAGGCTTGTGGTCAAAGGGTTCAATCAAAAGCAGGGCATCGATTACGAGGAAACATTTGCGCCAGTTGCACGGTACACCTCGATTAGGTTTTTGCTTTCCTTAGCAGTCAAATTTGATCTTATTGTATATCAAATGGACGCTGTAACTGCCTTTTTGAATGGTGAACTCGAAGAAGAGATTTACATGACTCAACCAAGTGGCTATGATGATGGTTCCGGTCAGGTTTGCAAGCTGCACAAATCAATATATGGGCTAAAGCAGTCCAGTCGCGTATGGAACAAACAGCTAAATTCAACGCTTGTTAATTTCGGATTGCAGCGTAGCAACGTCGACCAATGCGTATATTTCCTCACTGACAATAACAAATTGCTGTTCGTTGCCGTTTACGTAGCTGACGTTATTTTCTTCACCAACGATAGAGAGCTTTTGAACAAATTGAAACATAAGCTATCAACCACTTTCAAAATGAAAGATCTGGGAACGGCATCATCGGTTTTAGGCATCCGCATAAATCAAAATGTTAATGCTGGGACTATGAAGATCGACCAATCTCGTTACGTTGCCGATGTGATTCGACGTTTCGGCATGGATGATTGCAACCCAGTAAGCACACCTCTGGATGTAAATCAAAAGCTGACCGAGGAGATGTGCCCAACCAATTATGACGAAAAAAAGGGAATGGATCGCGTTCCATACAAGCAAGCTATTGGATGCTTCCGGAGTAATATCTATGGCCCGGTCCACAGTGCATTTGCGCAGAACACTTTTCTGCGTTGGCGGCCTTCGGCCGCGGTTATAAAAAATAACCCTGGGCTACGCCATCCGTCCGGACGTGTGCCCCAACCGTGGCTACCGCCACGGTGATGTCCCTCTGCGTAGTACACCCTTCAGCGTAGGCCACAAAGCATTCAAATGTACATCGTCACAAGCACGACGGATCCGTCGCCGCAACGTACCAAAGTCAGTCACATACGTCGACGTAGACGGATAAGTTATCGCGTAAATAAATAGAGGCGTTATTGCACATTTCAAAAAAGGCCTAATTGCGCTTTAAATGTGAAATAAGACTTTTTTTTTGAAAATGACAAAATAAAGGCTTTATTTCACTTTGGTTGCGAAATAAGGCCTTAAAGGCCTTATTTCAAAAGGCCTTATTACACCCCGCCTTCACATAACGCCATTTTATAATGTATTTGCTATTGTACAACATATCATATATCTTTCTTTGACAATTGAATTTATTTTTGAATGAAATCTAATATTTAATTTACGGAAGGTGTTGAAAGAAAATTTAAATATTTGTTCGTGTGAAACACCCCTTATATATCTATATTGACAAATGTCATTACCAACTATAGCTAAGTTCACTGCTAATAAAGTTTTTTCCCTTTCTATCATAAATTGTCAACAAAACACACGTCTTTTAAATATATCTGTATGTCACTTTGCCCACTCTAACAATTACCATATCCTTCTGACTTCGGAATTGGCACAGTCTACCACTCCGATACAATTTCGAAATGAGTATACTTCCCTCCATCCATGCATACGTCCTCACGGTGGAATCGATATAAAAGTTTTCGAAAGTCTTCATTTTTACATTTCCGTCGCGCACTATAATATTTTTCTTTACGCATAGTCAAAAACTGCGCCATAGTTGCATGTACTTAGAAGATAAATAGAGCGAAAACTAATTTCTGAAAAATTTAGAATGGGGTAGGGCATGCTTAAAAAATAATTACCTTTTGCTTATAAAAATAGCAAATGCTAATTTTATTCATACGGAATTCAGCAATTGCTTACAGATTTCAGCAAATGCTGAAATAAAAAAGCAAATGCTTGTAGCAAAAGCAATTGCTAGTGAAAAAAGCAATTGCTTCAATTTTTATTCATAGAAATTTAAGCAAAAGGTCCAGAAAAGCATTTGCTTGATGTTTATTCATTAGGCCCATGGTATCATATCAATCCGTACACTGGTACACGTACACTGGTTAACAAATTCATCGAGAAATCCGTCATTAAAAATGAAAAAATTAAACAAAAATTTAATTTGTGATATATTTTTTTATATTTCATCAAAATAATTATTATTTTTTGAGTTTTATTATTTTTTTTTTTTTTTGATCGGAAATAATACTTATTCCTTGAGTGATATATTTATGGTTCAGAAATAATCATTATTGTGTGAGTTTTATTTTTTTCAATCAAAAATATCACTCATCCACGAAGTTATATCGATGGCAATTTTTTAGTAATTATGTTCCAGAGCACTTCAGAGCCGATTTGAGTTTTTCGACCTAAGCAACAAAATAAAACTCAAAGAATAATTTTTATTTCTCTGTTCTATTTCGATAAATATATCACTCAAGGAATAAGTGTCGATCAAAAAAATAAAACTCAAAAAATAATGAATATTCCTCAGTGATAAGGAATAAGTTTTATTTTTGATCAAAACAATAAAACTAAAAAAATAATGATTACACTACTCGACACCAAAAATCACCAAGAATAAAATAATACTTTTCTAAAGCGAAATTTTACGCTGATTCCGAATATCATCTCAATTTTTTGTGGCAGACCCAGTTTTTGAGATATTGGTAAAAATGTGGAAAAAGCCATATATGCAAGACATTGCATCACATAAGTGCAGCAAAAAGTTTTATTAGACATCGTAGCGATTTGACATCTAGGAAGTGCTGGTAGAGGGAGCTCCAACAAACATTTTTTGCCTTCACACTCCAAAATTGGTCAAGTCATTTGGTTACATCAACAGGTAATTTTTTTAAATCGTCTTTTTGTGTTTCGGTTAAAACTATACAAATACTTTTGTATTCCGATTCTGTGTGATCAGGATTAAGATTTAATTTTTTAGTTAGATCAAGAAGTGATACACTATTGTTTTTAGAGAAATCAAAAACAATATCTGGACCTAAAAACTGCAATTCTTCGAAAACACCGTAAAGTGGAAAACGTGATATTATCTAAAAAGTAGAAGCTTCATAAAAGCGCAACCAGTTTTTCTGTATACAATCTTTTCGTCCAAATTTAAATTTGACAAAATATCTTCGCATTCATAACCAACGTAAACGTTATGCACGTCAAGTAAATATTGAGTTGGATGTTCCAAAACTTTTAGCTGTAATTCCCACGGAATTGTAAAAAAAGTTGGGTTTTAAGAAATTTCTTGCAATTTTCAACACAAGTGTCTTAGCTTCTTGCCCTAGTCGGTGTATAAGTACTTTTCGGCTTTGAAACAATGCGTTAAATTCATTGAAAAAGTTAAGAACGTACTTCAAAAATCTAAAATATGCCTTGTTTAATTCTTTCCAATTCTTCATAAATAGTTTCTGCTTTTTTACGCTTATCTTCAAATGAGGTCAGGTGAAAAAAGCTTTTAAGTGGCTCCCAATTCTCCTAAATTCTTTCGATTATTAACAATACTGTACGAATGTGCACAATGAAAAATAAATTACCTAAGAGCGATTATTAACACGCTTTTATTAGTTTCACCTGTATGTATGTATGTATTTATATAAACAAGTTACATATACGCAGTATAGTTTACAGTATGTAGGTATGTAAACAGTTCTGCAACCAAAAACTCCCTTTTTTATATGGACAACAAAATGTCCCTTTTTTCCCTCTTTAAAAATTTTGCAGTGAAATATCCCTCAAAAGGGGAAATTTCCCTCAATATGGCATCACTGCTATGCTCTATGATCTGTGCCCTCGCCCACTGTTGAACAAAAAATCTTGCAAGAATTACATGAATTGAAACCATTAGTTAGTATGGGCGGTACCACTCCCACTTTTCCAATGATAGGTATTTTATGTCTTACGGCTTCCCCGGTATCATAGTAAATAATCATGTTTAATTTCATGCGATTCCGTACCACGGTTCAAAAGTTATAAGAGTTTAAATGAACAGATTTTCATATTTCAGTTTCATATAAAAAATTCCTAATATTTTCCATATTGCGATCCATATTTTTTACTTCTGAATATCTTAGGGAGTAAAATTTTGCACATGTGGCTAATTTTTTTTTATGGAAAAGATATCGAGAACACAGTTTTTTTGACCATTTTTGAAAAAATTTCATAAAAATTTTACTTAAAAAATTTGTTTAAAAAAATAAAATATATACTAATAAAAAACTTTTAAAAAGAAAGAAAATGACGGTTGAGTTGTCAAAATCGGTTAGTTAGATCGTCTGCAATCGCGTTTTAAAATAAGGAGGTCAGAAAATTTTAATTGCTTATATATCGCCAAAAACAAAGTCAGGTGTTTATTGGTGTCACAAAGAGCTTTCCAAAAACGTCTCTGCCGACCAAAATGGAAATATTTTATGTATGTACCCAAGTATGTTTTTATAAAATTATTGTGAGTATTTAGAACATATTTAAGCTTATATTTCATTTTGAAGGTTAATAAATTAGATAAGCAGTTTAAATAAATCCCATTCACTGCAACTGGCGTCGGCCCAAAAAACATGGACTTATGCGAGGGATAGCTTCACTGTTATAAATATTGGAATATTTTTAAAACTTTGATTTGGTTTGAAAGAAATTTAAAACTTTTTTTGGGACAAATTTTGAACCTTCAAAAGTTTAAAAGTTTCTTATACTTTTTTGGTTTAAAATTCAAACTTACAAAGGTTTAAATACTTTTATGTATTTTTTGAAATAAATTGCATACTTCTGTGGTTTAAATCTTACATTTTTTCTCATTTAAACTTTTAAGGTTTAAATTTTTAACTTTCATTGGTCGTAAGATTTTATTTCAATGAAATAAATTGTAATATTTGATTTGAAATTCCAACTTGTTTTTCGAGAAATGAACAATATAAAAGGCTCACTTATAGTTATTAGACAATTTGAATGAACGAATGTGTGGCGTTGTTTGAATGGAGAAAAAAACAAACACAAAATAATTATGGAAACAGATAAAATGAAGTAGGAAGAAAAGGAGAAAAGGAGGATAGGAAAAAGATGAAATATGGAAAAGTACGAAGGGGATGTTGGGGGAGAACAATATGGAAGAAAAGGACAAAAATAAGGTAGGAAAGAAGATACAATAGCGAGACGCATGAAGAGGATTTGGGAGTAGAAATTTTTCTTTAATTTAAACCAAAAAAAGGTTTAAATTTTAAACTTTTGAAAGTCTTAAAATAAATCTTAATTTGGAATAAAATTTAACCTTACAAATCTTTTAAACTTTTCAAAGTTTAAATTTCAAGAATTTATCGGTCGTGTCCTATATATCGACCAAAAAAGTTTAAAGTTTATACCAAAATTTATTTCAGTGTTTTTTGAGCTATGCAAAAGTCGAAAATTCATAAGTAAAACAATTTAATGCCTATACATGCAAATAATTTTATTTGTATTACTTGCTATTTTGTTTATTATCATTATAATATAGTATTTTCGTAAATAAACATTAAGTGAAGTTCATATATTTGCGTTTTTTTTCATTTCACCAACTTTATTTAAAATGAAATCAACTTGTGTTTGGTTTAAACGGAAGCACTCTTTAAAATTAAAGCTTTGTAGTCCCGAAAAATTAATTCGGTCTCTATAATTTCTTCCTATAACCGCGTCTTCATTATCTACGAACAAAAACTCACGTCTTAACATTTTGAAAAACTTCACTAGTAATAACAATGAGAATTTGCAAAGCAATCGTTTACCTTGCAAATTTTTGACAAACTTATCAAAGGCTTTGCAAACATAGAATTTACAGTTTTTGAGGAACGAAAGAGCGCATTTTTTGCAGTCTTTGCAAATTACACCTTTCAATATTAGCTTTGCACTATGCATGCACAAGAGAACGTACGTCGAACAGAAATCTAAAAGAGAGTACAAAAAATATAAATGAGGCAAATTTTCAGCAGCTACCTGTGGTACACCATAAATACGGTGACCATAAATTTGTATTAAAAAAAACATAAAATTTTTTTTATTAATAGGAACATGAATCACATTTCACTGGCTTTGATTTCAATCAAGTATTAGGTACATAACCAATTAATAAATATATCAAATTACTGATATTTTTCTGAGGCATAAATTTGTTTAAGTACATTTTCCTCATTTTGTAAGTAATTCTTAAATTCTAAGCAATTAGCATCATAGTTACATCTAGTTATTAAAATAGATTTCACAGTCTCAATTTGAATTTTTGATTTTTCATCAGTCCATATATTGTTTAAAATTGAAAATATACTTTCAGTGGGGCCATTTGAACCCGGTAAACATAAATTGAATTCTACTATTTCTAAAATATTATTAAAAGGTATAGCATTTTTTTTAAAATGTTGAAATATTTCAACCCATTTCATATCGACTAGATTTCCCCCTTTCACACATTCCCTTAGTTTGTTTGGAGTCACATAATACTTAATACATGTCAACTAATCAAATAATTCGCTGACATTAATTTTAGTCTTGGTTATCTTTTCCGAAATATATAAATAAAATTTATTTCAACATCATGCCAAGATGGAACTGTACGCAAAAGTACCCATTCCATCACTTCGACCTCTTTATACGCTTGGTCCCACTGATTTAAATAATCAGCGCAATTAATGTAAAAACGTTTTTCATGATATTTTATTTTACTTAAATCTACATTTCCTGATTTTTCCAACTCTGAAGCGTTAAAAAAATGGCATCTCTTCGTTCTGCGATTTTTAATTTAAGGTCTTTTATTAGTAAAGCAACTTCTGCCATACAAATATTTTGCGATTCAATTTGTGTAATGTAATTATGAACAAGTAAGGAAGCCTAAGTTCGAGTGGAATCGAACATTAGATACTCAGCTGTATGCGTTCATTGTTTGTTTGCGTTTGATGGAAACACGGTGTATTTTATATAAAGCGAGTGCTGCATAAAAAGGGCGCAGCCGCGCCCATTTTCAAAATTTTTATCAGTCATCCAACTAAGCATATGAATATTATTCTTTGTGCAAAATTTCATACCTTTATGACTTCTAGTTACAAAGATGTTACGTTACAAATTTCCAAAGCGTGTTCCAGAAATATCTTTGCTAAAAAGTAGTGGTTATAAAACGACTTCAATAAATTTTTGCGTGTCTTTTAACACAAGTTATAAAAGTGTATAAACCAAGATAATATCTCAATTATTTGCCGAGTTATGGGCTCCGAAATCTCGTAGATTCTTTTGTTTAAAAGGAGGCAGTGCCACGCCCATTTTCCAAAATTTTTCTACTTTTTGTTTCCGGTCTATTGTGGAATTCATGCCACAAAATTTCAATGAATTACCTTTATATTTGCCAAAGATATCGCTTACAATGTTTTTATTAGGCCACTTTATGATACCCATATATAAAAGTGGGCGTGGTCGTCAACCGATTTCGCTAAAATTTTGAACATGTATTACCACAAGTAACAAAAGTGTACGCACCAAGTTTCGTCATTATATATCAATTATTTGTCGAGTTATGGGCTCAGAAATTTAGTATATTCCTGCTTCTAAAAAGAGGCGGTGCCACGCCCATTTTCCAAAATTTTTTTGTTTTTCGTTTTATGTCCATAGTTGGACTCCTGCCATAAAATTTCAATGATATGTCTTTATATTTGACACAGATATAGCTTAAAATTTTTTTATTGGGCCACCATATATAAAAGTGGGCGTGGTCGTCAACCGATTTTGGCAATTTTTAGTCCAAATGTTTGGCTAAGTAAGTAAATCACGCATACCAAATTTCATCGATATACCTTCAATGGTTTCTGAGTTATGACATATAAAACTTTCCATGTTTGACCCTTAATAAGTGGGCGTGGCACCGCCCATTTTCCAAAATTTTATCAAATTTCTTCATAGGGGCCTGAGCTCAATACGTGGGTAAAATTTCATCGCTCCAGCTATATTAGTGGCTGAGATACCAAATTTCCGATTTTTTCTATATAGGAAAAGTTGGCGTGATCATGGTCCGATTTCGCCTATTTTCAATACCAACCGTCCCAGTCTCGATACCAACTTGCATTTCAAATTTCATCAAAATATCTCAATTTTTGCGCGAGTTAGAGTGTTTACAGACGGACGGACAGACGGAAGGACGGACGGACATGGCTCAATCGATTTCTCTTTTCACCCTGATCATTTTGATATATATAAGTCTATATCTATCTCGATTATTTCATTCTGTTACAATCCACCGTTATGTGATTAAAACTATAATACTCTGTGTACTAGTACAGCTGAGTATAAAAAGAACACCAACATAATGTAATTTATGAAATATCGTGTAAAGGGAATAAAAACGAAAGCTGCGAAAAAGTGTATATTGGGACAACAAAGAGAGCTTTAGCGGTTATGATTAATGAACACGAAGCAGACGCAAAAAACAAAAAAATGTCAACAGCTTTAGCACAACATTTAGTTAACAGCGGACACACAGCTGATTTTGAAAGCGCGCGAATATTGGACATAGAAAAGAGAACGAGAAAAAGACTGACATTAGAAAGCTTAAGAATACAACAAAAAATACAATGTGCAATGAACCATAAAGAAGACGTTGACAATATAAGTAGTACATACAAACCTGTGATATTTTGACGAGTAACAATAATGTTATACAGAAAGTTTTGTTTAAATAATTGTTTAATGTATTTTGTAATTAATTGTTCAATGTACGAGTATTTATGTACAATAATATTGTTTTTGGATTTTAGGATATAATGTTCAATTAAGGTATGTTAACTTAATCAATTGCAATAATATATGTAATAATGATGTTTTCCTGTTGAAAAATAAACAGACTCCCTGAAGAAGGCACGGAAGGTCGAAACGCGTAGGAGGCACAAAAAGAAAACCAAAGGTTTTTGTTTTTATTTCATCGACCAAAAGAAGCTCAATAAATATTGAAATTACATAAACATCGATATTGGTCTAATTTAACAAAATAATAATATAAGAACTGAAACGTACAATTCACATTTCCCCATTTAAAAAATCTGTTTTAAATACTATAAAATACTTTAACTTAATTTTAGATTTGTATTTACGTATATACATGAGATATTTTTACAAAGCAAGCGAAACCTTTCCATTAATATTGCGCAGGGGTGCATTATATGTTTTACTATATTTTCCAGGGTAAATTTTTGGTGGTTTTCCGAGAAAAAGCTTTTGTATGCGGAAAACGATTAATATTGACCGTGTAGCATCGAGTATTGATGGATTGCGATTCTGGATCGCAAAAAAGAAATTTTGAAACCCGCGATCCGGAACGCAATATTGACAATACGGATTTACTGTGTAGCATGAAAATTTTGCGACCCATCAAATTGAATTGAAAGTGAAAGTGTGAAAAGGACGGAAGTAAAATATTTTAAACCCCAGAGCGAGAAAAATATCGCAATATTCATATTGACAGTGTAGCGTATGTCTATGTAGTATGTCGATACATATTGCATATTATTGTCATTTTTACTCTGGGTTTGCTTCGAGGCTCTGATCAACAGTCAAGTAGCCTTGTTTGTATACATACAAGAACTTAATAAGGTTGTTCTCTGTGTCTAATATTTTTGCCGAGATATCATGATATCTTGAGAAATTTGCCACAGAGAGAGAGAGCACCTTTAAGAAAATAAAATTCTAATTGACTTCATTGTGAACTAGCATTTTAGTCATATTCTTTCCACTCTTTATACAACTGTTGTCGCTTTGCTTTGCATGCTTCAATTTCGAATTAATTAATTTTTTATCTGAATAAAATAAAATACTTAAAAAAAAGAACTAGAAACATAAATTCAAACTCACTTCTCATAGAAGACCATTGTGAATGTAATAACATGGCTGCATTTCCCGTGATATTGTTCTCATGATATCACATATCACGGGTTGGGGTATTGCCGAAGCTCCAAATTTGACAAGACGTGTATTTTGTTGTTGTGCTCGGCAAATTTATCACACTTATGTCATCTCGGCAAATTTGCCAGTCCAAAATTACAGAGAGAGAACAACCTTAATGTTTGGCGTGGTGAATTTTTATAAGCGAAAATGCTCAGCTCCGGGGCAGGGATGCCACTTTTGGGCTTTTCCTACCAAAACTGGTAGGTTTTATTCCTTTTGGTAGGTTGGTAGGACGATTTGAATTTTGGTAGGTTTTGCCTTCATTCAACTAACATAGAAACGTTTTCATTGAGCTTCAAGTTTTTGTTTTTCTGGAAACTGCTGCTTCCTCCTCTTTTCCTTCACATTTTTATCAGTCATTCTAAGATTAATTGAAATTTGTACAAATAATATTAAATTTAATACTTAAGTTTTCAAAATAAAAAAAAAATATAGATATAGTTTTTTTTTTTCATTTTAAGCGGTAAAAACAAAAGCGTCCTATTACTGCAAGGCAGTGGCGCACACAGAAAAATATTTTGGGGGGGGGGGGGTTTCAATATCCAACGGAAAATTAAAAAAAAAATACTCAAAACTCGTCCAGACAATTTTTACTTACATAAATCTATGTATGTTTGGGGAGTGGACCTACGTATGCACACATTAAACAAAGGCACCCTTTAAAGCTCAATTCATTGCATTTTATCTGTATTTAAACTAAAACTAAAAAGGAAAGGTCACCTGTATTATTGCGTCATGATTGCAACTGAATTCATATTTTTCGTCATGTAGCAGCTACATTGTTTGTAGCTTTGGGGGAACGAATTGGATTATGGTGAATTAAATATTCGTTAAGTTCACATCGTTGCACACTGGTCAGCCCCCATACATAAAAGTAAAAAATGTTGGTGTCTCAAACAGAAATTTCTGTCATGCATTTCCGTGGGAAATATATTGAATTTTATGGAAAACCTCCTATACGCAATAGCCATCATTAAACGTTACTTTGGCTCATTTAAAGTCAACACATTTGAAAAAAAAAATTTTCTGGAAAAAGTTTGTGTAAATAAGAGTATTATGATTTTTGTGAGATTTCAAATTTGAGTGCAAAAAAAAATGCGGATAACTATGGAAACGTAAGAAAAAGGTATGTTTCATGATTTAGCTGAAGAAAACAGTGAGAACAATTTATTTTTAGCAAAATGCAAGATGAAGAAATCTTAGTTTTTCTATGAGCGTAATTTTCAAGCATTAGCATTTTCATTTAAACTTTTAACAACTAAGGACCATTCTGGACCAGATCTTATAAGCAGATTTGGGTTGTTTCAAGTGTTCTCTTGAGAAGCCTGTTTATACATTTTTCCCTTTTTCTTAAAATATCATATTAAATGTAGCTAGTCTATAAAAAATATTGTTGCCCAAGATGCTCCTTTTACGTATTTTTGTACATATGTACGTCGACTGTGTTCGATAAAACTTTATTTTCGATAAAATCTGAGTAATTGAGTCTTGTCCCACTCTCCATACAATTTTTTTTATCCCGCGAAATATCGCGGAAATATTTTTTTGAATTGTAACTTTGTTATTTGACATCGGATTTTTTAAATTTCAAATGTCATTAGTTTAGTCTTTGGAAGCTCTATATTTTCTTCTAATGTCCTTTTGACCTATGAAATCATTTTCACATAGTTAAGTCACCTAACCAAGCTTTTCATCCAAAATATCCTTTTTGTTTCACAAGAAAAAAATCGCCAAAAATAAAGTATTCATGGGATCTCTCTGATATTACGCTTAAACTCTTTGCAATTAAATGGGCAAATTTTTAAAAGGATAAAACTTTCCTGACAACTTTTTGTAAAAAACTTACTTTGAAAATCAAAATTTTTTCAAAAATCGCAAAACATGCACACAATTTTAACCAGCTATCGCTTAGCGAGTTTTTATTAGACCACTACAAGTTGTATGTCATTTGAAACGTATTTTAATTGATAACTTTTTGGTTGCTTGTTTTTCCGACAGGGTAGGAATATGATGTATTGTGGAACGATTTTCCGTCATCCCTTGTCAAGTTTGGTTTGGAGACAAACCGGTTTCGGCTAATATGCGCCATCTTCAGTGTCTTCTTTCGAAAGAAGATGGCGCATATTAGCCGAAACCGGTTTGTCTCCAAACCAAACTTGACAAGGGATGACGGAAAATCGTTCCACAATACATCATATTTTAATTGCCTTTCGAATGAGATACTGCTTGTGTTTATCGCATTTGTAACCCCAGCGAAAATAATTTTTGAATGAAGTGATAACAAAAAAACATAAAATTATCGTTATCTCAATTCCTATCCTCCCCCATTCCTGGTTTTCTTGTTTTTTTTTTTGGCTGTAAACTAGCGTTAGTGGTGGGCGTGGATTACAATATATATGTTTTTATTTTTTCTGAAATATGAGTCGTTTAGTGGGACACCAATGTGCAAAATTTGGTTTCGATAGGTCCATCCGTTTCCAAGAAACTGAGTTTTGTCCCACTCTCCATACAAATGTGACCAGTGTGCGTTGGTGAATTATTTTAAATTAAAACAAATCTCAGCGAATATCCACAGCATACTTTTAGGGAAATGTCTCCACACTGCTTGTTTATAAACACAATCAGTAGTTGTTGACAAACTTTGGCAATGTACATCCACGAATATTCATAGATTTTACAACATGTATTTACACAAATATTTATGCATGTACCATCGTACATCTTTTATAAAATTATTTTTTTATGGTGTGCTGTCAAATTTTGGTGGGGGGGGGGGGGTTTAACCCCATAACTCCCCCCTTGAGTGCGCCAATGCTGCAAGGTGGTCGGTAACTGACACAGTTACCCTAAATGAATTTGTTGAATATGGTTAAATCTCATATTCAAAAAAAATAAAAAAATTGGTAGGCTCGAAGCCATTTTGGTAGGTTTTTGGTAGGAAAAACATTGTCTTAGTGGCATCCCTGCTCCGGGGTACAGAGCAATAGTTAAATAGCCTTGCTTGTATGTATACGCAACTATCTGAATTAACCACAGGTAAGATGTGCATTTTGACCGTAAATATGCATTTTAGGTCGAAATATGCATTTGCATTTGCATATTTTTAGCTTCCTTAATGATTCTGAACCATCTACTATACTGAGGCACCATCTACTACGGTTGAATGCAACTACTGAAGTACACCCATGATTTGGGCCGTATACGTAAAAACGAAGGATAAACTTTTAGGTATTGCAAATATATTTTCATCCTATAGATAGACGGACTTCATTTGAACTCAGAAATCTATCCGCTAGTCTTTGTACCCTTCTCCCTTCGTTTTTTAAAATCACATAATTTACTTTATTGGTATATTTAAACTGGATAATTAAATCACCAACTCAATATGTGGTCACATTTTGTTTCCATTCTTAGCCCGATTTCATTGCATTCGTATGGAATTGCTTTTGACAACATTACCATTTGTACCAGAATACCGACTGAAAAGATGGTAACAATTTTAAGCGAAGTAAATTAACAGTAAAGTAGGTTAGGTTGCTGAAGATACAGTAATCCCACACATAGACCATATATGGACGCTTCCAAACAATACTATACTAAGTAGACTTAGTACGCTTTCCCGTTTTTTTGTGTTTTGAAGTTTTACGTGTATTAATTTAGATGCTGTCAAATTTTGGTATCAATCGGACAATCCAATCAAAAGTTATAACCAAAAGTGTACATATAATACAACTCAAAATTTTTACATAATAAAAACACTGAAAGCTTGCCATGAGAAACAACGTAGCAAGAAGAATGAAACACTTGATTCGCTCTCAATCCCCTTGCCAACCCCGATAATATCGCTTCCTTCTCTAATTTTGTATCGAAAATGAGAAGGGAGCAGT
This sequence comes from Urophora cardui, assembly GCA_960531455.1. NCBI lineage: Eukaryota > Metazoa > Arthropoda > Insecta > Diptera > Tephritidae > Urophora > Urophora cardui. The sequence continues at coordinate 74,863,368 of OY482671.1, read as the reverse complement.
AAAAATGTTAAATAAGAGATGTACATACATACATATAATTTTCAATTCAATCACTTTGAAATAAAATTTCGTATATTATATTCCGGCGAAGAAAGTACAGAGTGAGTTGGCACAACTCGTCATCGCCTATACTTACTTACTTAATTGGCACGTAACCGTCTTGACGATTTTGGCCGAGTCCAACATAGCCAGCCCGCTATTTCTGTTTCGTGCAGCGTGGCGCCATTTGGGAATACCTAGGCAGTCAGCATCACTGTCCACCTGATCTTCCCAACGCAGTGGAGGTCTTCCTTTCTTCTGCGTTCAGTGGGCTTCGACAGATAGGCGTCATCGCCTATGCACAGTTCAATCTGAAACGTTTCTTAGAGTTGGGTAAAAGTTTACATAAACATTAGCCACATCATCCGAAACAGATGCAGCCAACTGGATTATGTGAACGAGTGCCGCTAAAAAATCGGCAAATGCAAACTCACCGAATCGCCGAGCGCCCCCTTGGTTGAGAAGAAAAGTAGTAATCGTACACTGAGGGAAAAAGAGACTTGTAAAAGTAGCTACGAACGGTGACAATATTACATTTTTCATTGTTGAGTAATTTCGTGTTGAATAACACCTTTTCAGAGTTAAAGTAAATATTTTTCAGTTGGTTTAAATGTAAATTGGTCAATTTAGCAATAGTTTGTTGTAAAAATAACTTAACAATCTCATTTCAACATCAACATTTCCAATTTGGCATGGCTACATCTTCAACTTAAATCGGGCATTGTAATATTATATATATGTATGTACATGCGGTTGTTTCCATTGAAATATGTATGTATGTACAGAAAACATCAGAAGCTCTCTCACTTCGTTCCAATGTGTTATGTACATATGTATATCAAATTTGATACTTGTTGTTTTCATTATATTTGCAAGTACAACAACAACATAAGCTTTGCCAATTCATTTCCACTTGTTGCTTACATGAGTGAGTTGTAATTCACGGATGCTATTTCGAACAAAGGTAAGTATAAAAGCATCAAGAAATCAAGCAATATAATGTTGAATGTCCCACTATATGATGCGTTGGACTGAATCTCATGTTAATCTCAAGGTTCGAATCCGAAGGAAAATACAAAATATTAGAGAACAACAATAACAATATAGCAGCAGTGAAGGCGAACAGAGAAGGTACTGCATTGCGGTGGAGGTGAGGCGTGTGAGGCACTTATATATATCCTAAATACATATGAGTACTACTAATTGAGTAGTCAACTCTCAAAACTGGCTATGTGAAATGTTTTCGATATTGAGTTTTTAATGGATTATGTAACCGTATTTAAATATTTATAATGTTCATTAAAAATTTCTTACAATATCCTTCCATATTCTGTAAAAAAAAGCGTTAAATAAGATTACACTTTCAAAAACGCCCTATTTCAGAGAAAATTCCATATATATTTCTCTATAATAGACGTTTTTGAAAAAACTTCTGAAATAGGACGTTATGAAACAAATTCTGAAATAGAGCATTATTGAAGCAAGTTCTGAAATAGGGCGTTTTTGAAACAACTTTTGAAATAGGGTGACCTTTTACTCAGGCGTCGATATGCAGATTTTGTACTTGGAAACCCAAACGGAGGGGGGGGAGGATGAAAAATAAAAGATATTTACTTGAAAGAGTTTTTAGTGCTTAGCACGAAATTTTTATTTTTAATTAAATTTTTTATTGTTGGCCAACAGCTTGCACAGAGTCTCAATGGCCGAGTGTGTTTATCCGTTGGGTGATTGCGGCTGAAGTTGGAATGGACTCGGGTTCAATCCCCGGTGCATCCACTTCCGAAAAGAGTGCTGATGATCGAAAATGGTTTTTCGTGAAATAGCTATACACTCAACCTTCGCTGTAAATAGTTGTTGAATTTTTTTCCACTTACCCCAACAATTAAAAATTGAATTAAAAATAAAAATTTCGTGCTAAGCACCAAAAACTCTTTCAAGTAAAATTGTTAACGTTGTTTGGTATATACATAAAATAAAAACCAACAACAATGTTCATTGCGAACTGCCTACAACAAAAATTCAGCACGTTTGTGGAGAATATATGCAAAAGCATATACACACTAACGTTAATGTTGAAAATGAAAAAGGCAAAAGTGGGGAAAATCCAACAGCTTGCACAGAGTCTCAATGGCCGGGTGTGTTTATCCGTTGGGTCATTGCGGCTGAAGTTGGAATGGACTCGGGTTCAATCCCCGGTGCATCCACTTCCGAAAAGAGTGCTGATGATCGAAAATGGTTTTTCGTGAAATAGCTATACACTCAACCTTCGCTGTAAATAGTTGTTGAATTTTTTTCCACTTACCCCAACAATTAAAAGATATTTATTTTTTATCTTTTCTCTGAGTGTGTAAAATCTGAAAATAACAATTATTATTGTTGATGCAACAATTTTCAACAACAATTTTCATGACTATCATGACTGTTTTTGGTTGAGTTGACGTCGTTTTTGTAGGATTGACGTTCTTTTTGCCTCAGTGTAAGTGTACATTATATCGTTTGGTGTTATTTTCGTACTTTTAACTTGTATGTATGTATGTAAACGAATGTGCAAACTAAAGATATGCAATAGATGCGTTTCAATTTGTATCATAATTTTGGTTTTTTAGGCTATTATTTGCAATCATATTAATGTTAAATAAATTAATAGCGTTTTTGATCTAACTCAATAATCAAATTACGTAACCTGACCGTTTTAAATAGCTGGATTTTGTAGATAATGATGCCCTATGACTTAGTTAGAGGTCAATATTCGCTGAAATAACCACACAAGCTTACAAGATGGCTAAGAAAATCAAACAGGACAATATTTTTTAGAGAAACGATAATGGAATAAATCTTATTTATGTAATGTTATTTACATATGTATGTATGTATGTTACTTTGAATTAATATGAAAATACATATTAAAAACATATTTTAATACAATTATATTTTATTAAAAAGAAATGGAAAAATAAAGGCAATAATGAAGTGCTTACGAAGAGTTTCGTTTGGATCAAGAAGTAAGCGCTTTTTACAAATTTGAAAAGATCGCTGACGGAGTACTTTATTAAAGCGATCACCAAGGTTTTCTTTGGGAACAGTAGGGCAGCGCTTCCTTTCAATGACATGTAATGTTAAAATCATTGTGTACGGAGAACAGTGACTTGACCATAGCATACAGTGAAATGTCTCTGGGATGCGTAGTCGAAATTCGATAAAAAAAAGACGATATGTCATCGGCAAATGTCAAAATCGGGGACAGATTGGTATGGCGGCGACTTCCGGGGGTACAGATTGGTATGGCGGCCGGATGTTGTTGTAAGAAAAGGGACCATAATGACATGGTCGTAGCAATCAAGACAGAAACCCAATTCCGGAATTGGGAATTGAAAAAACTAATTCATAATTCCGAAAAGAAATTAAGGCTGAGTTCCTAAAACGCAATTCCCGGAGAGAGCGTAAACGCCAGCTATCCCACGAATAACATGTGCAAGAATGTAAAATCAACAACCTACAAAACAGAAAGAAGAAGAGCAACTTCTATTGCTTTCACCATCGTTATTGGGCCATAACAGCAACCCTGAAATCAGCTGAGCACAGCTGTTCGACCATTTTAACACACATCCCAGAGTCAAGTCACTGTTCTCCGTTTATTTTAATGCTCTGTTTTTTTTTACTCACCACTACCTCCACTTGACCATAAAAAAAAACAACAACAATTATTAGGAATGAAACAAATTTACATGTGTATATTAAGAGAAAAACATAGGATATTTTCATATGTACATACATATATAATATGTATATTAGGAGAATAAGAATAAGAGCAAACATGTGGAATCATATATATATTATTTCTAATTGGTGTTTTTTTGTAATCCCTTTTTCTGCTCACATAATTTACCAAAATTAATAAGTAAGGCATCGTTTTAAAGGTATAAATTAGCTATGCATGTTAAACGGTGTTTTATTGGGCATGGTACTTTTTTTTAATAGTATTTTGGAAAAAAAATATTTAACACGTTGGATGCCAGTGTATCACCGGTGATCACGACGAAAAACCAACCCCAGGTAACAGTGCAGTGGCATCCAACGTGTTAAACTAAAAGATTTGCGCCTAACGCTATGCCTTATTCTAACACACTACAAATTAAATTTAAATTTCAAATGTAGATGTCGCGCAAGTTAAAAACAAGTAAAAATATTCAATACAGAATGTAGATGTCGTGCCAGGTGAACAGCTGTTTGTGTATATTTTCTTTTATCATACATATATATTATTTCTAATTGGTGTTTTTATGCAAATATCCATTTTTCTGCTAACATAATTGTTGTTTTATTGGGCGTGGTACTTTTTTTAATAGTATTTTGCAAAAATAAAATGTTTAAATTTAAACTAAAAGATTTGCGCCTAAAACTATGCCTTCAGAATTATTTTATTCTAATAAGAGTGCAGAGTTAAATACAAATTTCAAATGCAGATGTCGCTCCAGTTGAACAGTCGTGTATATTTTTATACTCAGCTGTACTAGTACACAGAGTATTATAATTTTGATTTCATAACGGTGGATTGTAACAAAATGAAATAATCGAGATAGATATGGACTTATATATATCAAAATGATCAGGGTGAAAAGAGAAATTGATTGAGCCATGTCCGTCCGTTCGTCCGTCCGTACGCACGATAACTCGCGTAAAAATTGAGATATTTTGATGAAATTTGAAATGCAAGTTGGTATCGAGACTGGGACGGTTGGTATTGAAAATGGGCGAAATCGGACCACGACCACGCCCACTTTTCCTATATAGAAAAAATCGGAAATTTGGTATCTCAGCCACTAATATAGCTAGAGTGATAAAATTTTACCCATTGAGCTCAGGCCCTTATGAAGAAATTTGATGAAGTTTTGGAAAATGGGCGGTGCCACGCCCACTTATTAAGGGTCAAACATTGACAGTTTTATATGTCATAACTCAGAAAACGTTGAAGATATATCGATAAAATTTGGTATGCGTAATTTGCTTACTTAGACAAATGTTGCGACGGAAAATTATCAAAATCGGTTGACGGTCACGCTCACTTTTATATATGGGAACTATAAAGGGGCCTAATAAAAACATTTTAAGCGATATCTCTGTCAAATATAAAGATCTGTCACTGAAATTTTGTGGCAGGAGTCCAACTACGGACATAAAATAAAAAGTATAAAAATTTTGGCAAATGGGCGTTGCCACGCCCACTTATTAAGGGCAAATATTGAAAGTTTTATAGGCCATAACTCAGAAACCGTTAAAGATATATCGATGAAATTTGGTACACGTGCTATATTTGCTTAGCCAAATGTGTGGACGAAAAATTACCAAAATCGGTTGACGACCACGCCCACTTTTATATATGGGTATTATAAAGTGACCTAATAAAATCATTTTTAGCGATATCTCTGTGAAATATAAAGATAATTCATTGAAATTTTGTGACATGAGTTCTACAATAGACCGGAAACAAAAAATAGAAAAAGTTTATAAAATGGGCGTGGCACCGCCTCTTTTTAGACAAAGGAATATACGAGCCTATTACTCGACAAATAACTGAGATATTATGACGAAACTTGGTTTATGCACTTTTATAACATGTGTTAATAGACACGCAAAAATGTATTGAAATCGGTTTATGACCACGCCTACTTTTTAACAAAGATAAAGAACAAAGATCCAGAAAAGGAATTCTGCCGGCTGAGGGTTATCTTTTTAAAGTGCGGCCCAAGGGCGTCAACGGAATTAGTACGCAGTTTTGGTGTTTTGTTTGGTGTATTTTACAACTTTACCAACATATATCTCATAAACTATAAGTTTCCGGAAAGTTTTTATTTCTGTTACGACATCTGTGAAAAAGTTATTTTTTCGGGGCGTGCGTCATTAATGGACAATTTTCCCATTTAAGTAGTATACTATCTCCTATTTGCGATTCAACAACGCAGAATCCCGAGAGTGCAGACGATGATCCCACTGCGCTGTCATTAACATGTTTCCTTTCAGCTGGTACCTTATTAACAAATTAAATCATTTAAATAAACTTTATAAATTAAAATAATATAATCTTCTCACTTCATTTTCTATTGAATCAGATATATTCCCGATTTTCTTAGTTTTTTGACTTGAAATCACTTTCGACTTTTTTTTAAATTGCAACCATATGATCGCAAATCATATGTTTTTTCAGTCTACTGAACTTTACAATGACAAATTTTGTCAGTAAAACTTTGCAGCTTTCTCCGTCAATGAACTGTCAAAATTGCGATCTCTTCTGCAAATTTTGACTGAGTTTTTGCCTCAAAAAACGCGATTTTGCAGTTTTTTCTGCAATTTGCAGCAATTTGCTGCCGGCGAACGGTCCTTCTAATGGGAACAGAGAAGGTTGGGGTTGAAAATTAGGCATGTATGTATTTCCAAAAACCCGTAAAACATGATAATTGAGTCACTAATAAAGGCCCAGTGATGAAATTTCATCCATGCAATGACGTTATGCCGTTATGAGGAAAAAAGCTGAAAGTTTGAAAAATGAGCCCGGAGAGGCAAATTTTCAAAGATTTGTAAGTCAAAACTCAGGAACCTCAGCAAATAAATCGATTAAGCTTGGGCCACTGATTTCCTTGCCAAGGCAAACGTGTGAAAAAAATTACCCAAGTCGGCAGGGACCACAATATATGTAAAATATATAAAAATATAATACATATTCATGGAAAGTTCCATAAGTTCCACTGTAGACATAAAACCAAATAAATATAAAATGGGCGTGACAGCACAAACCATACCGACTGGCGCCACGTATGTTATATTTTTTGCGCAAGATGCGCACGGGTCCAGCTAGTAATTATTATTTCATTTTGAAATTATAAAAAAATCTTAAAAATTTTCTTCAGAATTATTAAAGTCTTTTGATAATAATTTTTTCCTTATGAAAATGATAAAAATCTTCTATACATATTATTCAGAAACTTATATTTTAAAAATCTTTCCATAATAGTTATTTCAAATATATATTTTTTAAGTCTTCAAAGACTTTTATATTGAGACAAATTTGAAAAAAGTCTTTGCGTAATTATTATCAGTAACAAATTGTTTTTTATATCTTCAATGACTTTTTCATTGAGACAAAGTTCAAAAAAAGTCTCAGAAAATTTTCAATAACTTTCATATAAGTATAAAATAAAAATAACTTTCATATAAGTACTTCAAAATTCAAACTAATTACGAATTTGAAATTGTATGAAAGATTTTTCTCGAAGATATAAAAAATAAATTTGTTACTCAAAATAATTACTTAAAGATATTTTTGAAAATCGTCTCAATGAAAAAGTCTTTGAAGACTTAAAAAACAATTTGTTACGGATAATAATTACTCAAAAGACTTTTTCCAAATTTGTCTCAATATAAAAGTCTTTGAAGATATAAAACAAAATTTCTCATTCATAATAATTACAAAAAGACTTTTTAAAAAATATCTCAGAAATAACTATTATGGAAAGACTTTTAAAATATGTTTCTTTCAATAATAATTATTTTTTGATTTTTATTTTTTTTTCTTATAATAATTACAACTCTGAATAAGAGGTTTTAATTCAAATATGTTTAACACCCTTATTACGGTTGTCGTCGTCGGCACTCACTCGACGGTGTCGGCGACGACTTATCAAAATCGGTATTACGTATGGTAAAGTCGATAACTTGTGACAACTATCGAAACATATTTGGTATCAGCTAAGTCGACGTCGACGGTCACCCGTTGCCAGAAAATTTAGTATGTATGCATTTTTGTTTTTAAAATTTTATTACGGTAGTGTTAAAATCAGTAGAACTAACATCCGCAGAATATTTCATGCTAGTTTCATTGAAAAATTCTCACTAGTTTAAAAATAAATTCGGTGAGCGCACATACCGAAGCCGACCCAAAGGTTTTCAATGGGGTACGATACCAACTAATCTTTTACAACAATTATCGGCATGGCCTGGCCCACTGAGCTGGTGCTGAGAACAAGCTTCTCACACGTATTTGATACGTGAGTTTCATGCGAGCGCAATAATTAAAACCGAACAACGTGCTTAGTATGAGGGTGAAAACAGAACCGGGACGTAACGACACGACATTGCGACAACGACAGCCTCTTGACGTAAAAATGTCGGTGCGAAGCCAGCGACTGAAACATAATAAATGCGGCAACGGCCGCCCCTACAGAAGGCTCGTTGCTGCCACATTACAGTTTTTCATTCACACTCTGAAAAAAATACCCGTAGTTAAACCAACAACTTTCGGCTGTTGAATCTCCGTCTTTGATTCAACAGCAAAAGTATTTGTTTTTACAGCAAAGTTTTTGATCCAACAATTTATTCAAAAACGGGCGTTGTTGTTTCAAAAACTTGCTTGCCTTTAAAAAATTTGTTGTGAGAAAATATTTTTTTGTGAGAAAACCAACAAAAAAAATAATGATGGAGAGAAGATGAAGAGAAAAATCCAAAAAAAAGTTTATTTTTAGTAACAATTTTCTCACCGTTGTTGATTTAAAGGCAAAAGTATTTGACCCAACAGTTTCCGTTGTAAACAAAATTAATGAGAACAAATTTTTTTAAATTTTGTTTTTACAATGATTCAAATAATTCATGGATTCCTTTTTAGGAAATGGAAGTATAAATAGGTTGCTACAATTCAACATAATGTTGAATGTTCCACTATGTGATGATTGGATAGAATTTCAGGTTGATGTCATGGTTCGAATCCGGAGGATAAAGATATAAAAGATATAAAATAAAAAATAAAAATCAGAATAAGAAATAAGGATAGCAACCAGTGAATGATAAGAGGGAGAAAAGAATAGGAGAACAAGCGGAGGCTACATATTTGCAGTTGGGACCCGGGCGGAGAGAAGATGAAGAGTAAAATGCAAACAAAAATGTATTTTTAGGTGAAAAATTTTTCCAACAATCTCCGTTATTGACTTAAATCAACAACGCTCGCACCTTTGAAACAACAACGGAGCGTTGTTGGGCACATTTCAACTGCGGAAAGTAGTTGATTTAACAGCGAAAGTCTTTAGATTTACAACGTTTTTTTTTCAGAGCAGCTAAAAAGTTTTTTGTTCAGATCGTAATTTTTTAATGTAAAATAATAAATTAAATAGTTAAATTTATTAATTTAATGCTTTAAACTGTTATTACATTTGGTTGTGTATAAATACTTCTACTTTTTTTTGTAAAGTTTCGTTAGATTTATTGAGTTGTCAAAATATTCATATTTCATGATGCAGTGGCAACTCGTCGTCGTCACCAAAATTAGAAATCGGTCTAAGTTGGCGACAACGTAATTTTGTCGGTGAACGACGTCGTGCCGCGTCGTCTTTATTATAATTGCTTTCATAAGAACGCATGGGTTTTAATTTTGACAGACTGTCGTTGTCGCAACGTCGTGTCGTTACGATAACATGTGCAAGAATGTAAAATCAACAACCTACAAAACAGAAAGAAGAAGAGCAACTTATATTACATTCACGATCGTCATTGGGCCATAACAACAACTTCAAAATCAGCTGAGCACAGCTGTTCGATCTTTTTAACACACATCCCAGAGTCAAGTCACTGTTCTCCGTACACAATGATCAACTGATCGAATGCTAGCGGCTGCCGACATTGCCCGACAACGCTCTCTCACTAATACACATGCAACTAATAATTTCATTGCATGTATTGGAATGCCGATAATAGCCCAGTTAGTCGAGAACGTGTGGTCCGCTCGCTGACGCAAACGCCCGTATGCAATTTTTAGGATTTTTTGAGCCCGTAGCAATCAGCTGTTTTCCTCACACATATTTACATATATATATAGTTTGTTTACATTTTGGGAGGGTTGCCGTTTAGTCATTTTTGAACAAACAAGATTTTTACTAATCTTCAAAGTGTTATGCGGATTACTCTTCAATACACAACTGTGCATTATTTGCCAAATGACAAGAAAATACTAATTTAATCGTTTTTAAAGTTGACGTTGACGACTTTTTTTTTATTAATTTAGTTACTTTTTTTCGGCTTAGTTGGTAATTAAAACACATTTTTCTTGTAATTTGTTGCTGCCCAATATATTTCCATCACACCTTGGTGATAGTTATCAAGGGCTAAAACATAAAATAACAAAAAACACAGTCAGAACATTAAATTTACAATTGAAAATCCATAAAAAATTATATTGGGAAGCAACAAGATTCTCACAAAAATCTGTGTTTAATTAAGAAATCTGTCCTGAGTTTCTGAAACTCATATCTTTTCTAGTATAAATAGGTGGTGACAAAGTGTGGATCGTATTAGTGTGACATCACTTTAATTGATTTTGTTACAGAAACTCAGATTTATTCTGGCAATTTATAACTTTTTAATGTAGAAAAATTGCAGAAGAAGACCACCAAGAGTTATCACTTAAGAAAATACCGCCACCATTGTGGATAAATACAATTTTTGCTTTAATTTTCAGTAATATCTTCATTTATTAGGAGTGTTCAATATCTCAAAATTTTTACATATTTTTACGAATAGTTACGAATTTATGTTCAATAACCCAAAAAATTCGCAAAAGAGAGCCAAATTGAGAGAATAAGACCTTAAATGACGCATTTTGTGAAAAAAAAAAAATTTTGGTCGGCTTAAGCTATTTTGGTAGGTTTTTGAGACGAATTTGGTCGGAAAAAAAATTTCAAAGTGGCAACCCTGAACTAGATACGAAACTCTTCATTTCGTGAGAGCGCTGTCAAAATGCGCATTTTTTATAACATTTTTCATTGGTGCCACTCTGTACGAAAACTGAAAATGGATATTTTACATATTATTTCTGGGAATTTTTCGGCTTCCTTATGTTATTGAAGACTATAGCAATAATAAAATTTTGTTTATACCAAATTAAGATAAGGATATAACCACAGAAGTGATACACAGGATATTATGATTTTCCCACATTCCGAATATTCGTGTTCGAAACCCAATCTCAGACAAATTAAGAATAACGCACAAAAACTGGTGAACGGTAATACATGTAGTTGGGTGGTATTTTTTAAGAAATATTTTACTCTATTTTGCAATTCTATTAAAATGTGAATATATTAGAACTGAAATATATTTTTTAACCGGTATATACATACATCTACTGAAGAACCGCAGCCCGCGTTCCATCTCATTAACATATTTTTTATAATTTTAACTGAAACACAATTTTTTCAGTTGAAACAAACTGCACTGCATAGTAAACACAAGCAATACAATTACGTCGGTATTTTTCTTATTTCTTTATTATTTCGACAAAATTTAACACACAAAGCAAAACATCAAAATCCACCGAAAGTAACAATTTATTTTGGCGTGTTTTCCTTTCTGGCACCAGCAATTTGCACAACAGCTGATCCGCGGGGTTTTATGTTGTGTTGATACTGGCAACAAAGCCAAATAAAACCCCTGGGAAAATCGAGAAATTGGGAGAGCAAGAAAGAGTTTCGTATCAAGTCATCTTTGGAAGCAATCACCATTAAATTGAATGCCTTGGCACCTCCTTTAAGCTCAAATTAGTTATGCAGTAACAGTATCGTTATAAAACAGCTGATCAACCAACCTTATGGGAAACAATGTATTTGATTAGTGATTCGCTAGTCGGTAACGCTATCGGCAACAACCAAATGAATTTTGGTTTTCAGCCGTAACGCTAACCAGCTGATCGATTGTTTGTTTCAGTTGTTCACTGTCATGACCCAATAATAATATGGTCGTAGCAATCAAAAGAGAACACGCAATTAGCATTAATACAAAATATGATAATTTCGCAACCTAAAAAACCAAAAGAAGAAGAGCGACTCTATTGCTATGGTCACCTTTATTGGGCTATGATCACTGTTCAGCTGTTTACTGTTACTGCACCAATAATCGACCAAATTAATACCGATACTGTTACTATTATGGAAACAAAGTTAATGCATAACTAATTTAAGCTTTAAGAAAGATTGAGGAGAAAACTAATTTATTAAATATTTATGTACATATGTACGTACATACATACATATGTATATATGTATTTCAATTAAATTTTCCTTTTATTTCTTAATTACTCGAGCACTTCATTGCTATGTTCATCGCTAAAACTTGATGAATCATATGCAAAATACATTTATAATAAAGAAATAAATTATCAAAATAGCACAAATAAAAAAATACGGAAAAAATTGCGCACAGATTCTAAATAAAATCAATCAGCTAGTGCAGAAATTATAGGGTACTTTCGTCATTCGGTTTAACGATAAACAGTCGACGTCGTCTCAATAGCTAATACCGATTTTGCGTCGATGTGACGACGACGTCGAGACGACGTGATGTCGACTGAAAAGTGACAACGACGTCGACGACGACAACCGTAATAAGGGTGTAAGTATTACCATACCCAATAAACACAAAAGCGAGGATGATTTCGTGGGGAATACGAGACATATTCACAGAAGAATATTTTCTAGAATGTATTCGCCGATGAGCCCAAGTCTCTAATCACCAAATCGCTAATGATAAGTGACTGGCTTCCGAATACGGATTCAGAAAAGTGAGCTAGTCTCGAATTCGAGTCCAATTCCTTGGGTTTATTGGGTATGTACATAATATTATGTAAGTATGTAGTTAATTTTCATGACATAAAAATTCCATATTGGATTCACAACTTTTATTGGTACTGGCGATGGATTTTGTGATATAATAGAGGATGATGGATTAGCTGTTGGTTCCATATACCCTCTTAGAGGTATAGTATTAGGAATAGGGCTGATGATTTGACCCGGGTAATGAGATACCCGGGTACCCGGGTAGTGAATGAAGCCCTACCCGGGTATTAAAATGCCCGGGTACCCGGGTAATGTCCGGGTACCCGGGTTTTTTATTACCCGTGCAGGCCCGTTCGGCCCGGGTAGCCGGGCATCGAAAAATTACCCGGGTACCCGGGCGGCCTCGAAACTGTTAGAAATGAAATTTTAAAGACTCCGTATGTATAGAAAGATCGTACAATATGAGTATCAAACGAAAGGAGATGGCTTCTGGTTTCATTTGGACTTCGATATGTTTCGATAAATTAATCGATAACTGAGTTATCGGTCAAAATGTGATTGCACAAAAACCTTAATATTACCTTACAATATGGGTATCAAACGAAAGGGGATGGCCCCAGGTTTCATTTGAACTTCGATATATTTCGATAAATTTATCGATAACTGAGTTATCGGTCAAAATCTGATTGCACAAAAACCTTAACATTACCCTACAATATGGGTATCAAACGAAAGGGGATGGCCCCAGGTTTCATTTTAACTTGGATATATTTCGATAAATTTATCGATAACTGAGTTATCGGTCAAAATGTGATTGCACAAAAACCTTAATATTACCTTACAATATGGGTATCAAACGAAAGGGGATGGCCCCAGGTTTCATTTTAACTTGGATATATTTCGATAAATTTATCGATAACTGAGTTATCGGTCAAAATGTGATTGCACAAAAACCTTAATATTACCTTACAATATGGGTATCAAACGAAAGGGGATGGCCCCAGGTTTCATTTGAACTTCGATATATTTCGATAAATTTATCGATAACTGCGTTATCCGTCAAAATCTGATTGCACAAAAACCTTACTATTACCTTACAATATGGGTATCAAACGAAAGGGGATGGCCCCAGGTTTCATTTGAACTTCGATATATTTCGATAAATTTATCGATAACTGAGTTATCGGTCAAAATATGATTGCACAAAAACCTTAACATTACCCTACAATATGGGTATCAAACGAAAGGGGATGGCCCCAGGTTTCATTTGAACTTCGATATATTTCGATAAATTTATCGATAACTGAGTTATCCGTCAAAATCTGATTGCACAAAAACCTTAACATTACCCTACAATATGGGTATCAAACGAAAGGGGATGGCCCCAGGTTTCATTTTAACTTGGATATATTTCGATAAATTTATCGATAACTGAGTTATCGGTCAAAATGTGATTGCACAAAAACCTTACTATTACCTTACAATATGGGTATCAAACGAAAGGGGATGGCCCCAGGTTTCATTTGAACTTGGATATATTTCGATAAATTTATCGATAACTGAGTTATCGGTCAAAATCTGATTGCACAAAAACCTTAACATTACCCTACAATATGGGTATCAAACGAAAGGGGATGGCCCCAGGTTTCATTTGAACTTCGATATATTTCGATAAATTTATCGATAACTGAGTTATCCGTCAAAATCTGATTGCACAAAAACCTTAACATTACCCTACAATATGGGTATCAAACGAAAGGGGATGGTCCCAGGTTTCATTTTAACTTGGATATATTTCGATAAATTTATCGATAACTGAGTTATCGGTCAAAATGTGATTGCACAAAAACCTTACTATTACCTTACAATATGGGTATCAAACGAAAGGGGATGGCCCCAGGTTTCATTTGAACTTCGATATATTTCGATAAATTTATCGATAACTGAGTTATCGGTCAAAATCTGATTGCACAAAAACCTTAATATTACCTTACAATATGGGTATCAAACGAAAGGGGAAAACGCGCAGAACTTGGGCAGAAAGCCATAGAAACGCGCGTCTTCATGTGTGCCCATTGGCAGAAGTACAAGGAAATCGAGGGTTTTTGTAAACCGGCGTTTTCTGCCTGCCCAAGTTCTGCGCGTTTTCTGCTGTCATTTGTGGCTGGTCTTAATGTAATAAGTTAACTTCCATCACGTGTACTGTGCTACATGCGGGTTTTTTTTCTCAGAACATATTTACAAAGATTATGATATTTCTGGCTGTATTATATAGGAAAGAGTTCAAATTAATATAGTACTGCTTTTTTGGCATAAAATGTGCTTAGTTTCTACAACAAAAGTATATAAAGTGACACAAAAAATTTGGTCGATATATCGTACAAAATTAGGTCTTTGACCGATAACTCAGTTATCGATAAATTTATCGAAATATATCGAAGTTCAAATGAAACCTGGGGCCATCCCCTTTCGTTTGATACCCATATTGTAGGGTAATATTAAAGTTTTTGTGCAATCACATTTTGACCGATAACTCAGTTATCGATAAATTTATCGAAATATATCGAAGTTCAAATGAAACCTGGGGCCATCCCCTTTCGTTTGATACCCATATTGTAGGGTAATATTAAAGTTTTTGTGCAATCACATTTTGACCGATAACTCAGTTATCGATAAATTTATCGAAATATATCGAAGTTCAAATGAAACCTGGGGCCATCCCCTTTCGTTTGATACCCATATTGTAGGGTAATGTTAAGGTTTTTGTGCAATCAGATTTTGACGGATAACTCAGTTATCGATAAATTTATCGAAATATATCGAAGTTCAAATGAAACCTGGGGCCATCCCCTTTCGTTTGATACCCATATTGTAAGGTAATATTAAGGTTTTTGTGCAATCACATTTTGACCGATAACTCAGTTATCGATAAATTTATCGAAATATATCCAAGTTAAAATGAAACCTGGGGCCATCCCCTTTCGTTTGATACCCATATTGTAGGGTAATTTTAATGTTTTTGGGCAATCATATTTTGACCGATAACTCAGTTATCGATAAATTTATCGAAATATATCGAAGTTCAAATGAAACCTGGGGCCATCCCCTTTCGTTTGATACCCATATTGTAGGGTAATGTTAAGGTTTTTGTGCAATCAGATTTTGACGGATAACTCAGTTATCGATAAATTTATCGAAATATATCGAAGTTCAAATGAAACCTGGGGCCATCCCCTTTCGTTTGATACCCATATTGTAGGGTAATGTTAAGGTTTTTGTGCAATCAGATTTTGACCGATAACTCAGTTATCGATAAATTTATCGAAATATATCGAAGTTCAAATGAAACCTGGGGCCATCCCCTTTCGTTTGATACCCATATTGTAGGGTAATGTTAAGGTTTTTGTGCAATCAGATTTTGACGGATAACTCAGTTATCGATAAATTTATCGAAATATATCGAAGTTCAAATGAAACCTGGGGCCATCCCCTTTCGTTTGATACCCATATTGTAGGGTAATGTTAAGGTTTTTGTGCAATCAGATTTTGACCGATAACTCAGTTATCGATAAATTTATCGAAATATATCGAAGTTCAAATGAAACCTGGGGCCATCCCCTTTCGTTTGATACCCATATTGTAGGGTAATATTAAGGTTTTTGTGCAATCGCATTTTGACCGATAACTCAGTTATCGATAAATTTATCGAAATATGTCGAAGTTCAAATGAAACCTGGGGCCATCCCCTTTCGTTTGATACCCATATTGTAAGGTAATATTAAGGTTTTTGTGCAATCGCATTTTGACCGATAACTCAGTTATCGATAAATTTATCGAAATATATCGAAGTTCAAATGAAACCTGGGGCCATCCCCTTTCGTTTGATACCCATATTGTAAGGTAATGTTAAGGTTTTTGTGCAATCAGATTTTGACCGATAACTCAGTTATCGATAAATTCTCGTTTTTGAGGAACAAAAGCAAACGTCTGAACATCCAAACATCGCTACATATGTACATTTCTCGTTCATCCATAAACGAGCGGCCTATTGTGGTAAGCAGCGTTTGTCGCATTAACCGGCATCAACAAGAATGCCCGGGTACCCGGGCATTACCCGGCTGCCCGGGTAGTAAATGGGCCGGGTACCCGAGTACCCGGACAATACCCGGGTACCCTGGCAATACCCGAAAAACCCGGGTACCGGGTAATGTTAAGGTTTTTGTGCAATCAGATTTTGACCGATAACTCAGTTATCGATAAATTTATCGAAATATATCGAAGTTCAAATGAAACCTGGGGCCATCCCCTTTCGTTTGATACCCATATTGTAGGGTAATATTAAGGTTTTTGTGCAATCGCATTTTGACCGATAACTCAGTTATCGATAAATTTATCGAAATATGTCGAAGTTCAAATGAAACCTGGGGCCATCCCCTTTCGTTTGATACCCATATTGTAAGGTAATATTAAGGTTTTTGTGCAATCGCATTTTGACCGATAACTCAGTTATCGATAAATTTATCGAAATATATCGAAGTTCAAATGAAACCTGGGGCCATCCCCTTTCGTTTGATACCCATATTGTAAGGTAATGTTAAGGTTTTTGTGCAATCAGATTTTGACCGATAACTCAGTTATCGATAAATTCTCGTTTTTGAGGAACAAAAGCAAACGTCTGAACATCCAAACATCGCTACATATGTACATTTCTCGTTCATCCATAAACGAGCGGCCTATTGTGGTAAGCAGCGTTTGTCGCATTAACCGGCATCAACAAGAATGCCCGGGTACCCGGGCATTACCCGGCTGCCCGGGTAGTAAATGGGCCGGGTACCCGGGTACCCGGACAATACCCGGGTATCATCAGCTCTAATTAGGAATGCTAGCTTGTTGAGGTCTGTAGTCGAGATAATGCAAACCTTCGAAAGATGTTGGTTACCCTGATTTTGTGCTATGAAAATTCTTTTTTGTGCTAACGGGTTATAAACCCATGATTTTCATATGATTGTTGTTGAGGTTCTTGCGGATAACTTTGGTTTCGCAATATTAAATTATAAATATAAATTTTAGTTCTGAGCGGTTTTACACCTGGAATCCTGTTGATTTCCTTAAATAGTGACAAACAAAACAGCTTATCTTCATCATTATCTTCTTTTTGGGTAGATTGTGCCAAACTTTTTCCAATATATGTGTTACTGATTATAAATATTTTATCCTATCTTGTGGAATCGAACATTAGATACTCAGCTGTATGCTTTCATTGTTTATTTGCGTTTGTTCGATATAGGGTGTATTTTATATGAAACGAGTGCTGCATAAACAGGGCGCAGCCACGCCCATTTTTAAAATTTGTATCAATCATCCAAATAAGCATATAAATATTATTGTTAGTGCAAAATTGCATCCCTCTATGACTTTTAGTTACAAAGACTTCACGTTACAAATTCCAAAAGGGTTTTCCAGAAATATCTTTGTTAAAAAGTAGGCGTGGTCATAAACCGATTTCAATACATTTTTGCGTGTCTATTAAAACATGTTATAAAAGTGCATAAACCAAGTTTCGTCATAATATCTCAATAATTTGTCGAGTAATAGGCTCGTATATTCCTTTGTCTAAAAAGAGGCGGTGCCACGCCCATTTTATAAACTTTTTTTTATTTTTTGTTTCCGGTCTATTGTAGAACTCATGTCACAAAATTTCAATGAATTATCTTTATATTTCACAGAGATATCGCTAAAAATGATTTTATTAGGTCACTTGATAATACCCATATATAAAAGTAGGCGTGGTCGTCAACCGATTTTGGTAATTTTTCGTTCACACATTTGGCTAAGTAAATATAGCACGCGTACCAAATTTCATCGATATATCTTTAACGGTTTCTGTTATGGCCCATAAAACTTTCAATATTTGCCCCTTAATAAGTGGGCGTGGCACCGCCCATTTGCCAAAATTTTTATACTTTTTGTTTTATGTCCGTAGTTGGACTAGTGCCACAAAATTTCAGTGACAGATCTTTATATTTGACAGAGATATCGCTTAAAATGTTTTTATTAGGCTGTATTGTGGAACGATCCTCCGTCATCCCTTGTCAAGTTTGGTTTGGAGACAAACCGGTTTCGGCTAATATACGCCATCTTCAGTGTCTTTTTTCGTTCTGAGTTATTTTGTGTAAGTTCGATAGTACTTATAGTAACTAACTTCCATCGTTTGGTCACGTACTTCGTGTTCGTGTGATGTGTTCGTGTGTTCGTGCATTCGTGCGTTCGGGCGACGTGCATGCGTGTGTGCGTGCGAGTCTGCGCGTTTAGGTATGTAAATCTATTTTTGTATCCTCATTAAACAGGCAGGTAAAAGTCCGTTATTGTCCTCTTTTTTTTTTTTTTTTTTTTAGCATCCAATATATTTTGCCAACTGTATAAATAAAATACATCCAACAATTTTGTGGTTCGTTAAAAGTAATTAGTAATTAATAATGACTTAATAAACATGGTGGGCATGTATGGATTGCTCTCAGTAGCGCATCCATTTATTATAGTGCATCAGCAAAGATCTGTAAATGATTTTCTTTTGAGGCGTACGAAATTGGTTGGTCTTGCCGTCAGGGCTAGAACGAGTGGGTTGGGGTGAGCTAATATTCTCATTTTGTATGATGCAGCATACTTTCTGATTTCTTGAGATATAGTAGGTATCTTTAGGTCACGATGTAGTTGGTCGTTCGTGACGTAGTAGGGCGCATTTACAATCATTCTAATGGTTTTCGATTGAAATCTTTGGAGAATCTCTATATTTGAGTTTGCTGCGGTTCCCCATAGCTGTATGCCATAGGTCCAGATGGGTTTTAAGATAGCTGAGTAGAGCAGGAGTTTGTTGTCGATTGATAGTTGGGAGTTTCGATTCATGAGCCAATAAAGATTTCTCAGTTTTATACCAAGAGCTTTTCGTTTGGTGAATATGTGGGTTCTCCATGTTAGTTTTCTGTCGAGATGCATACCCAGGTACTTTGTTACGTCACTTTGCGGTATATCAATGCCATTGAGTTTTACGGGTGGGCAAGTGTTGCGTCTAGTGGTAAACGTCACTTGAACAGATTTTGATTCATTTGACTTTATCCGCCAGTCTTTCAGCCAATGGGTAATTTTATTTAAACTTCTTTGAAGCTTGAGTGAGGCGACGTTAGGGTTGAGGTCTGAAGCCAGTACAGCAGTGTCATCGGCAAAAGTGCCGATAGTGACTCCTTCTGCTATTGGGAGGTCGTATGTGTAAAGTAGGTACAGTATTGGGCCCATTACACTACCTTGCGGGACGCCTGCTAAGCTCTCGTAAAGCTCAGACTGCTCTGCTCCTTCTTTGACGAAAAAGTAACGATTTTTTAGATAAGATTGTATAAATAGAAAGTAGCTTGTAGGGAGAGTAATTTTTATTTTATAGAGCAGGCCGTCGTGCCATACGCGATCAAAAGCTTGGGATATATCTAGAAAGGCAGCTGTACAGTATTTTTTTTGCTCAAAGGCAGAGTAGATTTTCTCGGTAAGTCTATGTACTTGTTCAATTGTTCCGTGTCCTCTTCTGAAGCCAAATTGGTGATTAGGTATAATGTTACGCTCTTCTATTTTGGGTAGGAGTCTTTTAAGGAAGAGAACTTCCAAGACTTTTGAGAAAATGGGCAGCAGACTAATGGGTCTGTAAGACGCTGCCGTATCAGGGGGCTTTCCTGGTTTCAGAATCATTTTCATCTGAGCGACTTTCCATTGAGGGGGTATGAATGCAGTTATTAGTACTGCATTAAAAAGTTGGGTGAGAAATTTTATGCCTTCGTAAGGTAAGTGTTTTAGTACATTGCCATTAATAATATCGTACCCAGGAGCTTTCTTTGGGTTGAGCATCGCTATTACGGTTTTTACCTCCGATATTGCGAATCGTTTTATGGGGAGGTCCATTTGATAGGGATGACTCAGAGTATTTTTCACTTCTGTTGTTGTGCTTAGTGGGGGTTCAATATCATGTGGGGTGAATACTGATTTTAGGTGGCGTGCAAAAGTATTTGCTTTCTCTGCGTCACTTTTCGCCCATTCGTTATTTTCCATTCGTATTGGAGAATTGTAGAAAATCGGCCTTTTTAGCTTACTAGCAGCTTTCCAAAGGGAGTAATCAGTTGCAGCTGTTGCATCAATATTACTGAGATATTGTTGAACTTGTCTGTTGTGTTCAATTTTGAGGATGTTTTTGAGTTCTTTGGTGAGAGCATTCAATCTTTTCTTGTCGTCGGGGTGACGGGTTTGTTGCCATTTTTTCCTTGCGAGTCGTTTTTCTTTGAGCTTAGCTTGTATGTTGTGGGTAACGCTTGTCCTTTTTTGTCTGATGAGGGTGGGAGTTGATTTCCATGCAGCTTGTTGGATGCAGCTGTTAAAATGTTCGACTGCTGCCTCTATATCTTCAGCAGATTTCAGGGCTAATTTGAAGTCAAGATTAGACGTGATGATGTGTCGGAAGTATTCCCAATCAGTCTTCCGATTGTAAAGGCTGCATTGTTCCGCTGCCGGTGTAAAATTTTTATCAATTGTTACCAGGATTGGAGAGTGGTCGGAAGACAATTCAAAGCACGATTTGCAATTTATATCTGAAGAATTCACGCCTTTCACCACGCAGAAATCGATTAAGTCGGGTATTTTATTTTTATCTGTTGGCCAATAAGTGGGAGTTCCAGTAGAGAATGGAGTTAAACTGAGATTGCTAATAGCATTATATAGTTGTCTTCCTTTAGGGGTAATGAGACGAGAGCCCCAGAACGTGTGTTTGGCATTGTAATCGCCCCCAGCTAGAAATCGATTTCCAAGAGTTTTGAAGAAATTTTCATATTCTGCAGTGCTGATAGAGTGCCTCGGCGGGCTATAGATAGCAGAGAGTGTAAGCTGGCCGCTCGGGTCTTCAATGACAATATTTGTGGCTTGTATAGCATTTGTACGGAATGAATTCGTGCTGTAATGTTTAATACTTTTCCGTATCAAGATACCTGAGCCTCCATGAGCGTTGTTACTGGGGTGTTTTGTGTGGTAAAACTTGTAGTTGGGTACTTCAAAGTAGCTTTTGTCAGTAAAGTGGGTCTCAGATATGAGGAGTATATCTATATCGTGGGTCTGAAGTAAAGTTTTAACTTCAAGTAAGTGTTTGGATAGGCCATTGGCATTCCAAATGATAATTTTCAACGGGTTGAAGATGCACAGTTTTTAGTCGTGAGGGTGACGAGGAGGCTCATCATTGATGTCATTTGTTGCATGACTTGTTTCAGTAAGTCTATCATTTCTCGCATTTCGTTAGTGTTTTGCGTTGGGGTGTGGGTTTCATTACTATTTGGAATGGCATTATTAGGGTTCGAGCGGGGTGTTACGCCTTTCTTTGCTGCTTGAGCATATGTGGCTGGGTATTGGTCAATTTCAATTGGGGTTTCAATCTGCATTGGGGTTTGAATTGGCTGTTGTGGTTTCTCTTGGGGCTGTGCAGGAGCTTTTTTCCTCAGGGTTGGGTATTTGGCGCTTTGGATGTTTTTGTATACCATACAGCCTTTATAATTTGCTGGATGGTTGCCTTCACATAGAGCGCATTTGACATCTTCAGATCTTGTCTTTCGCTTGCAGTCAGCGGAGAGGTGGTTTCCAGCACATTTTATACATACTGATTTTCGACGACAGTAGGACTTTGTGTGGCCATATTGCTGACAGTTGGCGCATTGCGGTATTTCACGCTTCGGGTGTGGGGGCTCGAAAGCAATTCTTGAGTGCAGGAGACTTTTAATTTGATATATCTCCTTGTTATTGGAGGCGGGTTTGAGTTCAATGATAAACATTGGGAGAGGATTTTTTGTGACTCTGTGTTTTATGTTCCAAATGTTTGTGACTGAGTGACCGAGATCTTTTAGAGAATCCACAATTTCTTTTGTGTCTATTGAGGAGTGCATGTTTCTGAGAACAACTCTGAAGGTACGTTCTTGTTTTGTTTTATAAGTGTGGAACTCTGTGCCCTTCTGTTCCAGTTGTGACACTATGGTTTTGTAAGCATCCAGGGATGATGCTTGTACTTTTACTTGATCCTTGCCTGTGAGCTTTAGATCATAGGAGTTTGGAGCAACTTCTTGTAGTAAACTCATTAGGGGGGAATGTTTAGAACTTTGTCTATAAATATTGGCGGCGGCTTGGGTATTTTTTCAGTTGGTTGGTTAGTTTCCTCAACTTCAAGGGAGGCAAATCTGTTTTCGTTTTCATTTTCATTTGGTTGGCGGCTTCCAAGCCAGTAATAATTATCAAGTTTAACCTGTTTTTTAGAGGCAGTATTTTTACTTGGGCTTTCGCGTTGGCGTTTGGGATTGACGATCTTCCATTGGTCGGTTGGGGTAGCAGTTGTCAAGTTTCCTGCAGTTTGGGGTTTCTGGGCTTGTTGTTGTTGGGCATAGAGAATTTCCAGTTGCCTTTGGAGGGTTTCGATCTGCTGTTGTACGTTTGGTACGTTGGTACTAGGCAGGCGGGATGGGGTTAGATGTTGGGACATTTGTTGGGGTGTACCTAGGGATCTCGGTGTTTGGTGCTGTAGTTGCACTTGGGCTTGTTGGGCATCTCGCACTTCGACTTGTTGGGAACCTCCTACTTTAGGAGGAGTATGGTTGGGGGGCATCTCGC
Source organism: Urophora cardui (assembly GCA_960531455.1). NCBI lineage: Eukaryota > Metazoa > Arthropoda > Insecta > Diptera > Tephritidae > Urophora > Urophora cardui. The sequence continues at coordinate 74,840,071 of OY482671.1, read as the reverse complement.
TGGTGCAAACGAATATTTTAGTCTATATTCATTTGCACCCGGCTGCGCTTGTAATATGTACAACTTTTTATGATTGTAATACAATGTGGTTGCAGCTTTTTACAGCTCTGATACTTATGTATAAACTTTACACGAATGGTTTGTGTCCACACTAATTCACCACTTAGTGGTGAAAAAGAGGTTTGTGGTGGAGTTTTGTGTGTGGGAGCTTTTGCTATTGTGCGATCAATGCAACAACAATATGCACAATCACTCAGCAATAACAATTAATTTACGCTTTAGAGTTTAAATAAAGCAGTTTTATATTAATTTGATAGCACACTAAATTGCGACACTTTTTCCGACACTTTTTCACAATATTATTGAGTTAAATTGATCAATTATATATTTTTTTTAGCACAAAAGTACGGAGGAAAAAATTTTTGACAACTTCACAGCGCGACCAGTGTCCTCTTGTGTGTTGTTTTGTTTATGTCGGTTTTAGGTTTTCTGTCCTCTTTTCGGTATAATAGCTTAAGCGGTTCAAATAATGTATCTGATGCGGTGTTTATTTGTTCATTTATTATTTTACCTATGAATGTCTTCTGTTTGTATATCTCCATATTTTCTAATACGTTAAGTCGTTTTCCCTTGTGTTGTATGTGGAGAATTTTAGCTGTTTTTCCTATTTTCATGGGTGTATATTTGTTTTCTGCCATGTGGTTGGCGAAATTTGATTCCACTGTCGTTGATGATTTCCTTATTTTCTTATTGTAATCTCTTACGTGTTCTCGATATCTCGTCTTGATTTGGCGTCCTGTTTGTCCTATATAGCTATTTTGGCATTCGCAAGTCAATTTGTATACGCCTTGTTTGTCAAAGGGGTCTTCCTTGTTAATGTTGTTTCGTAGAAGTTTTTCCATGCTGTTCCTCGTTTTAAATGCTGCATTAATGTTATATTTTTGGAAAACTTTAGCCAACTTGTAAGATGTTGCTCCGGTATATGATAAGACTGCCCATTTCTTCTCTACCTTTTCTTTGTTTTCCGTTTTCCTTGAAGTTATGTTTTTCTGTATTTTCTTCACCAAACTTTTTTGATATCCGTTGTTCTCCGCGATTGTGTATATTGTGCTGAGTTCCTTGTTGTAAGCTTCCTTTTCTAACGGGGTCCGTTCAAGTCGTGTTAATAAATGTCTGAAAGCGGCATTCTTGTGTTGTTGAGGATGGCTAGATTTATTGTGTATTACTGTATCCGTCGCTGTGGGTTTTCTGTATATTTCGTAAGTAAATTTGTTAGTCTCTTTGTTTATTTTAATTGTGAGGTCTAAGTAGTTGATTTTTCCATTTTTCTCTGCGTCCATGGTGAATTTTATATTTTTGTGTTGGCCGTTGAGGTATTCCAAAATTTCTTCTTCTTTATTTTCTGATATGAGGCAGATGATGTCGTCTACATACCTGGCATAAAAATTTACCCCCAGATTTTTCGCCAGTTCTTCCATGTAACTTTCCTCCAAATGTTGCATAAATACTTCCATAAGAATGGCTGATGTGGGGTTACCCATTCCCAGTCCGTGAGTTTGTCTGTATATTTTATTGTCAAATTTGAAATAATTCTGGTCCAGGGTTACTTTCAGTGTGTTTACGATCTCTGTTGCAATGTCTCTGTTCGTTTTTTCTGTCAATATTTTAGTTAGAGTTTTTAGTGTTTCTGTCAGTGGTATCGAAGGGTATAGGTCCTTCACGTCAAACGATACCAGTTTCGAGTCCTTAGGTACGTTCAGGTTGTTCAGTTTTTCGACTAGTTCCGTCGTGTTTTTGATTGTGTATTTATTGGACAGGTCCAGTGTCTCGGTTAGTAGCTTATTTAGATGTTTTGATAGTCTATATCCTGGTGCCGATTTATGGTTTACTATTGGTCGCATAGGTGTTCCTGCTTTGTGGATTTTAGGTAGTGCGATCAGTGACGGGGCCGATGGATTCATTGCCGTGAGAGTGTAGGCTATCTTGTTGTCTACTATATGTTTTGCCTGTTTTATTGCACGCTTTATTGCCATTTGGTATTCCTCCGTTGGGTCCTTCCTCATCACTCGGCAGCCCATTTCTTTGACGAGTTGGCCTGTTTTTGTGGTGTATTCCTCTTCGCCCATTAGCACCGTTGTATTTCCTTTGTCTGCTTTTGTTGCTATTATTTTATTCTCTCTTAGTTTTTTCCTCAATTCTTTTACCGTTTTATATTCATTTCCTACCATTTTCTTTCCATCAGCTTTTATGCTCTTTTCGATTATGCGTCTGCATAAATGCCTTGCGTGCTCCTGTTCCTCGTTTGGTATTAGTGATATGGCCACCTCCGTGTCCGCAATGGTGTTCTCCACGTCTTTTTTCCTATCGTAGCTTTCGATGTTGTATTTCAAACCTTTTTGTAGTAGCTGTGTTTCCTTGGCGTTGATTGGAAGATTTGTTAAGTTAACAAATATTGGATGGAAAGATGTTTTTTCCTGCTGTGGGCCTTTTTTGTTGTTGTTTTGTTTTGTATCAAGGTCGTCCAGTTTTTTGTTGAGTTTTTTATACTTGTTTTCCATGGCGCCTTTGATCTCTTCCTTTATTGCATCTAACGTTTCCAGAAGGGAACTGACTGGAATGATTCCCATCAGCTCCAGATGGATGCGTAGTAATTCCTGATTCATGCGCTCCTTCTTTGCGTGTTGGTTCCTGATCTCGCATCTAATGAAGCTGTTCTCCGCTTTCCTTATAATTTTGCGTTTATCCTCGTTTTTCATTTTGTGTCCTATTTGCGCGTATTTTGGAATAAGTTTGCTCATTAAACATTGTTTATTAAACCATATGTTGGCTTTGGTGTTGTGCATTTTCTGTAGTCGCCTTTTGTATGCTATCAGTAGAATATTTGTCCGGATTTGATGTGCCTGACTGGCATTATTAAATACTTTTTGGTTGTTTGTTTTTCCGACAGGGTAGGAATATGATGTATTGTGGAACGATCCTCCGTCATCCCTTGTCAAGTTTGGTTTGGAGACAAACCGGTTTCGGCTAATATACGCCATCTTCAGTGTCTTTTTTCGTTCTGAGTTATTACAGTTATACAAGTTGGCTAAAGTTTTCCAAAAATATAACATTAATGCAGCATTTAAAACGAGGAACAGCATGGAAAAACTTCTATGAAACAACATTAACAAGGAAGACCCCTTTGACAAACAAGGCGTATACAAATTGACTTGCGAATGCCAAAATAGCTATATAGGACAAACAGGACGCCAAATCAAGACGAGATATCGAGAACACGTAAGAGATTACAATAAGAAAATAAGGAAATCATCAACGACAGTGGAATCAAATTTCGCCAACCACATGGCAGAAAACAAATGTACACCCATGAAAATAGGAAAAACAGCTAAAATTCTCCACATACAACACAAGGGAAAACGACTTAACGTATTAGAAAATATGGAGATATACAAACAGAAGACATTCATAGGTAAAATAATAAATGAACAAATAAACACCGCATCAGATACATTATTTGAACCGCTTAAGCTATTATACCGAAAAGAGGACAGAAAACCTAAAACCGACATAAACAAAACAACACACAAGAGGACAATAACGGACTTTTACCTGCCTGTTTAATGAGGATACAAAAATAGATTTACATACCTAAACGCGCAGACTCGCACGCACACACGCATGCACGTCGCCCGAACGCACGAATGCACGAACACACGAACACATCACACGAACACGAAGTACGTGACCAAACGATGGAAGTTAGTTACTATAAGTACTATCGAACTTACACAAAATAACTCAGAACGAAAAAAGACACTGAAGATGGCGTATATTAGCCGAAACCGGTTTGTCTCCAAACCAAACTTGACAAGGGATGACGGAGGATCGTTCCACAATACATCATATTCCTACCCTGTCGGAAAAACAAGCAACCAAAAAGTATTTAATAATGCCAGTCAGGCACATCAAATCCGGACAAATATTCTACTGATAGCATACAAAAGGCGACTACAGAAAATACACAACACCAAAGCCAACATATGGTTTAATAAACAATGTTTAATGAGCAAACTTATTCCAAAATACGCGCAAATAGGACACAAAATGAAAAACGAGGATAAACGCAAAATTATAAGGAAAGCGGAGAACAGCTTCATTAGATGCGAGATCAGGAACCAACACGCAAAGAAGGAGCGCATGAATCAGGAATTACTACGCATCCATCTGGAGCTGATGGGAATCATTCCAGTCAGTTCCATTCTGGAAACGTTAGATGCAATAAAGGAAGAGATCAAAGGCGCCATGGAAAACAAGTATAAAAAACTCAACAAAAAACTGGACGACCTTGATACAAAACAAAACAACAACAAAAAAGGCCCACAGCAGGAAAAAACATCTTTCCATCCAAGATTTGTTAACTTAACAAATCTTCCAATCAACGCCAAGGAAACACAGCTACTACAAAAAGGTTTGAAATACAACATCGAAAGCTACGATAGGAAAAAAGACGTGGAGAACACCATTGCGGACACGGAGGTGGCCATATCACTAATACCAAACGAGGAACAGGAGCACGCAAGGCATTTATGCAGACGCATAATCGAAAAGAGCATAAAAGCTGATGGAAAGAAAATGGTAGGAAATGAATATAAAACGGTAAAAGAATTGAGGAAAAAACTAAGAGAGAATAAAATAATAGCAACAAAAGCAGACAAAGGAAATACAACGGTGCTAATGGGCGAAGAGGAATACACCACAAAAACAGGCCAACTCGTCAAAGAAATGGGCTGCCGAGTGATGAGGAAGGACCCAACGGAGGAATACCAAATGGCAATAAAGCGTGCAATAAAACAGGCAAAACATATAGTAGACAACAAGATAGCCTACACTCTCACGGCAATGAATCCATCGGCCCCGTCACTGATCGCACTACCTAAAATCCACAAAGCAGGAACACCTATGCGACCAATAGTAAACCATAAATCGGCACCAGGATATAGACTATCAAAACATCTAAATAAGCTACTAACCGAGACACTGGACCTGTCCAATAAATACACAATCAAAAACACGACGGAACTAGTCGAAAAACTGAACAACCTGAACGTACCTAAGGACTCGAAACTGGTATCGTTTGACGTGAAGGACCTATACCCTTCGATACCACTGACAGAAACACTAAAAACTCTAACTAAAATATTGACAGAAAAAACGAACAGAGACATTGCAACAGAGATCGTAAACACACTGAAAGTAACCCTGGACCAGAATTATTTCAAATTTGACAATAAAATATACAGACAAACTCACGGACTGGGAATGGGTAACCCCACATCAGCCATTCTTATGGAAGTATTTATGCAACATTTGGAGGAAAGTTACATGGAAGAACTGGCGAAAAATCTGGGGGTAAATTTTTATGCCAGGTATGTAGACGACATCATCTGCCTCATATCAGAAAATAAAGAAGAAGAAATTTTGGAATACCTCAACGGCCAACACAAAAATATAAAATTCACCATGGACGCAGAGAAAAATGGAAAAATCAACTACTTAGACCTCACAATTAAAATAAACAAAGAGACTAACAAATTTACTTACGAAATATACAGAAAACCCACAGCAACGGATACAGTAATACACAATAAATCTAGCCATCCTCAACAACACAAGAATGCCGCTTTCAGACATTTATTAACACGACTTGAACGGACCCCGTTAGAAAAGGAAGCTTACAACAAGGAACTCAGCACAATATACACAATCGCGGAGAACAACGGATATCAAAAAAGTTTGGTGAAGAAAATACAGAAAAACATAACTTCAAGGAAAACGGAAAACAAAGAAAAGGTAGAGAAGAAATGGGCAGTCTTATCATATACCGGAGCAACATCTTACAAGTTGGCTAAAGTTTTCCAAAAATATAACATTAATGCAGCATTTAAAACGAGGAACAGCATGGAAAAACTTCTACGAAACAACATTAACAAGGAAGACCCCTTTGACAAACAAGGCGTATACAAATTGACTTGCGAATGCCAAAATAGCTATATAGGACAAACAGGACGCCAAATCAAGACGAGATATCGAGAACACGTAAGAGATTACAATAAGAAAATAAGGAAATCATCAACGACAGTGGAATCAAATTTCGCCAACCACATGGCAGAAAACAAATGTACACCCATGAAAATAGGAAAAACAGCTAAAATTCTCCACATACAACACAAGGGAAAACGACTTAACGTATTAGAAAATATGGAGATATACAAACAGAAGACATTCATAGGTAAAATAATAAATGAACAAATAAACACCGCATCAGATACATTATTTGAACCGCTTAAGCTATTATACCGAAAAGAGGACAGAAAAACCTAAAACCGACATAAACAAAACAACACACAAGAGGACAATAACGGACTTTTACCTGCCTGTTTAATGAGGATACAAAAATAGATTTACATACCTAAACGCGCAGACTCGCACGCACACACGCATGCACGTCGCCCGAACGCACGAATGCACGAACACACGAACACATCACACGAACACGAAGTACGCGACCAAACGATGGAAGTTAGTTACTATAAGTACTATCGAACTTACACAAAATAACTCAGAACGAAAAGACACTGAAGATGGCGTATATTAGCCGAAACCGGTTTGTCTCCAAACCAAACTTGACAAGGGATGACGGAGGATCGTTCCACAATACATCATATTCCTACCCTGTCGGAAAAACAAGCAACCAAAAAGTATTTTTATTAGGCCCCTTTATAGTTCCCATATATAAAAGTGGGCGTGGCCGTCAACCGATTTTGATAATTTTTCGCCAAAACATTTGTCTAAGTAAGCAAATTACGCATACCAAATTTCATCGATATATCTTCAACGGTTTCTGAGTTATGACATATAAAACTTTCAATGTTTGCCCCTTAATAAGTGGGCGTGGCACCGCCCATTTGCCAAAATTTTTGTACTTTTTGTTTTATGTCCGTAGTTGGACTCCTGCCACAAAATTTCAGTGATAGATCTTTATATTTGACAGAGATATCGATTAAAATCGTTTTATTAGGTCACTTTATAATACCCATATATAAAAGTGGGCGTGGCCGTCAACCGATTTTGATAATTGTCCGTCGAAACATTTATCTACGTAAGCAAATTACGCATACCAAATTTCATCGATATATCTTCAACGGTTTCTGAGTTATGACATATAAAACTTTCAATGTTTGACCCTTAATAAGTGGGCGTGGCACCGCCCATTTTCCAAAACTTCATGAAATTTCTTCATAAGGGCCTGAGCTCAATACGTGGGTAAACTTTTATCACTCTAGCTATATTAGTGGCTGAGATACCAAATTTCCGATTTTTTCTATATAGGAAAAGTGGGCGTGGTCATGGTCCGATTTCGCCCATTTTCAATACCAACCGTCCCAGTCTCGATACCAACTTGCATTTCGAATTTCATCAAAATATCTCAATTTTTACGCGAGTTATCGTGCGTACGGACGGACGGACGGACGGACGGACATGGCTCAACCGATTTCTCTTTTCACCCTGATCATTTTGATATATATAAGTCCATATCTATCTCGATTATTTCATTATGTTACAATCCACCGTTATGAAATCAAAATTATAATACTCTGTGTACTAGTACAGCTGAGTATAAAAAGAGATGCTTGGCAGTGGGTAAACAGAAGCCACATTTCTGATGTTGAATTTGTCTGTAATTTATGCCGAAAATACAAAAACTGCTAAACTTACCTCAATGTGAACATGCTTCTGAACCAGCTGATAAATAGTGATTGCTAAGTGATATCGATAGGAACCTACATTTTGATCAGAAAATGGTTGCCGCTGTAAAACAATTTTTGATTTGCATAGTGGATAAAAACAGAAAAAGCAGAACATTTTGAAAAAGCAGAACAATTTGTTGGTTTTCAGAGAAAAAAAAATACACAGAACAAGCGCCTGAAAAACAGAACTGTTCTGCTAAAAACAGAACGGATGGTCACCGTAACCATAAACAATTATATCAGCTGATACCAATGCATGCTCCATTGCATCAACATGCTGATATAGTGTGAGAACGTTTTTGTTTTGCTCCTTATTTTCGCTGTTGAAATGCTCAAGTACTCTCTCACCGATATTGTCCAAACCAGATTTTAAGTCATTGTTTTGCTTTTCAGTATCTGTGTGCCGTTGTTCTAGCGCACTCACTCGCTATCAATATTTTTAATTGTTGACTTAATATTGACCAGCTCAGCCGAGACTTCTCCAATTTTTCTAATTACGCACTCCTCACTATCATTCATTTTGCGGATAATGCTGTCCATAAATGTTTCCAGCTTATTTTCCGCGCCACACAAGCTCGTCCGTTCACAGCAACATATGTATTATGTTGTTGATTTAACTACGGGTATTTTTTTTAGAGCCCCAACGTGGTAAGTCTAACATATTTATATGTATGTTAGCCCTAACGATTTGAGTACAACAACCTTTTGCGTTAGCGCCCTTCGACCGTGCTTTTAAAAATATCCCTCAGCCGACAGAACTCTCTTTCTGGAGTTGTTTCTGTGGGGTGATTCACAGTAGTGTATTAGGGAGTGTTAAATTAGTAAAATTGTTGTTGTTGACAATACCCGTTCATAGCCTCATCTGGTGTCCCACAGGGTAGCATTTTAGGACCGTTATTATTCGTAATTTTTATTAATAATATTTCCACTTGCTTTAAAAGCTGTAATTTTCTTCTTTATGCTGATGACCTTAAGCTTTACACAACAATCTCTAGTGCTGTCGATTCTTTCAAAATCCAGTCAGATTTAAACAAATTCTCAGGTTGGTGCTCTACCAATGACCTACAGCTAAACATTAGTAAATGTTTTTATACCTCTTTCTCCAAATCGCGCTCTATTATTCCTACATGTTATTACATTAGTGAATCCAGACTCAAGACTTGCACGGAAATTACTGATTTAGGCGTAGTTTTTGACTCTAAATTTACTTTTAGTAGCCATATAAACTATATAATTGCAAAGGCCTACTCAATGTTGGCTTTTATTCGCCGTTTCAGTCAAGAATTCACTGATCCCTACACTCTTAAATTATTGTTCACTTCTCTAGTTCGTTCTTAATTAGAATACGCCGTTCCTGTTGGAACGTACTTGTTTCCATACTCCCCACCGAACTCTCCGAAATAGTCATATTTTTTATACAGAGAAAGTGCGAACATTATATACTTCAAATGCACCTATTTTCCGAGCACTCAATGAATTGAATAGCCTTGCTAATTCCTTTTCTGTCGATTTCTCAACTTCTAGAGCTAAATTTAAGCTGTTAATTAAAGATATAACTATGTGAATTTTCAATTTAATATTATTTTATATTATCTTCTAAGTAGTCTGTAAGTACTTGTGTACACTTAGATTACCTTGCATCAAATAAATAAATATAAATTTACGTATAAAAAATTAACATCCACAGAACATTTCCTGAAGGACTCATTGAAAAATTCTTATTGTTTTGAAAATAAATACGGCGGGTGCATTATACTGAAGCCGACCCTCCACCACCTCCAATACGTAGTTGAACGCGTCTTTATTGAAACGAAAGCTCCATAATTCAATAGTTACTTTTTCTTATAGTAGTCAAACATAATAATTATCAATTTCAGAAAATGCATTGTTCTTGGGTGAAAAAATATTTATCTTTCAAATCCTACATATGTACATAGTAGGGATTCCAATCCCGGGATCCCGCCCTCTTTGACACCCTGGAAATCCCGGGATTGCTAGAATTTCATCCCGGGATTTTCGGGATAAAATAAAGAGAGAATATTCCCCTATTATAGCAAAGAAAAATTGTATTTTATATAATTTTTATTGGTCTCAGATCTGTATACCAATTGCGTTTCCTATTCTGAACGAAAATTTTGCATTATTACATGGCAGAATTATCAACATCGTTCACTTCGTACCGCCGCTGAGGAAACTATTGGATACCAGCGAGCCCGCAGAAAAAACACCTGGTACGATAAGGAATGCCACGACGCCTCGGAAAGAAAGAACGCCGCCTACAGGGCTACATTGCGTGCGGGCGCAACTCGAAGCGTATGGGAGCACTCTCGGACGGCTAAGAGGGAGGAGAGGCGCCTTTTTCGAATGAAGAAAAGGGAGGCCGAAAGGCGCGAGTGTGAAGAGCTTGAGATGCTGGCGGGTAGGAATGATGTTCGAAAATTTTATCAGAAAGTAAGGCGGATGACTGAAGGTTTCAAGACCGGGACGAATTCCTGCCGGAATGATAACGGCGATCTGGTAACTGATGTCCAGAGTGTACTTAAGTTGTGGAGGGATCACTTCTCATCCCTGCTAGATAACGGCGACAGTGAAATTGTGGAAGGAGAATATGTTCGACCCGAATCCCCAATAGCAGATGATGGTAGGAATGTTCCACCACCCGATCATGACGAAGTGCGAATAGCAATGTCTCGGCTTAAAAATAACAAAGCCCCGGGAGCTGACGGCTTGCCAGCCGAGCTATTCAAACATGGCGGCGAAGAGTTGATAAGGAGCATGCATCAACTCCTATGCAGAATATGGTCAGACGAGCGCATGCCCGACGATTGGAACTTAAGTGTGCTCTGCCCAATCCATAAAAAAGGAGACTCCACAGTACGCGCCAATTATCGTGGGATAAGCCTTCTGAATATCGCATATAAGGTCTTAGCAAGTGTATTGTGCGAAAGACTGAAGCCCACCGTAAACAAGCTGATTGGACCTTATCAGTGCGGCTTCAGACCTGGTAAATCTACCATCGACCAGATCTTCACAATACGCCAAATCCTGGAAAAAACTCATGAAAAAGGAACCGACACAAACCATCTTTTTGTCGATTTTAAAGCCGCTTTTGATAGCACGAATAGGAACTGCCTATATGCCGCAATGTCTGAATTTGGTTTCCCTGCTAAACTTATACGGATATGCCAAATGACGCTGACTAACACCACCAGCACCGTCAGAATTGGGAAGGACCTCTCCGAGCCGTTCGAGACCAAACGAAGTTTCAGACAAGGTGACTCCCTTTCGTGTGACTTCTTCAATTTGATGCTGGAAAAGATAATAAGAGCTGCAGAACTTCACCGTGCAGGAAGCATCTTATACCACAAGAGTGTTCAACTGCTGGCGTACGCCGATGACATCGACATCATTGGCACTAACACGCGCGCCGTATGTTCTGCCTTCTCCAAGCTGGATAAAGAGGCTAAGAAAATGGGTTTGGCGGTAAACGAGGACAAGACGAAGTACCTCCTATCATCACACAAAGAAACAGCACGCCTTGGCAGCCACGTCAATGTTGATAGCTACAAATTCGAAACTGTTAAGGACTTCGTCTATTTGGGAACCAGCATTAACACCAAAAATAATGTCTGCACTGAAATCCAACGAAGAATCACTCTTGCCAATAAATGCTACTTTGGACTAAGTAGGCAATTGAAAAGTAAAGTCCTCTCTCGACGAACCAAAATCACACTCTACAGGACACTCATCGTTCCAGTCCTCATGTACGGCGCAGAAGCATGGACTATATCAAAAGCAGATGAGATGGCGCTTGGAGTGTTCGAGAGGAAGGTTCTTCGGAGGATTTATGGACCTTTACGCGTTGCCGAGGGCGAGTATCGACGGAGATTTAACAATGAGCTGTACGAGCTTTACGCAGACATCGATATTGTTCAGCGAATAAAGATTCAGCGGCTCCGCTGGGCAGGTCATGTCGTGAGAATGGACGAAGATGCTCCGGCCAAGAAAGTATTTCTCTCGAAACCCGCTGAACGCAGAAGAAAGGGGAGACCTCCACTGCGTTGGGAAGATCAGGCGGACAGTGATGCTGGCTCCCTAGGTATTCCCAAATGGCGCCACGCGGCACGAAACAGAAATAGCTGGCGCGCTATGTTGGATTCGGCCAAAATCGTCTAGACGGTTACGTGCCAATTAAGTGAGTAAGAATTATCAACCTATACCTACCCTGTGCCCTATGAAAATGGTGCATTTTTCATGTGATAAATGAAACAAAAATAATGCAACCCTTTTGTGCTAAGAACAGAAAATGTTGCCCCTTAGCCGGGCCAGTTTTACATTTTGTCAATAGAACAAACAGCCTGAAAAAATTTATGGAATCTGTGTGGAATAGAACAAAAAAACTTGACAGTCCGAAGAAAATGCAGAATAAGTTTGACATTTTTACCAGAATAAAAAAGGCAAAGCAAGGATTAATATTTTTGATTTAATAACACTAGGCTACAAATTAATTAAAAAAAATACCACGAAATTCAGGTTTGGGGGAGAATAGATATGGGCCTGCTGAGCTCGCAACTATTTTTTTTTTTTTTTGTTTGAAAGAGTTTTTAGTGCTTAGCACGAAATTTTTATTTTAATTCAATTTTTAATTGTTGGGGTAAGTGGAAAAAAATTCAACAACTATTTACAGCGAAGGTTGAGTGTATAGCTATTTCACGAAAAACCATTTTCGATCATCAGCACTCTTTTCGGAAGTGGAAGAGGATTCACCGGGGATTGAACCCGAGTCCATTCCATCTTCAGCCGCAATGACCCAACGCTTAACACACTCGGCCATTGAGACTCTGTGCAAGCTGTTGGATTTTCACCACTTTTGCCTTTTTCATTTTCAACATTTAACGTTAGTGTGTATATGCTTTTGCATATATTCTACCCAAACGTGCTGAATTTTTTGTTGGCAGTTCGCAATGAACATTTGTTGTTGGTATGTATTTTTATATACCAACAACGTTAACAATTTTACTTGAAAGAGTTTTTAGTGCTTAGCACGAAATTTTTATTTTAATTCAATTTTTAATTGTTGGGGTAAGTGGAAAAAAATTCAACAACTATTTACAGCGAAGGTTGAGTGTATAGCTATTTCACGAAAAACCATTTTCGATCATCAGCACTCTTTTCGGAAGTGGAAGAGGATTCACCGGGGATTGAACCCGAGTCCATTCCATCTTCAGCCGCAATGACCCAACGCTTAACACACTCGGCCATTGAGACTCTGTGCAAGCTGTTGGATTTTCACCACTTTTGCCTTTTTCATTTTCAACATTTAACGTTAGTGTGTATATGCTTTTGCATATATTCTACCCAAACGTGCTGAATTTTTTGTTGGCAGTTCGCAATGAACATTTGTTGTTGGTATGTATTTTTATATACCAACAACGTTAACAATTTTACTTGAAAGAGTTTTTAGTGCTTAGCACGAAATTTTTATTTTAATTCAATTTTTAATTGTTGGGGTAAGTGGAAAAAAATTCAACAACTATTTACAGCGAAGGTTGAGTGTATAGCTATTTCACGAAAAACCATTTTCGATCATCAGCACTCTTTTCGGAAGTGGAAGAGGATTCACCGGGGATTGAACCCGAGTCCATTCCATCTTCAGCCGCAATGACCCAACGCTTAACACACTCGGCCATTGAGACTCTGTGCAAGCTGTTGGATTTTCACCACTTTTGCCTTTTTCATTTTCAACATTTAACGTTAGTGTGTATATGCTTTTGCATATATTCTACCCAAACGTGCTGAATTTTTTGTTGGCAGTTCGCAATGAACATTTGTTGTTGGTATGTATTTTTATATACCAACAACGTTAACAATTTTACTTGAAAGAGTTTTTAGTGCTTAGCACGAAATTTTTATTTTAATTCAATTTTTAATTGTTGGGGTAAGTGGAAAAAAATTCAACAACTATTTACAGCGAAGGTTGAGTGTATAGCTATTTCACGAAAAACCATTTTCGATCATCAGCACTCTTTTCGGAAGTGGAAGAGGATTCACCGGGGATTGAACCCGAGTCCATTCCATCTTCAGCCGCAATGACCCAACGCTTAACACACTCGGCCATTGAGACTCTGTGCAAGCTGTTGGATTTTCACCACTTTTGCCTTTTTCATTTTCAACATTTAACGTTAGTGTGTATATGCTTTTGCATATATTCTACCCAAACGTGCTGAATTTTTTGTTGGCAGTTCGCAATGAACATTTGTTGTTGGTATGTATTTTTATATACCAACAACGTTAACAATTTTACTTGAAAGAGTTTTTAGTGCTTAGCACGAAATTTTTATTTTAATTCAATTTTTAATTGTTGGGGTAAGTGGAAAAAAATTCAACAACTATTTACAGCGAAGGTTGAGTGTATAGCTATTTCACGAAAAACCATTTTCGATCATCAGCACTCTTTTCGGAAGTGGAAGAGGATTCACCGGGGATTGAACCCGAGTCCATTCCATCTTCAGCCGCAATGACCCAACGCTTAACACACTCGGCCATTGAGACTCTGTGCAAGCTGTTGGATTTTCACCACTTTTGCCTTTTTCATTTTCAACATTTAACGTTAGTGTGTATATGCTTTTGCATATATTCTACCCAAACGTGCTGAATTTTTTGTTGGCAGTTCGCAATGAACATTTGTTGTTGGTATGTATTTTTATATACCAACAACGTTAACAATTTTACTTGAAAGAGTTTTTAGTGCTTAGCACGAAATTTTTATTTTAATTCAATTTTTAATTGTTGGGGTAAGTGGAAAAAAATTCAACAACTATTTACAGCGAAGGTTGAGTGTATAGCTATTTCACGAAAAACCATTTTCGATCATCAGCACTCTTTTCGGAAGTGGAAGAGGATTCACCGGGGATTGAACCCGAGTCCATTCCATCTTCAGCCGCAATGACCCAACGCTTAACACACTCGGCCATTGAGACTCTGTGCAAGCTGTTGGATTTTCACCACTTTTGCCTTTTTCATTTTCAACATTTAACGTTAGTGTGTATATGCTTTTGCATATATTCTACCCAAACGTGCTGAATTTTTTGTTGGCAGTTCGCAATGAACATTTGTTGTTGGTATGTATTTTTATATACCAACAACGTTAACAATTTTACTTGAAAGAGTTTTTAGTGCTTAGCACGAAATTTTTATTTTAATTCAATTTTTAATTGTTGGGGTAAGTGGAAAAAAATTCAACAACTATTTACAGCGAAGGTTGAGTGTATAGCTATTTCACGAAAAACCGATCATCAGCACTCTTTTCGGAAGTGGAAGAGGATTCACCGGGGATTGAACCCGAGTCCATTCCATCTTCAGCCGCAATGACCCAACGCTTAACACACTCGGCCATTGAGACTCTGTGCAAGCTGTTGGATTTTCACCACTTTTGCCTTTTTCATTTTCAACATTTAACGTTAGTGTGTATATGCTTTTGCATATATTCTACCCAAACGTGCTGAATTTTTTGTTGGCAGTTCGCAATGAACATTTGTTGTTGGTATGTATTTTTATATACCAACAACGTTAACAATTTTACTTGAAAGAGTTTTTAGTGCTTAGCACGAAATTTTTATTTTAATTCAATTTTTAATTGTTGGGGTAAGTGGAAAAAAATTCAACAACTATTTACAGCGAAGGTTGAGTGTATAGCTATTTCACGAAAAACCATTTTCGATCATCAGCACTCTTTTCGGAAGTGGAAGAGGATTCACCGGGGATTGAACCCGAGTCCATTCCATCTTCAGCCGCAATGACCCAACGCTTAACACACTCGGCCATTGAGACTCTGTGCAAGCTGTTGGATTTTCACCACTTTTGCCTTTTTCATTTTCAACATTTAACGTTAGTGTGTATATGCTTTTGCATATATTCTACCCAAACGTGCTGAATTTTTTGTTGGCAGTTCGCAATGAACATTTGTTGTTGGTATGTATTTTTATATACCAACAACGTTAACAATTTTACTTGAAAGAGTTTTTAGTGCTTAGCACGAAATTTTTATTTTAATTCAATTTTTAATTGTTGGGGTAAGTGGAAAAAAATTCAACAACTATTTACAGCGAAGGTTGAGTGTATAGCTATTTCACGAAAAACCGATCATCAGCACTCTTTTCGGAAGTGGAAGAGGATTCACCGGGGATTGAACCCGAGTCCATTCCATCTTCAGCCGCAATGACCCAACGCTTAACACACTCGGCCATTGAGACTCTGTGCAAGCTGTTGGATTTTCACCACTTTTGCCTTTTTCATTTTCAACATTTAACGTTAGTGTGTATATGCTTTTGCATATATTCTACCCAAACGTGCTGAATTTTTTGTTGGCAGTTCGCAATGAACATTTGTTGTTGGTATGTATTTTTATATACCAACAACGTTAACAATTTTACTTGAAAGAGTTTTTAGTGCTTAGCACGAAATTTTTATTTTAATTCAATTTTTAATTGTTGGGGTAAGTGGAAAAAAATTCAACAACTATTTACAGCGAAGGTTGAGTGTATAGCTATTTCACGAAAAACCATTTTCGATCATCAGCACTCTTTTCGGAAGTGGAAGAGGATTCACCGGGGATTGAACCCGAGTCCATTCCATCTTCAGCCGCAATGACCCAACGCTTAACACACTCGGCCATTGAGACTCTGTGCAAGCTGTTGGATTTTCACCACTTTTGCCTTTTTCATTTTCAACATTTAACGTTAGTGTGTATATGCTTTTGCATATATTCTACCCAAACGTGCTGAATTTTTTGTTGGCAGTTCGCAATGAACATTTGTTGTTGGTATGTATTTTTATATACCAACAACGTTAACAATTTTACTTGAAAGAGTTTTTAGTGCTTAGCACGAAATTTTTATTTTAATTCAATTTTTAATTGTTGGGGTAAGTGGAAAAAAATTCAACAACTATTTACAGCGAAGGTTGAGTGTATAGCTATTTCACGAAAAACCATTTTCGATCATCAGCACTCTTTTCGGAAGTGGAAGAGGATTCACCGGGGATTGAACCCGAGTCCATTCCATCTTCAGCCGCAATGACCCAACGCTTAACACACTCGGCCATTGAGACTCTGTGCAAGCTGTTGGATTTTCACCACTTTTGCCTTTTTCATTTTCAACATTTAACGTTAGTGTGTATATGCTTTTGCATATATTCTACCCAAACGTGCTGAATTTTTTGTTGGCAGTTCGCAATGAACATTTGTTGTTGGTATGTATTTTTATATACCAACAACGTTAACAATTTTACTTGAAAGAGTTTTTAGTGCTTAGCACGAAATTTTTATTTTAATTCAATTTTAAAAAAATTTAAAATACATACCAACAACAAATGTTCATTGCGAACTGCCAACAAAAAATTCAGCACGTTTGGGTAGAATATATGCAAAAGCATATACACACTAACGTTAAATGTTGAAAATGAAAAAGGCAAAAGTGGTGAAAATCCAACAGCTTGCACAGAGTCTCAATGGCCGAGTGTGTTAAGCGTTGGGTCATTGCGGCTGAAGATGGAATGGACTCGGGTTCAATCCCCGGTGAATCCTCTTCCACTTCCGAAAAGAGTGCTGATGATCGAAAATGGTTTTTCGTGAAATAGCTATACACTCAACCTTCGCTGTAAATAGTTGTTGAATTTTTTTCCACTTACCCCAACAATTAAAAATTGAATTAAAATAAAAATTTCGTGCTAAGCACTAAAAACTCTTTCAAGTAAAATTGTTAACGTTGTTGGTATATAAAAATACATACCAACAACAAATGTTCATTGCGAACTGCCAACAAAAAATTCAGCACGTTTGGGTAGAATATATGCAAAAGCATATACACACTAACGTTAAATGTTGAAAATGAAAAAGGCAAAAGTGGTGAAAATCCAACAGCTTGCACAGAGTCTCAATGGCCGAGTGTGTTAAGCGTTGGGTCATTGCGGCTGAAGATGGAATGGACTCGGGTTCAATCCCCGGTGAATCCTCTTCCACTTCCGAAAAGAGTGCTGATGATCGAAAATGGTTTTTCGTGAAATAGCTATACACTCAACCTTCGCTGTAAATAGTTGTTGAATTTTTTTCCACTTACCCCAACAATTAAAAATTGAATTAAAATAAAAATTTCGTGCTAAGCACTAAAAACTCTTTCAAGTAAAATTGTTAACGTTGTTGGTATATAAAAATACATACCAACAACAAATGTTCATTGCGAACTGCCAACAAAAAATTCAGCACGTTTGGGTAGAATATATGCAAAAGCATATACACACTAACGTTAAATGTTGAAAATGAAAAAGGCAAAAGTGGTGAAAATCCAACAGCTTGCACAGAGTCTCAATGGCCGAGTGTGTTAAGCGTTGGGTCATTGCGGCTGAAGATGGAATGGACTCGGGTTCAATCCCCGGTGAATCCTCTTCCACTTCCGAAAAGAGTGCTGATGATCGAAAATGGTTTTTCGTGAAATAGCTATACACTCAACCTTCGCTGTAAATAGTTGTTGAATTTTTTTCCACTTACCCCAACAATTAAAAATTGAATTAAAATAAAAATTTCGTGCTAAGCACTAAAAACTCTTTCAAGTAAAATTGTTAACGTTGTTGGTATATAAAAATACATACCAACAACAAATGTTCAAGTGTGTTAAGCGTTGGGTCATTGCGGCTGAAGATGGAATGGACTCGGGTTCAATCCCCGGTGAATCCTCTTCCACTTCCGAAAAGAGTGCTGATGATCGAAAATGGTTTTTCGTGAAATAGCTATACACTCAACCTTCGCTGTAAATAGTTGTTGAATTTTTTTCCACTTACCCCAACAATTAAAAATTGAATTAAAATAAAAATTTCGTGCTAAGCACTAAAAACTCTTTCAAGTAAAATTGTTAACGTTGTTGGTATATAAAAATACATACCAACAACAAATGTTCATTGCGAACTGCCAACAAAAAATTCAGCACGTTTGGGTAGAATATATGCAAAAGCATATACACACTAACGTTAAATGTTGAAAATGAAAAAGGCAAAAGTGGTGAAAATCCAACAGCTTGCACAGAGTCTCAATGGCCGAGTGTGTTAAGCGTTGGGTCATTGCGGCTGAAGATGGAATGGACTCGGGTTCAATCCCCGGTGAATCCTCTTCCACTTCCGAAAAGAGTGCTGATGATCGAAAATGGTTTTTCGTGAAATAGCTATACACTCAACCTTCGCTGTAAATAGTTGTTGAATTTTTTTCCACTTACCCCAACAATTAAAAATTGAATTAAAATAAAAATTTCGTGCTAAGCACTAAAAACTCTTTCAAGTAAAATTGTTAACGTTGTTGGTATATAAAAATACATACCAACAACAAATGTTCATTGCGAACTGCCAACAAAAAATTCAGCACGTTTGGGTAGAATATATGCAAAAGCATATACACACTAACGTTAAATGTTGAAAATGAAAAAGGCAAAAGTGGTGAAAATCCAACAGCTTGCACAGAGTCTCAATGGCCGAGTGTGTTAAGCGTTGGGTCATTGCGGCTGAAGATGGAATGGACTCGGGTTCAATCCCCGGTGAATCCTCTTCCACTTCCGAAAAGAGTGCTGATGATCGAAAATGGTTTTTCGTGAAATAGCTATACACTCAACCTTCGCTGTAAATAGTTGTTGAATTTTTTTCCACTTACCCCAACAATTAAAAATTGAATTAAAATAAAAATTTCGTGCTAAGCACTAAAAACTCTTTCAAGTAAAATTGTTAACGTTGTTGGTATATAAAAATACATACCAACAACAAATGTTCATTGCGAACTGCCAACAAAAAATTCAGCACGTTTGGGTAGAATATATGCAAAAGCATATACACACTAACGTTAAATGTTGAAAATGAAAAAGGCAAAAGTGGTGAAAATCCAACAGCTTGCACAGAGTCTCAATGGCCGAGTGTGTTAAGCGTTGGGTCATTGCGGCTGAAGATGGAATGGACTCGGGTTCAATCCCCGGTGAATCCTCTTCCACTTCCGAAAAGAGTGCTGATGATCGAAAATGGTTTTTCGTGAAATAGCTATACACTCAACCTTCGCTGTAAATAGTTGTTGAATTTTTTTCCACTTACCCCAACAATTAAAAATTGAATTAAAATAAAAATTTCGTGCTAAGCACTAAAAACTCTTTCAAGTAAAATTGTTAACGTTGTTGGTATATAAAAATACATACCAACAACAAATGTTCAAGTGTGTTAAGCGTTGGGTCATTGCGGCTGAAGATGGAATGGACTCGGGTTCAATCCCCGGTGAATCCTCTTCCACTTCCGAAAAGAGTGCTGATGATCGAAAATGGTTTTTCGTGAAATAGCTATACACTCAACCTTCGCTGTAAATAGTTGTTGAATTTTTTTCCACTTACCCCAACAATTAAAAATTGAATTAAAATAAAAATTTCGTGCTAAGCACTAAAAACTCTTTCAAGTAAAATTGTTAACGTTGTTGGTATATAAAAATACATACCAACAACAAATGTTCATTGCGAACTGCCAACAAAAAATTCAGCACGTTTGGGTAGAATATATGCAAAAGCATATACACACTAACGTTAAATGTTGAAAATGAAAAAGGCAAAAGTGGTGAAAATCCAACAGCTTGCACAGAGTCTCAATGGCCGAGTGTGTTAAGCGTTGGGTCATTGCGGCTGAAGATGGAATGGACTCGGGTTCAATCCCCGGTGAATCCTCTTCCACTTCCGAAAAGAGTGCTGATGATCGAAAATGGTTTTTCGTGAAATAGCTATACACTCAACCTTCGCTGTAAATAGTTGTTGAATTTTTTTCCACTTACCCCAACAATTAAAAATTGAATTAAAATAAAAATTTCGTGCTAAGCACTAAAAACTCTTTCAAGTAAAATTGTTAACGTTGTTGGTATATAAAAATACATACCAACAACAAATGTTCATTGCGAACTGCCAACAAAAAATTCAGCACGTTTGGGTAGAATATATGCAAAAGCATATACACACTAACGTTAAATGTTGAAAATGAAAAAGGCAAAAGTGGTGAAAATCCAACAGCTTGCACAGAGTCTCAATGGCCGAGTGTGTTAAGCGTTGGGTCATTGCGGCTGAAGATGGAATGGACTCGGGTTCAATCCCCGGTGAATCCTCTTCCACTTCCGAAAAGAGTGCTGATGATCGAAAATGGTTTTTCGTGAAATAGCTATACACTCAACCTTCGCTGTAAATAGTTGTTGAATTTTTTTCCACTTACCCCAACAATTAAAAATTGAATTAAAATAAAAATTTCGTGCTAAGCACTAAAAACTCTTTCAAGTAAAATTGTTAACGTTGTTGGTATATAAAAATACATACCAACAACAAATGTTCATTGCGAACTGCCAACAAAAAATTCAGCACGTTTGGGTAGAATATATGCAAAAGCATATACACACTAACGTTAAATGTTGAAAATGAAAAAGGCAAAAGTGGTGAAAATCCAACAGCTTGCACAGAGTCTCAATGGCCGAGTGTGTTAAGCGTTGGGTCATTGCGGCTGAAGATGGAATGGACTCGGGTTCAATCCCCGGTGAATCCTCTTCCACTTCCGAAAAGAGTGCTGATGATCGAAAATGGTTTTTCGTGAAATAGCTATACACTCAACCTTCGCTGTAAATAGTTGTTGAATTTTTTTTTTTTTTTTGATTTTTTGTATGGTTAGGGTTTTTGGTTATCACTGCATTGAAAAATTATTTTCGCGAGAGTCACAAATGCGATAATCACAAGCAGTACCTCGTTCGAAAGACAATTAAAATTGTCGATGTACAACTTGTAGAAATTGGACATAACCTCGCTGAGCGATAGCTGGTCGAAATCAAAATTTTGTAAATTACTTGCGAGTTTTTTAAAAAAATTGATTTTAAAATTAAGTTTTTTGTAGGAAGTTGTAAAATTCAGGAAAGTTTTATTCTTTTAAAAATTAGCGTGCTTAATTGTGGTTATCGCATTTGTGATTTCCGAAAATAATTTTTGAGTGAAGTGATAACCAAGAAAACACAAAATTACCGTTATCTCAAAAACCTAACAATACAAAACATTAAAAAAAAAAAATAGTTCCGACCTCAGCAGTCCCATACCTGAATTTTTAAATATTTTTTGGCTGTAACTAGTAATTAAATTTTTTTTGTTGTGAAATACGCGTTGTAAGGAAACGTACGTAAGGTATTTTTAAAATCTTTAGAATTCTTGTGGTGAAATTCATTTGATAATTTCTATTTCCTGATTTTTGGCCATTTATTTCTCAAAGGTTTTTGCAATTTCCTCCCATGAAAAGTAAATAATGGAAGAAAATGCAAACAATATTCAAAAAATAAAATTAGCAAAAACCACGAAAAAGTTTAATTTTATTTGAGAATTTCAAAAAATAAAATCCGCAGCTGTATACTCGGAATTCATCTCAAAATTTGTGCATCCGATTTTTAATTTTTTTCGAATGTTGCATTAATTTTCAGTATTTTTCGGCAAGCTTGGAAATATTCGCTTAAACGAAGTACGTCATTAAATTCTAAAAATTTTTATTGGAAATTATCAAATGATCACAAGTTTTATTATTAATATATTAAAAGTACCAACTGTAAAGGCAAATGTTTTGTATGTAATTTTCTTTGTTGGTTGCGTTTTTTAAAGTAACTCTTATTATTAAATAATACGCATGATTTTACGTTCCTATTTTATTTTGTTAAGCATAGTACTGAGTTCGAGTTTCACGTGAAACTGCTGTCAAAATCCATACAAAACAAGTAAGGAAGCCTAAGTTCGAGTGGAATCGAACATTAGATACTCAGCTGTATGCTTTCATTGTTTGTTTGCGTTTGATGGAAACACGGTGTAGGTACTTTATATAAATAGAGTGCTGCATAAAGTGGGCGTAGCCACGCCCATTTTCTAAATTTTTATCAGTCATCCAACTAAGCTTATGAATATTATTCTTTGTGCAAAATTTCATCCCTTTATGAGTTACAAAGATGTCACGTTACAAATTCCCAAAGGGTGTTCCAGAAATATCTTTGTTAAAAAGTAGGCGTGGTCATAAACCGATTTCAATAAATTTTTGCGTGTCCATTAACACAAGTTATAAAAGTGTATAAACCAAGTTTCGTCATAATATCTCAATTATTTGTCGAGTTATGAGCTCCGAAATCTCGTTGATTCCTTTGTCTGAAAAGAGGCGGTGCCACGCCCATTTTCCGAAATTTTTCTATTTTTTGTTTCCCATCTATTGTAGAACTCATGCCACAAAATTTCAATGAATTATCTTTATATTTGACAAAGATATCGCTTAAAATGTTTTTATTAGGCCACTTTATGATACCCATATATATAAGTGGGCGTGGTCGTCAACCCATTTCGCTAAAATTTTGAACATGTATTACTACAAGTAGTGAAAGTGTATACACCAAGTTTCGTCATAATATATCGCTTATTTGTCGAGTTATGGGCTCAGAAATCTCGTATATTCCTGCTTCTAAGAGGAGGCGGTGCCACGCCCATTTTCCAAAATTTTTGTATTTTTTGTTATATGTCCATAGTTGGACACCTTCCATAAAATTTCAATGATATATCTTTATATTTGACAGAGATATCGCTTAAAATGTTTTTATTAGGTCACTTTATAAGACCCATATATAAAAGTGGGCGTGGTCGTCAACCGATTTTGGCAATTTTTCGTCAAAACATTTGCCTAAGTAAGTATATCACGCCTACCAAAATTCATCGATATATCTTCAACGGTTTCTGAGTTATGACTCATAAAACTTTCAATGTTTGCCTCTTAATAAGTGGGCGTGGCACCGCCCATTTTCCAAAATTTCATCATATTTCTTCATAAGGGCCTGAGCTCAATACGTGTGTGAAATTTTATCACTCTAGCTCTATTAGTGACTGAGATACAAAATTTCCGATTTTTACTATATAGGGGAGGTGGGCGTGGTCATGGTCCGATTTCGCCCATTTTCAATACCATCCGTTCCTGTCTTGATACCAACTTACATTTCAAATTTCATCAAAATATCTAAATTTTTGCGCGAGTTATCGTGCGTACAGACGGACAGACGGACGGACATGGCTCAATCGATTTCTCTTTTCACCCTGATCATTTTGATATATATAAGTCTATATCTATCTCGATTATTTCATTCTGTTACAATCCACCGTTAGGAAATCAAAACTATAATACTCTGTGTACTAGTACAGCTGAGTATAAAAACCAAAGTTGTACTGAGTTCCTGCCGTGAAAATGTTGCGCAACATGCTAGCAACATCATGCCAGCAACATTTTTTCACGACAATTAAAATATACAATGCCATTTATTTTCGAGTGAAAGTGACATTTGTTGAAATTGAAATTTATATTTTGTATAAAATTTTTTTATTGGCCAAAATTTGAAAGTTGGTTCTGAGGCGATGCTCCAATTTTTTTCTTTTTACATTTGCTCAGTTTTCGTTTTGGCATTTATTCTCATTTGACAAAAAAATTTTCTTGAAACATTTCACGGCAAAATAAATGCATGTTGCTGGCGAAATTTCACGGCGGTGAACTCAGTACTAGGCTTTACTAATGAAATAATAAAAATGGCAATAAAAATCAATTTTTTCTTTCCACTTTAAAGTTGTAGCGTTCCTCGAAATATATATTTACTTTTTTCAACCCCAAAATGTGGGAAAATAATTAATGTCCAAATCCCGGGACAAATCCCCGGATCCCGGGATTATAAAAAAAATTTCGAATATCCCGGGATCGTAAAAATCGGAAAAATTGGAATCCCTAGTACATACATACGTAAATCACTTATTGAGTATCATTTTTATTTCACATATTTTTCCTTTGAAGTTTTTCTATGCATATATGTATCTAACAGCAATTCGATTGCGGTGAAAAATGCAATAAGGCCACGCCGAGTTTCTGGCTCCTCGCGACCAGTTGAATAATGGGTACGTTCAGAAGGCGCAACCGTGGCGCAACAGTTGCGCAACTGTTGTGTTTTATCTTCTGAACGCAACGTTGAGTATTTCTGATCAACACAACATGTTGTGATTTTGGAGACTTTTCTATCATAAATTTTTTACGCTCACTTTAGACAACATGTTGAGCTTACGATTTTGACATATGTATAAAAATATAAATAGTGTTTATGAATTTTGGAATGTAATCAAAATGTTTCAAAGCCGCGAAATTATTGGCAATTACGTTGGGGATAATTAAAATAATAATTTGTTTATTTAATGGATCAGCTCGTTCAGAAGGCGCAAATTGTATCACTTTCCGATTACTGATATCTACACAACAGTTGTGCTCCACCGTTGCGCCTTCTGAACGTACCCAATGTATTCTCATATATTCACACTTATTAACACTTCATAAATATGATGTTTTGTGAAACGATTTTCCGTCATCTTTTGGCATATTCCTAACCTTTCGCAAAAGCAAGCAACCAAAAAGTAGCTTCGTAAATACATTTTAACAGTTTATTTAAACTTTTATTGTAATTTTTTGATATTTTGTTAATATCGCCGCAACCAAATACCTGCGGGCAATTTCGGCACGAAGAACTGTCAAAATCGTCGTTCGTTCAGTATACATAATACCGATTTACCGAACTTCGAAGGATTCCGCACAGCGTCGGTTAATACCGATTTACCGAAAAACGTGCCACCGTCGGGATACGTAATAGCCCTGAAAATGTTTAACATGTATATGCAACTACGACGATTTGAGCCCGATATAACAAAATAAATTTGTGGTTCAATTTATGATGTGGTTTGTTCGATTTGTTTATTCCGTGCTGCCAGTCCGTTGTGATGTATACCAAACTAACAAACTTTCACACATTGCGCATGTGTTGCTGAAATTAATACCCCTGCAAAAAATGCGATCACTCCGGGATACATCCGGGACAACTCGCAAGGGAGCATGCGATTACTACCCATTTGTATCTCTTTATATGGGTTGAAGTGTTCTCTTTTGTTTGAGCATGTCCTATGAAGAGACTAATTGTACCCAGTTTGTACCCGAACGGGTAGCAAAAGCGCACAATTGTACCCGTTTTGTACCCGAACAGGTAGCAAATGCGACACATCCATTTGTGCGACTAATTGTACCCGTTTGATACCCTTTCGGGTACAATTAGTCTACAATTGTTCCCAATTGTACCCGAACATATGTATACTAAAGAGAGCGCTCCCGGACAAATCTTTTTAGAGACTTGTCGCACACTTTTTTACAGGGACGACGACTGCTGATTACACTAACACACAAAAAACACTCACACATAAACACTGCTTGACATGCCAGATTGTAAGTTGCCAAGGGCCTTAATAATTGAAACGCGGCAATTGTGTATTACTATCTTTAATTTTTGCTTTTAGCATAATTATGTACATACACACATAAATAGTTATGTACATACATTGCTTCGCCATCAGTGATGGCCCATCACGATAAATATTTGGTTCTCGTTGCCATGTTCGACTAAGGGCCCTTGGTCACTTATGTACAATCTGGATTGTTAAACGGTGTACATATATGTGTGAGTGTCGGGTGATTGACGCAAATATCAAAAAGTTTTGATTTTCATCGCCGCGAGCCCGACAACAAGAACGTGTAGCACGACGACTGCCGATTGCACTAACCCTCACAAAAAAGACTCACACATAAACACTGCTTGACATGCCAGATTGTAAGTTGCCAAGGGCCTTAACTACGAGCCGATGCAGATACATGAGTCGGTCCTTTGGAGCTAAGTTAATGATCACTTTGAAAGTATTCCAACCTTCCACAAATGGACCATATAATCCAATGCTTTTTGCGGGGATATTACACACATATACATACATACATATGCAATTAGTTCAACAGTTGATGGTGATTCACTTGTATATAAACAATAATTATTTCTTATTTGGTAAGTTTAGTTTAAAAAAAATTCCTTTTCACTTTCAGTATTTGTTCAGAGATATTAAATCAATATACCGTAGAGGTTTTGCTCCTGTTACTATTGACTCGAAAAAGCCAAACGTTTTCGATCCGACTGGGTGATGAACGTAACTAGCGCCAATATTATCAGCAAACAGTTCACTTCAGCATAAGATTATAAATTCTCTCCTAACACATTTAAACTAGTGTATATTTATTTACATTTGTATGTATGCACTATGGGTGGGACTATTCGTAAAGATGTTAAATTATTAGCCAACCGAAACTGTATGAAATCTTATCTCCTCTCAATGTATTAAAATTTCACATTATAATAGCCGTGTTTTTATTTAAGCGCAGATGTATATGCGTTAAAATAAAGACACGGAAACAAAAAACACAATCAGTGCATAGAAAATCACATTAAAGCTAATATTTCTGTAATTTAGGTATATAATTTGTTATAAAAACATGCGTTCAGAATTTTTAATTTTACAAACCTTAAACAAAGGAAGAAGCAGCAAATCGAGCCAAAAGTTCACAACTAACTACACAGATGTAAATTAAGTGTGTTACAAAAATGGAGAAATCATCAAGGAGACTTCATCCGATCAGCTGACTTCTCTCTATTCTTCAATAACATAAGTACACTAGCATTTTGTCTTTGTTTCCGCATCGTTAACTGCAAAATTCTTTTTCATTAACGTTTGTATGACATTTAACGATCGGGTTGCGTCCTCCTTCCTAATTGTTTCATGGTTACAAACGTAAAATGTAAACAGTTGGAAAATTAAAAACAGTACGGGGTGATACCAGGCATGGGCTATGTTTATTTTATATGAAAAAGTGGGTTAAATCGAATTAAACGAAATGAGAGAATGATTGGCAACCACATCACAATTGATATTTGTAAAATTGTTTTTTCCTTTATGCCAATATCGTTTTTTGCTAATGTTTGAATTTTTAATGTAAGGTAATTGTGAAATAATTTTTTGGATTCGAAAATCACATATTTCTATTTATTTATTTTGCACTTGTTTATTCTAAACATCTGCGGGGAAATTTGTTACACCAACCTCTATAAAACGCCCAGCATTTTAAAAAAGCAAAAAATAAACGTTTCAAACGTTTTCCATAACAAACATTTCTTACAATTAGAAGATATATTCAGTTTTAACACATCGATTAACTGGTAAAAATTGGTAGGTACTCTTATTTTTAGAAAGCGGAAGTAAAATGCGACTCCCTTTAACCGTCTGCGATTGGGACTAAAATTTACATGTGATATCTTTCAGTGTGCTGTTAAATATGGATGGGATGGAGAAGAAAATTGCTAATTTGATTTTGGGGACCTCCCTAATCTACATAGATATGTACATTAGGCCGTATCGCCTTATATGGACAAAAAAAAAAAGTCCACCGAACGCCCCTTCCCCTCCCATATGAAGTCTTTTAGGAAAACATTTCCAGAAAACTTTTAAACTTAGAGACCGGTCTACAAATACCGAAGATATGAAAAAATTTATTTAAGCGACGTCTAGCGGTGTCCAAAAGAAAATAAAAACTCATTTCCGGAAATTTTTTCCAAAAAGATATCATATGGGGGGCGTACGGCGAAATTTTTTCGCCACATGATCTAATGCATAGGTGGCCACAAATTAAGCATAAGGGAGCCACACGACAACAACATCAATAAAAATTGCAACAACCTTCTTCTCGGAGTTATAAAAATATTATTTTGCCAAATAACGGTCTATTGCAACAACATACATAAAAAAATCATACCATGAGCACTTTCTATTCTTAGATGTCATTTTGAAAAGAACAAATGTACAATGTACCTACATAGATATGCTGCAGCTAGGCATTCAAATATTTTGCTAAACAACATGAACGAGGTAGCAGATATAAATGTACAACCATATGTACATATGTATGTATGTATGAAGGCGTAACTACACAATGGGTGAGTTTCTAAGAAAAAGCTGCTCCGCAACTGTTGAGCTGAACAGTTGCCAACAGTTGTGTAGCAGTTGAGTTAAACAGCTACGTCTTAGAAACGGTTTGATGAATTTATCAGCTGTTTGGCTTTACACAACATGTTGAGCTCAAGTAGCGAAGAAAATTTGTGATGCAAAAAATGGCGAAAAGTTGCCAACTGTTGAGCTGAGCGGAATTACTCAACAGTGCGTTTCTAAGACAAACACTCAACAGTTGCACAACAGCTCAGTCTTAGAAACTCACCCAATGAATGTCAGTCGAAGCTGGACCGTTAGGTTTGAGTGCTCGCCGCCACGACGATTTCTGTGAAAAAAAGAAATGTGCGATAGATATTCTGTCGAAATTGATTTGCTTGTTGTTGGGAGCCACTCGGAGCCACTGCGATGTTGTTGGGAGACAAACGGAGTCACTGGAGCCATTGGGTGGCCACGTATGATCTAATGTACATACCTACATACATATGTACAATGTACATACCTACATATGTACAATGAACATATACATACTTATGTGCATATATATTTCTCGCAAAAGTTAGCATTGAAAATATTGCCAATTCCAACTGTCACTACGTATAAACGAACTTTAATCACCTCGTATGTGCCGAATGTCAAGTGTATAGAGTCCAGAGCTGTAAAAAGCTGCAATCATTCTTACCAACAATATTTGATTGTTCTACCAGTTTGAAAATTTCATGCAGTTTTTCGATTGTAAAAATTGCAATTTGATATAATTTTTGTTCCATAGATTGCAATAAACATTTCGTCCCCTCAATATAACAATAGCGTATAATTTTTTTTGGGTTCTGAGAAAATCGAGTTTAAAGTTTTTGTCAAATCAGATATCTATTAAATTTTTGAACAAGAAATTATACACCATTTTTTCCAATGACATTTTGACCCACTTTGTGGAAGTAGAATTTGACGAAATTTTGACCAGACATAGAATCAATGATGGAGATTCTCAATATGCAATAAAAAAATAATGGCGTATGAGCACATACTCTATTGTTATATTGAGGGGACGATTTATAAAAAATGTTTGATTGTAAAAAAACTACAATCAGCAATAATTTACCTTCCATTTATTGCAATAAACGTTTATTGAAATTTTTGGGGATCAAGTTCATTGCAATAAAATTTATTGAAATTTTTTGATTGTACAAATTTTCAATACAATAATTTACAAAAATTTCATTGCAATGAACATTTCTCTTAAATCATTTTCATTGCAAAAATTACAATAGCAATAATTTTTATCGTAAATCATATTGATTGAAAAATGTTTGATTGTAAGGCTTGCAATAGCAATCATTTTCCGGTCATAACTTTATACATATGCATGGGGACTGACGAAAGGCAAGCGCCTGGGTAATTCGAGTAATACCCGGAATTTATATAACACGGTTAGCCTCGTAATACACCATTTCGCGGTTACATACATATGTATGTATGTATTTATGTACATCAGGGTGGTCCTTAAATCCAATTAGCGCTTTTCTTCGATCTCACCCCCTACATCGTTAACAGGATGATCAAAGCAAGGATGCATCGTAACGTTAATATTATCGTTTACCGAAAAAAAGCAATCGTTTCCGTTGAAGCTATTCAGGTTTTTACCGTTTACACAATTATCAAAATAATTTATAGCCGCAAAATAACGATAATGAAATTATCGAAATACTTAATACCATTTCGTTGATTAGCGAAAAGAAATTATCAAAATAATTTCATTTCGTTGATTAGCGTTATCTTAGCCAAATTTATAACGTTGAAATGCTTAGTGCGGTTGCAATGCCGTCGCGAACAATCGGCCGAGTTTCGAGTTTCAACATTACCGGTTGCATTTTGATAATTTAGTTTTGTGAATTATCGTAACGAAATGGTTTTGATAATTTAGCGTTGCGAATTAACGAAACAAAACCATTTAGATAATTTAGCATTGTGAATTAACAAAACGAAATAGAATCCGTTCGTTCGTTAAGCATCTCTGGATCAAAGATACCATATATAAATTTTGGTCCCGATCGGAGACGATTAAGGGGTGTCGCAAAGAAGTCAAAGTTTAGATAACCATATGGGACCCCGGGCAACACCTCTTAACCGTCTCCGATCAGGAACAAAATTTATATTTGGTATCCTTGAGTACAAGACTATCGACTTTGGCCTTTAGATAAAAAAAATTATTTAAATTTTTTGGTCTTTATACATACATTCTGGACTTGGACCCCTCTGCGACAACCCTTAACCGCCTCCGATCGAGACCAAAATTTGCATTTAGTATTTTTGAGTACAGAACAATTGATATGCAAAAAATTAAACTTAAATTTTTGAGCCTCCATAGAGTTTTCTGGACTTTGGCATTTGTGCGTCACCCCTTAACGGTTTTCGATCGGGACAAAAATGTATATATGGTATCTTAGACTATATTGACATCGACCTATGGGGTGCCGTTGAGAAAATATGCTATAAAATTTGTTTCCATACATTTGGGGACCCCCCTAATGTACATGTTGGCACACGGTACTGGTAATATTTGCAGTCGTCAATTTGTATAGTCTGGATGATAACATGATGAGAAAGAAGATGAGGGTGCGGATGGGGATAAGGATATATGTATGTATACATATATTTATTTTTGTACCATTCGCTTTTTCATTTACTTACTTCCATATCCTTATCCCCATCCGCACACTCATCCTCTTTCTCATCATCTTATCATCCAGACTTTATACAAATTGAAGACAGCAAAGATTACCAGTACCGTGTGCCCAGCACCATCCAATATGTACATACACACATATGTACCCGGGAAATGGGTTCACGGCTAAGCGTGTGATATACATAAAAACCGGGTTTTACTCGAATTACACAGCCACTTGACTTTCATCAGTCCCAATTCATGCGTATAAAATTATGAAGAAAATGATTGCTATTGCGATGAAAATTTGTTACAATACAATTATTGCTATTGTAATTTTTACAATGAAAATCATTTACGTTGTAAGTTTATTGCAATGAAAAATCTTGTAAATTAAGTAATAAATGATTTACAACAAAAGTGTATTGCAATGGAATTTTTTTAAATTATTGTAATTGTAATTTTTACAATTAAAATGATTTACGGTGAAAGTTGATTGCAACTTTTGTAAATGATTACAATTCTAATTTCTGAAATCAAAATGATTCATGATGAAGGTCGATTGCAATAACATACATTTGTATTTGTATTTGTATTTATTGTTTTAAGCATCCTAGCACAACAATTATAAAATTATTTTAGAGTGCTAGTCACAGAATATAATTAACACAGTTAAAATTGTGGTACATATATACTTGAGTTGTATTACGAAAAAAAAAAAAGAATTTAACACACATTAATACATATATAAACACAACCCTATATTATAAACATTATTATTATGTATAAATATGTATATATAATTTAATTTAAATAATATTACTAAAATATATATATAATATATATATATATTCTGGTTAACTCCTTTTTGAATTGCAGTGCATTGCTTAATTGCCTTAGTCTAATGGGAAGTGAGTTCCAAAGACGAATTGAATGGATATAAAATTGCCGTTCGGATGTAAGAATGCGATGCTTTATGTGTGATATAAGTAAAGTCCTAGAGGATCGAAGAAATTAAAGCCTACAGTGAAGATACTGAGGTTCCTTAGTATATATTATTTTATGCAGGATCGACAGCGTCCTGACTTTCAATAAATTTTCGAAGGATATATTTAGCAACCTTTCAGCGTATGAAGTTACGTGGTCAAGTCTTTTCAGCCCAAATACATATCTTGCAATGTTGTTATAAACAACATTTAATTTTTGTCTACAAACAAAGTCACAATTTGCGTATATCTCACATCCGTATATTAGCGTAGGTATTAAGTACGCTTTAGCTAAGAGTAGTCTTATATTAAGAGGAGTAAAGTACTGTGTCATCCATAGTGTACGAAGCATACCATACACTCTACCTACTGTGCTAAAAATATGATCATGCCATGTCAATGTTTTATTAAATATTATACCCAAGTTCCTGGCCGTGCTGACGTATTTTATTAATGAATTGCTCAAAGCTATATTACCTAGATCACTAGTCACAAATGACTTTTTATGTATTACAACACAGTTTGATTTATCTGGGTTAAGACAAAGGCCATTTATGGAAGCCCATTCACTTATACTATTCAAATCGCAATTTAAGCTCTTAATGCAATTGTCAGCACAGTCAGGAGGACAAGAAACATATAATTGAACGTCATCAGCATACATATGAATATTACAATACTTGAGAACATTAGGTAGGTCATTTACGTATAACACAAATAACAAGGGACCGATAATTGAGCCTTGCGGGACTCCTCTATTTATGGGAAGGTAATCGGACTTTATGCTACCAATACTGACTGCTTGAGTTCTGTCACCAAGATAGGAAGAAATTAAGGAAGTTGCACGACTGGAGAAGTTGAATAAATTTTCCAACTTGCAACATAATAGCTTATGGTCAACAGAATCAAACGCCTTGGAATGGTCTAGGAGCGTGAGGAATGTAATATTGTTTGTGTCGGTTTGCTCCCGAATGCTCTCTATGACATCAAGAAGAACAGTTGTACAACTCCTCTTCGGCCTGAAACCGGACTGGCGTTCCGTCAAAAGTTTATGCTCTTGAACATATGGAAGAATTTGCTTATGTAGTAAGCGCTCGACGACTTTAGATAAAAAGGGCAATATGGCTATTGGTCTGTACTCATTATTCCTCTTTTGAACTGGTATTACCTTAGCCATTTTCCAGCACTTTGGAAAAGTGCACTTTGTTAGGATGGAGTTAATTAAAAAGGTAAGGTGCGGCAGTATTATGGGAAGGATTATTTTAAGAAAATTTGCATGAACTCCATCGAATCCTACTGCATTGGATTTTATAGATAGTATAGCTTGGACAACATCACAATCATCTACACACAAAAATTCAAATGGACTATAATCAACATTAACACGTTTACTATAATTGTCAAGACAAACATTAGCTGTACTAAAAGACAGTTCCACAAAGTTTTTATTAAGCTCATTAGCATCAGCAGAAATGAGTTGACTTTTTTTAGTTTTTCCTATTCCAATTTCCTTAATAGTACTCCAAGTCTGTTTTGAGTTTATTGCAGAACTGAACTTTTCTTTGTAGAACATAAGTTTAGCTGTCCTAATTGCTTTATTGGCATTAGCTCGAGCTAACTTAAAATGGGTAAACGTTTCAGCAGTTCTGTACCTTTTCCACCGAGTGTAGGCAATATTACGTTTATTGATAAGGCGTTGGATGTTTGAACTAAACCATGGCTTACTACTTTGTTTTTCTATTTTATACCTGACGGGGACGAAATCATCAAACAGATAGTTGATATTGTTCTGTAGAAACTTTGCTTGGTCATCTACAGATACCATGTTTCGTATAAGACCCCAATCTACCGCCTCCGCTGAATCCTTGAGCGAGTTGTAATCAATGTTCTTGAAGTCACGATATGTAAAAGAAATCGGGGTTTCTGTTGTTTTAAAATCATAGGTCAAGTATATTAAATCGTGCTTCGAAAAGTTAGTTGCTGGGAGTTGATCGTAGAAGAGGAATTTCTGAAGATCATTCACAAAAAAATGTCCAACAAAGTACTACTATTGTTGGTGAAATGTGTCGGTACAGAGGTATTTGTTGGAAAAAGACCTAGTGATTCCATATTTATTTTTATGTTGTCTTCTTCAAGTAGGTTGCTATTAAAATCACCTGCAATTATAATATGGCTGTAGCTTTCGAGTAAAGTTTCAAGATATTCTGAAAAGTCAGTAAATTTTACATAACGATTGGGCCGATAGACACATCCGAGAAGAAGTTTATTATTACCTGAAAACACATCTACAAATATAGATTCGACATCACAAATGACAGAGCTACAACATAATCTACAAGATAAATTATTTCTAACATATATCGCAACACCACCACCATGACCACGCCTATCAGCTCTGAAAAGTTGGTAGCCTTCCACTTTTACCATATCATCAGTCTGATAAGATGAAAACCAAGTTTCAGAAACACACAAAACATCAATGTCCGAACTTTCAAAAATATATCTGAATTCATCTAGCTTTCCATATAGACTTTGCGCGTTTATGTGAATTACTTTTAGTCCTACGGCTTGCTTATTCAGGACTCGCAACGTAGTGTATAAGCTGTCTTTGGAACTCGCCAGTTTATAATCTGTGATCATAACTATAAAAAATGTTTAAGTCATTATATGCACTGAATTTAAATTTTAGAGATTTAAGTTTTAAATTTAACCAGCTTTTTTCCTTAAATCTAATTTGGAAGCTGATTGTATACGCTTTGGGCCGACTCAGTATCAATAGATCGAAAGGAATGCTCGAGAGGTATGTCGTAGAGGTCCTGCAGGGTATCACTGGTGTAGATGACTTCGGGGTTGTCACTTGGTTTTCGTTTAATATGAACCAAACCCTGCTTAGTAAAAACGGACACTATTTTTTAACGTTTTTTAAGTTGAAGAGCTGACTTAAAAATACATACTTCTAAATTTTCTAAATTTTTATTTTTACAATAAAAAAATTTACTAGCAATATGATTTACAATCAAATCTGCTTACAATAATATATAGTATTTATGATTGCAATACAATCTGATTGCAGCATTTTACAGCTCTTATAGAGTCTATACTATATACTACGAAAGAGAGACATAGAGAGAAAAATTGCAAAACATATCGCGATTTTATCGTAAGGGTCATTTTCTCGAAATTTACTTTTTGATGCAAATTTGTTCTACGTCCCTCAGAGCATCACCTGGTAAAATATTGTAGCTGAAATTTTTATAGTTGTGCCAATGTATACTTTTTTCTCGCCCATATCAAAAATATTTTGAATCTATCTAGTAGGAAATCGAAGGTGGAAACTCACTTACTCACTATCCCTGCAAAAAATGCGATCACTCCGGGATACATCCGGGACAACTCGCAAGGGAGCATGCGATTACTACCCATTTGTATCTCTTTATATGGGTTGAAGTGTTCTCTTTTGTTTGAGCATGTCCTATGAAGAGACTAATTGTACCCAGTTTGTACCCGAACGGGTAGCAAAAGCGCACAATTGTACCCGAACAGGTAGCAAATGCGACACATCCATTTGTGCGACTAATTGTACCCGTTTGATACCCTTTCGGGTACAATTCGTCTACAATTAGTATACATATGTACCCGTTCGGGTACAATTGGGAACAATTGTAGACTAATTGTACCCGAAAGAGAGCGCTCCCGGACAAATCTTTTTAGAGACTCGTCGCACACTTTTTTACAGGGATATTACCATGACCACATCATCATTAAAAATACAAAAGTATGGAATAAGACACCTGTATTTGTCATATACAACCTTTTTTAAATATTATCGTAAGGGACATTTATTCAAATATGCCTATAAAACCTTGAGAGCGAAATTATCCTAAGGGACAAAATTATGATTTTTTCGCAAACTGCAAATTTTTTCAAGAAAAAGAATATCAGGTTCAGTATATAAATTAACTATCTAATCGTGTGTTCAATTTCATTTAAATATACCAGTAAAAAAACAGTAAAAAACAAAAAAAAATGCTCTCCTGTAAAAT
Organism: Urophora cardui; assembly: GCA_960531455.1. NCBI lineage: Eukaryota > Metazoa > Arthropoda > Insecta > Diptera > Tephritidae > Urophora > Urophora cardui. The sequence continues at coordinate 74,803,633 of OY482671.1, read as the reverse complement.
TTGCTTTTGTCCCTTACGATAAAGTCGCACAAAGGGGTCGGTATACATACATATATGTATATCATTGTTTATACTAAATAGTTTGGTCACTCAAATGGTCTTCTTCTTCTTCAATCAAAAAAAAATGCGTATGTGTTTGTGCGAAAATGAAGAGAATGAAGGAATCAATGCTGTGCAATTTCGTAGAACTGCTGTTACTACCAAAATGGGAGCAAAGTCGTTAGGATTTACTTATCTATGAAAAAACTCGATTTCAAAAAATTTTGAGTTTTGTCACATTATGATTAATGCCCTTATTATACAAAACGCGGTGACTCTTTGCGACGCAGTCACTCACACTCACCTTCGCCCAAAAGTTGGTATTTTATAAGCTTTTACGTTTTTTCGTTCGCTCCGTTGCGTAGTCACGACGATTGTCAAACGATTTACGTAGCCTATTTACCACTTTTCTGGTTTTCTTAATTTCCTTAGTAATTTTTGGTGTGTTTTTTTTTAATCGAACTGTTTTATTGATTGGTTAACCCTGGAAAATTGGCAGCTTGCAACCCAATAAACATTTTTTTCATTTTCAATTTGAGGTTCATTTGAGGCACATTTTTAGTATGGGATTTCGGGCTGATTCTCAATTTGATAGATTTCATTTTCTCCAATTTCAAAGTTGGTACGAAAGGAAATGCAATCAATAGATGTATGTATGTATTACATATTTCTACTCTAGAGTACAGAAAAATTGAGGGATAGTGAGAGAGTTTGTGTTATGAGCGCAGAAATGGAATGGAATAAATAGATGTATGTATTAGAGCCCTAGATACCCGGGTATCGAGCAATTCGATCTGATCGTTTTTGTTTGAAGCCCGTTTGTTGTTCAAATGCCCGTATAAACATTCGGGCATTCGAGCTTACAAACAAAAAAAAATGTGTATCGGAAAAACAAAAATAAAAAAACTACATATCGTCGTACCATACGAAAACTAACATCAAATTTTTTGTGGCTGACGAAAAGTAAAAAGTTCAAGTTTTGGCCGACGAAAAGTAATAAAATCGAGTTTTGGCTGACGAAAAGTAATAAAATCCACTTTTGGCTGACGGAAACTATCAATTTCGTTTAAAGAATAACAATTTTAATGTAAAAACAGTATATAATTACTGATACTTTTCGTCAGCCAAAAGTCGATTTTATTACTTTTCGTCAGCCAAAACTCGATTTTATTACTTTTCGTCGGCCAAAAGTCAAATGTTCTACTTTTCGTACAGAATTTTTTTATTGATAGCTTTCGACAGAAATTTTAAATATGTTAGTTTTCGTATGGTACGACGATATGAAGAAGAAAAAAAATAATAAACAAAAGAAAAAAACAAACTTCAAAATGCCCGAATTGTTCAAATGCCCGTACAAACATACGGGTAATAAACAAACAAACAACTGTTCGAGCATTTGAACAACATTTGTTCGGGCTACTCGAAAATGTTCAAAAAAAATCTGGAGCTCTAATGTACATACGTACATGAATAAAAACAAATACAATTTTTGTTAATTTTTTTGATATCAACGAAACAAAATTATTCTGATTAAAGGTTTATTGATAATTTTTGAAACGCAAAAATTTTGTTTCTGATAATTAACAAAACAAAATAATTTTTGGATATTTTTTATTGATATTTTTTGAAACAAAATTATTTTGTTCATTTCGTTGAGCAGCCTTGTTAGTATGTACATATGTATTACATATTTGTACTCTGATGTGATGTTTTTCATTTACCCGTGCGGGTGAATTTCGCCTGTGCCTTTTGTACAGTCACATGAGTATATTAATATCTTTTTTAATATGCATACATACATACATATGAGAAACAAACTATGTTTTTAATAAAGTTTGTGTAACTTCACAAAAAGCAACAAACAAATGAAATAAGAGTAAAAAATACGGAATCATTATTACACACAATCATTTTCAACCATCATAATTTCAACCGTTAAGAGACTGCTCACGTAAAACAACGAACGTAGATTGAAATTTTGCACACACAAAATTTCTTCGTTCCTTGAAACCTTGACATGATGAAATTCGTGAAATGGTACAAAATGCGAAACAATTTTTTTTTCAAATGTGTTGTAAGTTATTCTAAAATTGATAAACAATGTTTCATGAACACTTGAAAATATGTTTATTTTCGAATTATATATGCTGATTCTCAAATTTAGAAACAAAATTTTCTCGTTTTAGAATTTCTTTTTCAGTGTTTAATGGGAAGTCAACAAAAATAAAAAAAAGTATTTGTTGACATTGTGTGTAAATAAATACATACATACGTGTTTTGTTTAGTTTGTTTTTTTTTGAATAAAATATATTATTTATATGCAACATATGTATTAAAAAAATGTGTGTGTAATGCAGTAAATATACATATATGTGCGTGTTATCCAATGTTAAACAATAAGATGCATTTGTGTGTTCGTGCGTGTGCAAGAGCACGACAAAAGTTAAAACGTTTTTATTAATAACTGTTTTATTTAAATCAAAGAAAAAATTAGTTCAGCATCATATTCGGGTTCGCGAGATTGAAACGCGTCGATTGATACCCCGTTTTTTTTGCTTGGCTAATTTTAGCCGTTACAAATCAAACTATATCGAATGCTCACTCGAACAAAAGGAAGTGACTCTTTTGACAGTTAAAGTGACCGTTTTCGTCACTTTGCGTTTTATAAAATACCAAAAACGTAACATACTCACCAAAAAACGTAACACATTCACTTCGAGTCACTTACAGTCACTTTCAGTCACCTAAAGAGATACAAAATACGAACACGACAAAAAGTGACTCTGGGTGACTCGTTGCGTCGCGTTGCGTTTTGCAAAATAAGGCCCTAAGGGTGCGATATGTACATTCAATAAAAAAGGGTGCTTTAGTATTGGGAGATATGATGAAATGAAATGAAAATATTTTACATTAAAAACTTTTAGAAATAGATGGAAACGCCATTATCACGCACTTCCAATGATGCCAAACTCTTCCCACGACACCGGGTTTACTTTTTATTAAAAAAAAATAATAATAGTGTTTTGCACGAACAGGAGAACTCCAAATGTTCAAAAAAATTGTGTATGTTTCAAAATAGTTTTGACGTTCTTTTTTTCAACATTTTTTAGTTTATGTTGACACTATCATCATGTTAAATAAACCAAATGTCAAATGACGTTTAGGAATAAAATTTTATATTTGAATCATAGTGTATAGTTATTTTAAAATTGCTCCATGTTGCATCAACACTAAAATTTGGTTGAATTTACCCAAATGTCAAATGACGTTTAAAAATCAAGTTTCAAAACATGCGTTAGTATTAGAGGGCTGCACAAATGGATTCGAAACGACCAACAAACATTTGCGGCCGTCCAATTACATTACCTACTTATATCAGTCGTTTGCGAATAAGCGCAAGTAGAGCAAGACTATAAACAGAACCAGTACAATACTTATTTTCAGCGACAAATACATGACCTTAACAAGTAAGTGGCCGCTGTGGTGCAGTGGGTAGAGTGCTCGCCTACTATGCCAAAGGTCTCGGGTTCAAACCCGAATTATATGAATCCTTAGTGATGGGCGAGTCCGAGATGTTTTATTCGATTCTCTCGATTTTTGAAACATCTCGAATGCTCTCGATGTTTTTCATTCGTATTCGAGTCAAGTCGTAAATTTCCGTCAGTCGAAACAATCGCTAAAACATCTCGGACTCGCCAATAATTCCTCTCGTTTTCAAAGCAACCCTATATTTCGGACTCGCTGCAAAAATACATAACATTTGTTGTTGCCGCTTGAATATCAAAATTGCTTAAAAAAGTATACAGTGGTACAAATCTATTGCCGTTGTCACTGTTTGTAAAATTAATTTGTTTCGTAAGCGTCTCACTTCAGAAAATTTATTAATGTATTAATGTTTAAATAATTAATTGTATTTATTAAGCACGACACTCTTTAATTGTGATTGCAAAAATGCAGCGTCTATATATAGCATATTTTTCAATTTGGTTCATTTATTTACATATGTATTTGCCTCACTTCCATTAACAATCCTACTTTCTTCATCAACAACACTCATTCAGTTTATTTTATCAACTAAAACAAATCATCAAAACAACAGCCTGCCCGCCGACTCGGAACAGTCGCAAAAACATCTCGCTTGTGTAGTCGAGATGTCATCGAAACAACCTCCGACTCGCCGACTCGGAACAATCGCAAAAATATCTCGGTTGTGTAGTCGAGATGTCATCGAAACAACCTCCGACTCGCTGACTCGGAACAATCGCAAAAACATCTCGTAGTCGAGGAGCGAGTCAACTTTTGACTCGATTGTGATTTTGCAACGATGGCGATTCTCTCGATTGTCTAAACATCTCGGACTCGCCCATCACTATGAATCATTGTAAAACCAAAATTTAAAAATATTTTACAGCAAGCTTAAAACAATGTTATTATTAATAGTTTTGCAAGCTTTCATTTCAAGTGTAAAGTAAGCTTATTTTAATATTGTTTTCAAGCTTTTTAACATAAGGAGTATTGAGGAAGGCTTACATAAAGTGTTCCTTAATTATTACAATCATGCTTGTGAATAAGCTTACAATTAAGTTTATAAAAACTCTATTGCAATAAGCTTACAATGGACAATTGTTATAAGCTTGTTCTCAAGTCCTATTACATTTCGCTTACTTCCTGGTCTGTTGGGATGTTTATACGGGTATTTCAACAATTCGGGTATTTGAATTTTTTTTTCTCGTTTTTTTTGTTGTCATGTTTTTTTTATTCTGTTTTCCTGATACACATTTTTTTGTTTGTACACTCAGAGAAAATAATCAAAAAAAAAATTTATTTTTATATTGCACGTTTAAATTAAAAATGAAATTTTTGAAATTAAAATGTATTTAGGATTTAAAAGGAAATATGTTTAAATTAAAAATTAAAATTAATGGAATAAAAAGGAAAGTTTTTGGTTCAAAATCTCATAGTGCCTAAAATAAAAATAAAAATTTTTAAATTTAAAATGTCTTTTCTTGATTTGAATTTTTACAAAGAACATCTTTAAAATAAAAATGTTCGTATTTATATTATTCTTAAATAATTATTTAATTTTACCGGCTCTAGGTCTTAATTAAAACCAGAGCTGGGCGATAAGGATTACATGTGCAATCGATTACACATAGGATTACGATTACATTAATCGTAATTTCAAATTTCTTAATTTACGATTACAGTAATTATTATTTTTGTGACGACGATTACGATTACAGTAAATCTTATTTTTGTGACGACGATTACGATTACAGTAATCCTTATTTTCTGTAATCTTAAATTACAAAATTTAATAATTACATGTAAAAAATTATTAAAATTGCTTTTTGATACTAAACGGTGTAGGGAGCAAAATATGCTTTGCACTGAAAGAAGTGCAAAAACCTATAAAAAATATGTAAAGCTTTCAATTTCACACATTATCTATGTATACATTTTCAAATATTTGCGGTTGAGATAGCAACTTTTAGTGGGCTGAAGACAATGGGCCTAATGCATAAAATGTGGATTTTGTGCGTATAAAAATTATTGCAATTGCTAGATTTTACTAAAGAAATTAGGTTTATCTCATTGTGCGATAGACTTTTTAAATATTTCACATTAAGCCCGGAAATAAACGACGCTATAACTGCTACAGTCCTTATGCGGGAGGTGAACATAATAATAATAATACAATGGCGCTATTATAACTCTGACGAGTTTTATGGCCGAGCTTCTCTCCCAATTCGAGGTGTGCTCCTTTTTGTTTTTCCTACTAATTGGGTGGACCTACAGTTTTATGCCGGCTCCGAGCGGTGAATGCATTTTTTGTGAGAAGCTTTTTCATGGCAGAGATACACTCGGAGGGTATGCCGTCCACTGCCGAGCGGTGACCGCTGCTCTTAAAAAACCCAATAATTGGATTTTTACTAATTAGAAAAATTGTTTTGGTGTTTGGCTCGGACCGTGGTTTGAACCCAAGACCTCTGGCATAGCAGGCGAGCACTCTACCCACTGCACCACAGGGGCCACGGGAGGTGAACATGCGCTGGTATAAAATACAAGCTGTACCCGGCCAAGCTTTGCTTTGGCCCACTTCCAATTATAGGAATTTGAAGCGAAAAACGGCACACTTTAAAATAAGTTGGAAGTATCAAGAAAACGAACTTACCTCAAGCTGCAGAGCTCAGAAAAAGTCAGTTTAAAAAAGTTATGGAAAAATTAATATTTTCAAAAGTTTGCCCTCTTCATGTTCTTATCAATTTTTTCTTCGTATTAGTCTCCAACTCCCTTTCCCTCTACTATTCGCTTTCTCCTTCTTTTTCCATTTATCTTTCCTTTCATTTCCGCTTCCGTTTTCTTTTTCCTTTCCCGTCACATTTCCTTTTCCTTTTCTCTACCGCTCTCTCTTACCTATCCTCTTCTGTCTTTCTCTCTTTTATTCCCTCTCTTATTTCTTCCCTAATTCCCTGTCTTACTATCTCCCTCCCCATCCACTTCATTCCAATTTCATTATACCCTCCCTCTCCTTTTCCGACCCTTTGCCTTTGCCTTTCCCATTCTCATTACCCTTCCCCTTTTCCATTCCCTAGGGAACCGGCTTTAGCATAACAGACCCCTTTATACCAGTTCTCATTTGATGCCATCGTTGCTTGATAAAGGGTTATTTTGATACCATTGTTTTAGAAAATCAGGAAAAATAGTATTTTTAAGGTAGCTCGAGGGTTAAAATGTGCTAGAAAATTATTTGGCATAAAATTTTACTAGGGGTCCCCTCAGAAAATTTTTCTGTAAAATTAACTTAAAAGACCAAAGGAACCGAAAAACCTATATTCCTCGGAATGTTGAACATGTTTTATTTCGGGTTCTCCTCAAGCGATCGAAATACTTAGTTTGTAAAATATTAATGATTTTTGACTACGTTTAACATGCATACATAAAAAAGGTACATTAGGGTGTTATAAACTAAGTAATGGGTGGCAGTGACCCCAATGGCGCATATAGGGATAAAAATATTCTACAGTATAAGCCGCCCTTTCATGGCAAAGACATTGGTGTGTTAAACTTAGAGATCGGACTATAAATATCGAAGATATGAGAAAAATAAATTTTAGCGACATCTAGCGGCGTCCCAAAAAAAAATTGAAAAATTTTCCGGAAATGTTTTCCAAAAAGACATCATATGCGGGGGCGTACGGTGAACTTTATTTTTTCCGATACGGTCTAATGTACATATCGACGGCTGAGAATAAGATCGCCCTATTTCAAAAATTGTTTCAAAAACGCCCTATTCCAAAAATTGTTCGAATAACGTCCTATTTCAGATTTTGCTTCAAGAACGCCCTATTTGAAAAATTGTTTCAATAACGTCCTATTTCAGACAATTATTCAAAAACGCCCTATTTCAGAGAAATATATATGGAATTTTCTCTGAAATAGGGCGTTTTTGAAGCAAAATCTGAAATAGGACGTTATTGAAATAATTTTTCAAATAGGGCGTTCTTGAAGCAAAATCTGAAATAGGACGTTATTGAAATTATTGCGAAGGGAAAAAAAGCTGGTATCTGTGTACACATTTCGTGGGTGTGTGTACGTCAGAAGTGATAAAGCCAAAAACAGTGTGTCAACAAAGATTACGTCCGATGATGACCTGGTGCAGTTCCAGTAGCTGTATGTACTCATTAGTTTTATATATTATGTATCTGTCTATTGTAAAGTTAGCACATCTATGTTTATATTTTGACTCTTCACATGCCCCTGTTTTTATGTTTCATAATGTTGCTTTTGCTTATTGCTCTATAATGTGCCATCATGTTGTCCAATAACACAACATCTAAAGTTGATGATTGTAGTTTGGCAATGATAAATGTTTTATGCAGTCTTAATAAGGGCTTAAAAATTGTTCACTTCAATGCGAGATGTCTCAATAGCGAAAAAATGGACGTAGTAAGAAATATATTTGAATATTCAGATGTTGATATGATATGTGTATCTGAAACGTGGTTCAGACATGAAGTTGATGATGCTCATTTCGCCATTAGAAATTATAATTTGTTAAGAAATGATAGAAGAGGGAAAAAAGGTGGTGGGGTAGCTATTTACTTCAAAAATCATCTAAAAGTAAATTTTGTAGCTCAGTCAACTAGTGGTAATGTTGAATATCTGTCTGTTGGATTATGCACTGTAGCCTCGCGAACCCTTATCTGTTGTGCTTACAATCCCAGTAAATATTGCAGTCCTAGTGAGTTCTTCGAGTACCTGTTGTCTGTTTCTATTGACTTTGATAATATTATTGTCTGTGGCGATTTCAATATTAATTTGTTAAATAATGATTGTTATACCTCTTCTTCTTCTTGATTGGCGCTTAACCGTCTAGACGATTCTGGCCGAGTCCAACAGAGCGCGCCAATTGCTTCTGTTTCGTGCAGCATGGCGCCACTTGGGAACACCTAGGGAGGCAGCATCGCTGTCCACCTGATTTTCCCAACGCAGTGGAGGTCTCCCTTTTCTTTTGCGTTCAGCGGGTTTCGATAGAAATGCTTTCTTAGCCGGAGCGCCTTCGTCCATTCTCACGACATGACCTGCCCAACGCAGCCGCTGGATCTTTATTCGCTGAACAATGTCGATGTCTGTGTAAAGCTCGTACAGCTCATCGTTAAATCTCCGTCGATACTCGCCCACGCCAACGCGCAAAGGTCCATAAATCTTACGAAGAACTTTTCTCTCGAATACTCCAAGTGCCATCTCATCTGATTTTGAAATTGTCCATGCTTCTGCGCCGTACATGAGGACTGGAACGATGAGCGTCCTGTAGAGTGTGATTTTTGTTTGTCGAGAGAGGACTTTACTTTTCAGTTGCCTACTTAGTCCGAAGTAGCATTTATTGGCAAGCGTGATTCTTCGTTGGATCTCCGTGCTGACATCATTCTTGGTGTTAATGCTGGTTCCCAGATAGACGAAGTCCTTAACAGTTTCGAATTTGTAGCTATCAACATTGACGTGGCTGCCAAGGCGTGCTGTTTCTTTGTGTGATGACAGGAGGTACTTCGTCTTGTCCTCGTTGACCGCCAAACCCATTTTCTTAGCCTCTTTATCCAGCTTGGAGAAGGCAGAACATACGGCGCGCGTGTTAGTGCCAATGATGTCGATGTCATCGGCGTACGCCAGCAGTTGCACACTCTTGTGATATAAGATGCTTCCTGTATGGTTAAGTTCAGCAGCTCGTATTATCTTTTCCAGCATCAAATTGAAGAAGTCGCACGAAAGAGAGTCACCTTGTCTGAAACCTCGTTTGGTCTCGAACGGCTCGGAGAGGTCCTTCCCAATTCTGACGGAGCTGGTGGTGTTAGTCAATGTCATTTGGCATAGCCGTATAAGTTTAGCAGGGAAACCAAATTCAGACATTGCGGCATACAGGCAATTCCTATTCGTGCTATCAAAAGCGGCTTTAAAATCGACAAAGAGATGGTGTGTGTCGGATCCTTTTTCATGGGTTTTTTCCAATATTTGTCGTATTGTGAAGATCTGGTCGATGGTAGATTTACCAGGTCTGAAGCCACACTGATAAGGTCCAATCAGATTGTTGACGATAGGCTTCAGTCTTTCGCACAATACACTTGCTAAGACCTTATATGCGATATTCAGGAGGCTTATCCCACGATAATTGGCGCGTACTGTGGAGTCTCCTTTTTTGTGGATTGGGCAGAGCACACTTAAGTTCCAATCGTCGGGCATGCGCTCGTCCGACCATATTCTGCATAGGAGTTGATGCATGCTCCTTATCAACTCTTCGCCACCATGTTTGAATAGCTCGGCTGGCAAGCCGTCAGCGCCCGGGGCCTTGTTATTCTTAAGCCTAGATACTGCTATTCGCACTTCGTCATGATCAGGTGGTGGAACATGCCTACCATCATCTGCTATTGGGGATTCGGGTCGTACATCTTCTCCTTCCGCACTTTCACTGTTGCCATTATCTAGCAAGGAGGAGAAGTGATCCCTCCACAACTTAAGTATGCTCTGGACATCAGTTACCAGATCACCGTTATCATTCCGGCAGGAATTTGCCCCGGTCTTGAAACCTTCAGTCATCCGCCTGATTTTTTGGTAGAATTTTCGAGCATCGTTCCTACCCGCCAGCATCTCAAGCTCTTCACACTCGCGCCTTTCAGCCTCCCTTTTCTTCTTTCGAAAAAGGCGCCTCTCTTCCTTCTTCGCCGTTCGATAACGCTCCCATACGCTTCGCGTTGCGCCCGCACACAATGTAGCCCTGTAGGCGGCGTTCTTTCTTTCCGAGGCATCGCGACATTCCTTGTCGTACCAGGTGTTCTTGTGGGCTCGCTTGTATCCTATAGATTCCTCAGCGGCGATACGAAGTGAACGAGCGATGTGTTCCCATTCCTCAGATACATCGTTTGGTGAAGGGTTGCTCTCAGAGAGCAGGAGTGAGAGCCGAGTGGTGTATTGATTGGCTGTCTGCGTCATGTGCAGCCTTTCGACTTCAAACTTTCCTTGCTGTCCTGCTGGCACATTCTTTGCTGCACAGAGGCGGGTGCGTACCTTGGCTGCTACAAGATAGTGGTCGGAGTCGACATTGGGACCACGGATTGTGCGCACATCTAGGATGCTGGAGCTGTGTCTGCCGTCGATCATGACGTGATCAATTTGATTTCGCGTTTTTCGATCAGGAGACAGCCATGTGGCTTGGTGTATTTTTTTGTGCTGGAATCTGGTACTGCTAATGACCATGTTTCGTGACCCGGCGAAGTCGATCAGCCTCGTCCCATTGGGACTGGTTACGTCGTGGAGACTGAATTTTCCGACTGTGCTGCCAAAGATACCTTCCTTACCCACCCTGGCATTAAAATCGCCAAGCACAATCTTAATGTCGTGACGGGGGCAGCGGTCGTAGGCATGCTCTAACTGCTCATAGAAAGTGTCTTTGATCGCATCGTCCTTCTCTTCCGTCGGGGCGTGGGCGCAGATAAGAGATATGTTGAAAAATCTCGCTTTGATGCGGATGGTGGCTAGACGCTCGTTCACTGGCGTGAACGACAGTACTCGGCGGCTGAGTCTCTTTCCCACCACAAAACCAACACCAAATATACGCTCCTCTGCATGGCCACTGTAATATATATCGCAAGGCCCACATTTCTTCTTGCCTTGCCCCTTCCACCGCATCTCTTGTATGGCGGTGATGTCAGCTTTCACTCTTTCGAGAACATCAACCAGCTGGGCAGAGGCACCTTCCCAATTAAGGGTCCGGACGTTCCAGGTGCTTACCCTCAAATCATAGTCCTTTAAACGTTTGCCGTGGTTGTCATCAGAAAGGGGTGGTCTCATCCGAGGCTTTGTTGTTGTTTTCATTGGATAGGATTTTTACGTGGTGGGTCCCAAGCCCGACGCACAACCCGCCCTGCGGGAGTTGTATATTGTTACACGTTTATATAGCGAGCCGCTTGCTCCAAGACAGACGCCCGCTCGCAGCCGCACCTTCTGGTGAACAGACGCTGCAGTTATTCCCCTCAACAAACCCTTAAACCGAATATGTCGGAGTGGCCTTGTCGAGTTGTCGCCTTCTCACTTTAGTTCACCACCAAACGGGTGTTCGGTGGCTATCCAGAGGACACTGCGCGGAAGTCGTGAGCTGCTTGCTCCGCATGCAAAAGAATCGCTCTGGCCACCCCCAGGTGGATGGCAGTCAGAAGCTTTCCCCACTTACGTGGACTTTTACACACGAAGCCATCCTCCCTCTAGTCTTAGTGAAAATGTATCTGGTGCTGGTTTATCTTTTGTCAATGTGTCTGTTCCCACAAGGTATGGAAATAATTGTTGTCCAAGTCTTCTTGACTATTTTATTGTATCTGACCCTGCCATAATTTTAAAGTTTGACCAAGTATCATTTTTACCTGACCATGACTTGATTTTTTGTTCATTTGACATTAAACATGACCACAATAATGACGCCACTGATGTGCACTCTTTTCTGGACTATCGCAGCATAAATGTTAATAGTCTCTTTAGTGATCTGTCAAAAATAAATTGGTCTATTTGTTGGGGTTTCAGCTCAGTAGATGAAAAGCTCTCCTTCCTTAATGGGGCGGTTCTGCAGGCCTTTACCGCTCACGTTCCAGCAAAAACAGTATTGCATAAGTCCACGTCCTGTCCGTGGTTTAACAGCAAAGCTAGAGCAGCCATAAAAAAAAAGATGCAAAGCTTACTCTGCGTGGAAAATGGACAGAACGGAAATGAAATGGAGTGCATTTAAAGCTGCACGAAATGAAGCTACCCTATTGTTAGGCGCGAAAAACGAAATTATTTCTCAAATAAGCTCTGCCCCTCCCTACCTAACGATGTTCTGTGGCGTAATTTAAAAGCCTTGCGTGTTCATGTTAGTAATAAGTCTCGTTGTAAGCTTAGCCCTGACACCTTAAATGAAGCCTTTGTTAATGGTGTACCCTCCTCTTATTCTCGTGCTTCTATGTCCAGTGCTTGTTCCTATGTATTGCCTGTTGGTCAGATGTTTGAGTTTAGTGAAGTGTCTGAACTTGATGTTGAAAAAAGCGTCTACAAAATACGATCGAATGCCACTGGAGAGGACGGAATTCCTATTAAATTCATAAAAATTATATTGCCACTTATTCTACCTACCCTTACGCATATAATTAATCATGTGTTAACAACGTCTTGCTTCCCAGCTGTGTGGAAAGTTGCCACTGTCGTACCTGTTGCTAAAAATAGGTCTGCCGCCAGCCCTTGTGACTTTAGGCCTATCAGCATACTGCCTGCTTTGTCAAAGGTTGCAGAGTCGTTGATGTCTGAGCAAATCTACCGTCATGTTAATGAACTGAACTTATTATCACCCTTTCAGTCTGGGTTTAGAGCCAAACATAGCTGTTCTACAGCTATGATAAAAATATTGGACGATGTAAGAATTGCTTATGACAAGAAACACTTAACGTTATTATGCTTACTCGACTTCTCCAAAGCCTTTGACTCAGTTGATCATGAGCTGCTTTGCCACAAATTATGCAAACTTTTTGCTTTCAGTCCGTCCGCGGTGCAGCTAATGAGGAGTTATTTGACAGGGAGATCTCAACGTGTTAAGGTTGATTTAAATTTATCTTCGCTTCGCCCAGTATTTTCGGGTGTCCCCCAAGGATCTATTCTGGGGCCATTGTTATTTAGTTTGTTTGTAAACGACGTCTTGTCTTTATGTCAGCATGCCTGTATTCATGCATATGCGGATGATATACAGCTATATATGTCCAGTCCAGTCGATCAAGTGTTGAACCTAGGATCTAATTTCAATCTGGACCTGTCTTCCATTAAGTTTTGGGCCTCTCAAAATGGCCTCAGTCTTAATGTCAACAAGTGTTATGTGTTACCTGTCTGTAAGAAGCGTCTAAAACCTACAGAAGTTCCCACTCTGTATATTGGTGAGCACGCTCTACAACCTGTATCGAAAGTTACCAACTTGGGATTTGTTGTTAACTCTGATCTCACATGCACTGATCACATAAATTCGACAGTCGGAAAAGTTTACTCCACTCTTAGAAGCCTTCGAATCTCTGCCCCATTTACGCCGGTTGCAATAAGACGGAAGCTGGCTATTCAACTTATTATGCCAGTAATATCATATGCAGAACTAGTATATAGCAAGCTTGATTCGCAGTCCGCTCATAAGTTAGAAGTGGCATTTAACAACGTTACGCGCTACGTGTTTGGGCTAGGGAGATTCGAACATATCTCTGGCTGGAGGAGCAGTCTCTTGGGCTGTAAACTTGAAGAGTATCTTAATGTTAGAAATTGTGTTTTCCTCTTCCGCCTCATAAATTAAAAAACACCCAGCTACCTCTATGACAAACTAACGTTTGCAAAATCTGAACGTGTACATGGCCTTATTGTTCCGCAATATAACTTTATTCCATCTGCTAGACTATTTTTCATCAACGCTATCCGTTTATGGAACTCTGTTCCTGCCGCTATACGTAGTAGCCTAAACAGAAGCAACATTAAGACCATCTTGTTGTCGTACTTTCGTCAAAATTAATGTAAAAATTAAATTGTCCTTATGGATAACCCCGAGATGTGCTACCTATAATTAAGCTTATTACCCTTTCTCTTTTCCCTTTTCTTGTTTTTCCTTTTTCTTTTCTTATCTCTTCTCTTCACTCTACTTTATTTTACTTTTCTCCTCTTGCCTTCGCCATCTCTACCTTCTTTATCTACCTACATATATCTTCAGCTATTTGTTACTAGTATTAATTAGTTTTAAGTTATTGTTAAGTAATTGACTATATTATTGTCCAGATTGTTACTGTTGTACAAAAAAAAAAGACGTTTGTTCTTAATGTACTAATGATATATGTTTAATAAATATGAAATATATTGTTTATGAATAATAGCATCAAAAAAAAAAAAAAAAAAAAAAAACAATTTTTCAAATAGGGCGTTTTTGAAACAATTTTTGAAATAGGGCGATCTTATTCTCAGCCGTCGATATGTAAAAATTATTATTATTTCTTGGAAAACGATGTTGGGAAAGTATATCACTGTTTTGTACAAATTGTACTCCCAAACAACGATAATAGTAATCGTAATTTCAAGTTTCTTACGATTACGATTACAGTAATTCTTACTTTTGTAACGACGATTACGATTACAGTAATCGTAATTTCAAAATTTCTAAGATTACGATTACTGTAATCGTAATCCTCATGTAATCGTAATCCTTATTGCCCAGCTCTGATTAAAACACATTATTGTTGTAATTTGGTTGCTTCCCAATATATTTCAATCACACCTCGGTGATCGTTATCAAGGGCTAAAAACACAAAATAACAAAAACACAATTTACAAAATTAAAAATCAATTACTTTCTTAATATCAAAAACAATAAGACACACATGTAATTCACAAAAAAACATTAAATTTTTTTTTTTCAAAAACATACATACATTTATTTTACACGTCTTTTATTTTGAACGCGGAGTTTAACAGCCTCATTCCCTTTCACGAACGATAGCTTTGACGAACGATAGCCGTGAAGACGATATCGTCTGATTTTGGTATTATGAAACTTACGTTGCCGATGTCGTCTAGCGTTACGTTGATCGAAAAGAAATGTCAAATTTGCAACTCTGTGCTCCTATGATTCATCGTTCAAGAAGGTAAGGCCATGTAAAAACAAAAAGTCTTATTGTTGGGGTAAGTGGGAAAAAAATTCAACAACTATTTACAGCGAAGGTTGAGTGTATAGCTATTTCACGAAAAACCATTTTCGATCATCAGCACTCTTTTCGGAAGTGGATGCACCGGGGATTGAACCCGAGTCCATTCAATCCCCGGTGCATCCGCTTCCGAAAAGAGTGCTGATGATCGAAAATGGTTTTTCGTGAAATAGCTATACACTCAACCTTCGCTGTAAATAGTTGTTGAATTTTTTTCCCACTTACCCCAACAATTAAAAATTGAATTAAAAATAAAAATTTCGTGCTAAGCACTAAAAACTCTTTCAAAAAGTCTTATGTTTGTTGGTGTGTTTATGATATGCAGCATCTCTAAAGTAAATCGTTTGTTGTAATTTTGTTCTTGTTGGAGAATACTGACTACGTCCAAATTCGGCATATGACCAGTGACTGCACAGTGGGCCAAGAGCGCTGTTTTATGAGTATTTGTCTGACAATGTTTTACATCCGGTTTGTGCTGTGCTAGTCTCGTTTTTAATTTCAATTTTGTCGTGCCTACATATACTTTCTTACAGGGTTCATTGTTTTTTCCATTGCATGATATTTTGTAAATAACATTACTTCCTTCTGTATTGGCTACATTTCTGCGTATTCTATTAACACACGTTTGACGTCGTTAAAAAGGCGACATTCCACCGCTTCTTTCGGTATATTAATTATTAATGTATCTTGATAAATGCAAGAGAAACTGTAAGAACAATCTCAAAAATTCAATTTTTCGTTCAATTTTTTAAATTTTTTTCATTTTTAATCACGGTTTTCTCGAATAAAAATTAATTAAGGTAGAATATCTTAGGAACGCCTAGGCGGATATGAACAAGTTATACATCGTTGAAAGCAGAATTAATAGGAGATTATATCGAAATAACTTTGCATATACACTGGTTTACCAATTATTTGAGAAAACCGTGATTAAAAATGAAAAAAATTGAAAAAATTTAACAAACAATTTTTGAGATTGTTTTTACAATTTCTCTGACATTTATCAAGATACATTAATAATGATGGCCGCTGTGGTGCAGTGGGTAGAATGCTCGCCTGCTATGCCAGAGGTCTCGGGTTCAAACCACGGTCCGAGCCAAACACCAAAACAATTTTTCTAATTAGTAAAAATCCAATTATTGGGTTTTCTAAGAGCAGCGGCCACCTTTCGGCAGCGGGCGGCATACCCTCCGAGAGTATTTCTGCCATGAAAAAGCTTCTCACAAAAAATGCATTCGCCGTTCGGAGCCGGCATAAAACTGTAGGTCCACCCAATTAGTAGGAAAAACAAAAAGGAGCACACCTCGAATTGGGAGAGAAGCTCGGCCATAAAACTCGTAAGAGTTATAATAGCGCCATTGTATTATTATTATTATTAATAATGATTACACCGATAGAAGCGGTGGAATGTCGACTATTCAACAACATCAAATTTGTCAAAGTTATCAGGCCAAATATACCTTAACCATATCTCAAAAACTACACGTACGATTCAAAAAAGTTGTTATCATTTTTTTATCAGTGCATCGTATACTACCAACTGCAGTTACAAGCAGGGCTGCACCAAAATATCGACTTTTGTTGAGCTGTGTAATTTATAAATAAAAGGTCGCCAACGACAACTGTATTCTTAAATAATTTTATGACGCCAAACTTATAGGGAAATTTCACACGAAAGCGCAGAGGTATTATTAGTTTCCTTATACCGACGGAAATTTCAGCTTAGTATCTAATATCTAAATAAAAATAGGTAAAAAAAACTTTTTAAGTTAAACGGTTTTATGTTATACATACATTGCAATGTTTAAGATAAATGTACTAAAAACCAAAAAATAATAAAATAGATACAGTCGTGGGAATTATAAACATTTGCATAGACTAGACTAAAATAAAACCGGGGGTAAGTCAATTGTCTACAATCGTTGATTAAAATGTTTGTTTTGTAATGTTACACTATAATTAGGCAGTTGTTCAACCGACAACGATGGACGTGTGATAAGTAGGGCTAGAATGTGGAAAAAAGCTAGCAAGCTCGATTATAAGCGAGTTTTAGGGTTTCATAGTGGTGAGCGAGTAGTACTTTTATCATATGTTTTGTCGATTAAAGACAAACTACGAGCAGTGAAACGATTCCTCGTGTGAATGTCCAACGATAAACTAGTTGAAACATCTCTTTTATTAACATGGAGTGTATAACTATTGGAATTTCCATGAGCATGAAAATAGTAAGTAATTTCCTCAACGTCTGCGGGCCAACTGCCTAACGACGAATTAAACGATTCTTCTATCGCACATTAAGTCGATAATTTGTAGACAATTGACGTGTCCCCCGGTTTTATTTTAGTCTAGTCTATGCAAATGTTTATAATTCCCACGACTGTATCTATTTTATTATTTTTTGGTTTTTAGTACATTTATCTTAAACATTGCAATGTATGTATAACATAAAACCGTTTAACTTAAAAAGTTTTTTTACCTATTTTTATTTTCTAGTTTTTAGTTTTTATTTTTTTAAACATTTGTAAACTATTTAAGTAATGCACATGCTAAATATCAGCCAAATCGGTCCATAATTAGGATTTTCAGTTTTAATTACCCCGATTTCAGCTCCACCTAGCGGAATTTTTTTTTTAAGAAAATATTTCTTTTCAAGGTAGTAATACATGTTCCGAATTTCAGCCAAATCGGACCATAAATGCGATTTTTGTAAATATAGCGACCCACGCGCCACCTAGCGGAATTTTTTTTTAAGAAAATATTTCTTTTCAAGGTAGTAATACATGTTCCGAATTTCAGCCAAATCGGACCATAAATGCGATTTTTAAACGGTTTTATTTAGCTCACCCCGTTTGTTTTATTGTTGGGTCAAATTTAGTAATTAAAATTTCACCCTCTTCCTGTCAACCGATTAATCTGAAATTTTGTACGCATGTATAACCCCGATGACAATGCAATATTATGAAAAAAAAATTCCGATAGGTGGCGCGTGGGTCGCTATATTTACAAAAATCGCATTTATGGTCCGATTTGGCTGAAATTCGGAACATGTATTACTACCTTGAAAAGAAATATTTTCTTTAAAAAAAATTCCGCTAGGTGGCGTGTGGGTCGCTATATTTACAAAAATCGCATTTATGGTCCGATTTGGCTGAAATTCGGAACATGTATTACTACCTTGAAAAGAAATATTTTCGTAAAAAAAAATTCCGCTAGGTGGCGCGTGGGTCGCTATATTTACAAAAATCGCATTTATGGTCCGATTTGGCTGAAATTCGGAACATGTATTACTACCTTGAAAGGAAATATTTTCCTAAAAAAAAACTTCCGATAGGTGGCGCGTGGGTCGCTATATTTAGAAAAATCGCATTTATGGTCCGATTTGGCTGAAATTCGGAACATGTATTACTACCTTGAAAAGAAATATTTTCTTCAAAAAAAATTCCGCTAGGTGGAGCTGAGATCGGGGTAATTAAAACTGAAAATCCTATTTGCAGGGACTACGTATAGAGGCGTTGGACTGCAATAAACTAACGGGCAAGAAACCTTGCAATAATGAAGCACTAAATGAATTAAACAGAATGCGAAATAAAAACTAAAAACTAGAAAATAAAAATAGGTAAAAAAACTTTTTAAGTTAAACAGTTTTATGTTATACATACATTGCAATGCTTAAGATAAATGTACTAAAAACCAAAAAATAATAAAATAGATACAGTCGTGGGAATTATAAACATTTGCATAGACTAGACTAAAATAAAACCGTGGGGCACGTCAATTGTCTACAATCGTTGATTAAAATGTTTGTTTTGTAATGTTACACTATAATTAGGCAGTTGTTCAACCGACAACGATGGACGTGTGATAAGTAGGGCTAGAATGTGGAAAAAAGCTAGCAAGCTCGATTATAAGCGAGTTTTAGGGTTTCATAGTGGTGAGCGAGTAGTACTTTTATCATATGTTTTGTCGATTAAAGACAAACTACGAGCAGTGAAACGATTCCTCGTGTGAATGTCCAACGATAAACTAGTTGAAACATCTCTTTTATTAACATGGAGTGTATAACTATTGGAATTTCCATGAGCATGAAAATAGTAAGTAATTTCCTCAACGTCTGCGGGCCAACTGCCTAACGACGAATTAAACGATTCTTCTATCGCACATTAAGTCGATAATTTGTAGACAATTGACGTGTCCCCCGGTTTTATTTTAGTCTAGTCTATGCAAATGTTTATAATTCCCACGACTGTATCTATTTTATTATTTTTTGGTTTTTAGTACATTTATCTTAAACATTGCAATGTATGTATAACATAAAACCGTTTAACTTAAAAAGTTTTTTTACCTATTTTTATTTTCTAGTTTTTAGTTTTTATTTTTTTAAACATTTGTAAACTATTTAAGTAATGCACATGCTAAATATCAGCCAAATCGGTCCATAATTAGGATTTTCAGTTTTAATTACCCCGATTTCAGCTCCACCTAGCGGAATTTTTTTTTTAAGAAAATATTTCTTTTCAAGGTAGTAATACATGTTCCGAATTTCAGCCAAATCGGACCATAAATGCGATTTTTGTAAATATAGCGACCCACGCGCCACCTAGCGGAATTTTTTTTTAAGAAAATATTTCTTTTCAAGGTAGTAATACATGTTCCGAATTTCAGCCAAATCGGACCATAAATGCGATTTTTAAACGGTTTTATTTAGCTCACCCCGTTTGTTTTATTGTTGGGTCAAATTTAGTAATTAAAATTTCACCCTCTTCCTGTCAACCGATTAATCTGAAATTTTGTACGCATGTATAACCCCGATGACAATGCAATATTATGAAAAAAAAATTCCGATAGGTGGCGCGTGGGTCGCTATATTTACAAAAATCGCATTTATGGTCCGATTTGGCTGAAATTCGGAACATGTATTACTACCTTGAAAAGAAATATTTTCTTTAAAAAAAATTCCGCTAGGTGGCGTGTGGGTCGCTATATTTACAAAAATCGCATTTATGGTCCGATTTGGCTGAAATTCGGAACATGTATTACTACCTTGAAAAGAAATATTTTCGTAAAAAAAAATTCCGCTAGGTGGCGCGTGGGTCGCTATATTTACAAAAATCGCATTTATGGTCCGATTTGGCTGAAATTCGGAACATGTATTACTACCTTGAAAGGAAATATTTTCCTAAAAAAAAACTTCCGATAGGTGGCGCGTGGGTCGCTATATTTAGAAAAATCGCATTTATGGTCCGATTTGGCTGAAATTCGGAACATGTATTACTACCTTGAAAAGAAATATTTTCTTCAAAAAAAATTCCGCTAGGTGGAGCTGAGATCGGGGTAATTAAAACTGAAAATCCTATTTGCAGGGACTACGTATAGAGGCGTTGGACTGCAATAAACTAACGGGCAAGAAACCTTGCAATAATGAAGCACTAAATGAATTAAACAGAATGCGAAATAAAAACTAAAAACTAGAAAATAAAAATAGGTAAAAAAACTTTTTAAGTTAAACAGTTTTATGTTATACATACATTGCAATGCTTAAGATAAATGTACTAAAAACCAAAAAATAATAAAATAGATACAGTCGTGGGAATTATAAACATTTGCATAGACTAGACTAAAATAAAACCGTGGGGCACGTCAATTGTCTACAATCGTTGATTAAAATGTTTGTTTTGTAATGTTACACTATAATTAGGCAGTTGTTCAACCGACAACGATGGACGTGTGATAAGTAGGGCTAGAATGTGGAAAAAAGCTAGCAAGCTCGATTATAAGCGAGTTTTAGGGTTTCATAGTGGTGAGCGAGTAGTACTTTTATCATATGTTTTGTCGATTAAAGACAAACTACGAGCAGTGAAACGATTCCTCGTGTGAATGTCCAACGATAAACTAGTTGAAACATCTCTTTTATTAACATGGAGTGTATAACTATTGGAATTTCCATGAGCATGAAAATAGTAAGTAATTTCCTCAACGTCTGCGGGCCAACTGCCTAACGACGAATTAAACGATTCTTCTATCGCACATTAAGTCGATAATTTGTAGACAATTGACGTGTCCCCCGGTTTTATTTTAGTCTAGTCTATGCAAATGTTTATAATTCCCACGACTGTATCTATTTTATTATTTTTTGGTTTTTAGTACATTTATCTTAAACATTGCAATGTATGTATAACATAAAACCGTTTAACTTAAAAAGTTTTTTTACCTATTTTTATTTTCTAGTTTTTAGTTTTTATTTTTTTAAACATTTGTAAACTATTTAAGTAATGCACATGCTAAATATCAGCCAAATCGGTCCATAATTAGGATTTTCAGTTTTAATTACCCCGATTTCAGCTCCACCTAGCGGAATTTTTTTTTTTAAGAAAATATTTCTTTTCAAGGTAGTAATACATGTTCCGAATTTCAGCCAAATCGGACCATAAATGCGATTTTTGTAAATATAGCGACCCACGCGCCACCTAGCGGAATTTTTTTTTAAGAAAATATTTCTTTTCAAGGTAGTAATACATGTTCCGAATTTCAGCCAAATCGGACCATAAATGCGATTTTTAAACGGTTTTATTTAGCTCACCCCGTTTGTTTTATTGTTGGGTCAAATTTAGTAATTAAAATTTCACCCTCTTCCTGTCAACCGATTAATCTGAAATTTTGTACGCATGTATAACCCCGATGACAATGCAATATTATGAAAAAAAAATTCCGATAGGTGGCGCGTGGGTCGCTATATTTACAAAAATCGCATTTATGGTCCGATTTGGCTGAAATTCGGAACATGTATTACTACCTTGAAAAGAAATATTTTCTTTAAAAAAAATTCCGCTAGGTGGCGTGTGGGTCGCTATATTTACAAAAATCGCATTTATGGTCCGATTTGGCTGAAATTCGGAACATGTATTACTACCTTGAAAAGAAATATTTTCGTAAAAAAAAATTCCGCTAGGTGGCGCGTGGGTCGCTATATTTACAAAAATCGCATTTATGGTCCGATTTGGCTGAAATTCGGAACATGTATTACTACCTTGAAAGGAAATATTTTCCTAAAAAAAAACTTCCGATAGGTGGCGCGTGGGTCGCTATATTTAGAAAAATCGCATTTATGGTCCGATTTGGCTGAAATTCGGAACATGTATTACTACCTTGAAAAGAAATATTTTCTTCAAAAAAAATTCCGCTAGGTGGAGCTGAGATCGGGGTAATTAAAACTGAAAATCCTATTTGCAGGGACTACGTATAGAGGCGTTGGACTGCAATAAACTAACGGGCAAGAAACCTTGCAATAATGAAGCACTAAATGAATTAAACAGAATGCGAAATAAAAACTAAAAACTAGAAAATAAAAATAGGTAAAAAAACTTTTTAAGTTAAACAGTTTTATGTTATACATACATTGCAATGCTTAAGATAAATGTACTAAAAACCAAAAAATAATAAAATAGATACAGTCGTGGGAATTATAAACATTTGCATAGACTAGACTAAAATAAAACCGTGGGGCACGTCAATTGTCTACAATCGTTGATTAAAATGTTTGTTTTGTAATGTTACACTATAATTAGGCAGTTGTTCAACCGACAACGATGGACGTGTGATAAGTAGGGCTAGAATGTGGAAAAAAGCGAGCAAGCTCGATTATAAGCGAGTTTTAGGGTTTCATAGTGGTGAGCGAGTAGTACTTTTATCACATGTTTTGTCGATTAAAGACAAACTACGAGCAGTGAAACGATTCCTCGTGTGAATGTCCAAAGATAAACTAGTTGAAACATCTCTTTTATTAACATGGAGTGTATAACTATTGGAATTTCCATGAGCAAGAAAATAGTATGTAATTTCCTCACCGTCTGCGGGCCAACTGCCTAACGACGAATTAAACGATTCTTCTATCGCACATTAAGTCGATAATTTGTAGACAATTAACGTGCCCCACGGTTTTATTTTAGTCTAGTCTATGCAAATGTTTATAATTCCCACGACTGTATCTATTTTATTATTTTTTGGTTTTTAGTACATTTATCTTAAGCATTGCAATGTATGTATAACATAAAACTGTTTAACTTAAAAAGTTTTTTTACCTATTTTTATTGTAAATATAGCGACCCACGCGCCACCTAGCGGAATTTTTTTTTTTTTTAAGAAAATATTTCTTTTCAAGGTAGTAATACATGTTCCGAATTTCAGCCAAATCGGACCATAATGCGATTTTTGTAAATATAGCGACCCACGCGCCACCTATCGGATTTTTTTTTTCATAATATTGCATTGTCATCGGGGTTATACATGCGTACAAAATTTCAGATTAATCGGTTGAGAGGAAGAGGGTGAAATTTGATTTACTAAATTTGACCCAAGAATAAATAAAACAAACGGGGTGAGCTAAATAAAACCGTTTAAAAAACGGGTGCTTTAGTGTTTGAAAAACTGAAGTCCAATTACCAAAAGTCGTGAAATGTTTGATTTTATTGATTTTGATTTCCGTCGCTTTTTTAAATTATCTTGATATTTTGCCAATAGTCGCCAAAAATCAAAATCAACCCTTTTAAAATCTGGTATTTGATATTTATGTTTGCATGTACATGTAAGAAATTATGTACATAAGCATGTACATGCAAACGAAAATATCAAATATGCATATGACTGTGAATACTGAACATCACTGTAGAATGCCGAAGCCACCCTGCAGCGCAAGTAACCAGTTGCAAACTAGAATTATACCAGTTTGCAGGGTACAGTGAACTACTTGCACGACTGTAAATTTCCCATGTAAACATCTGGTATTTTTCGTGTGTTAATGTCCTACGAGATGGCAATTGTCTTCCTCTGCATAAGCTCATACCAGTTAAATACCAGTTTTTATGGTGGCCGCTGCGGTGCAGTGGGTAGAGTGCTCGCTTGCTATGCCAGAGGTCTCGGGTTCAAACCCCAGTCCGAGCAAACACCAAACAAAATTTTTTAATTAGTAAAAATGCAATTATTGGTTTTTTTAAGAGCAGCGGTCACCTCTCGGCAGTGGGCGGCATACCCTCCGAGTATATTTCTGCCATGAAAAAGCTTCTCACAAAAAATGCATTCACCGTTCGGAGCCGGCATAAAACTGTAGGTCCACCCGATTGGTAGGAATAAACAAAAGGAGCACACCTCGAATTGGGAGAGAAGCTCGGCCATAAAACTAGTCAGAGTTATAATAGCGCCATTGTATTATATTATTATGGGTCAGAAAAATACTAATAGCATCTACATCAGCGAATACCAGTTTAGGTATGCAAAAAAAAATTTATTTTGAAGTATGTATGTATATTTATTTCATATGTAATTCATTATATTCATTCGTTCAATAAAATAAATATTGCTTAGATATACATAGGTGGCAGTTCAGTTTTATAAGCAAAAACAAAACATAAGATGCATATTCAGTAATTAAAAACAAACAGACACATTGTATAAAAATTCTGGCACTCAGGAATCTTAAAAATACTTCTTAAATTAAATAACTAATAAGGTACCATTTCAGTTTAAAAACAAAAAAAGACAAAATAAACTGGTATGGTATTGTCATACGAATACCAGTTAATTAGGTGATTCACAAAGTGTCATAAAGTCATATGTCATATTAAAATATTGTACGGAAATAGTTATAACAGACTTTTCCGAAGCCCTGTGAAGAAGTAAACAAAAACAGCTGATCAAATACGACGACTCAAAAACATATCATGCAGAGTTGTATTTATTTAGTAGAATGCAACAACAAAATATTATGACTTATGACGATATGACAGGTTGTGAATCCCCTAAATATACTTCAATTTTAGCATACTAGTTAGCTGTTTCGCTGCAGGGCAGCTTCTCATTCGCATACAAATTTGGTGTGAAAAATAAAAAAAAGTGTTTTGCTAGTTTTTTTTTTCAATTTAAGTCTGAAAATAAGCAATTGATTTCTCGATGTATTGTGGAAAGAATTTCCGTCATCCCTCGTCAAGTTTGATTTGGTTATAAACCGGTTTCGGCTATGTGCCATCTTCAGTATCTGGTTTCGTTCTGAGTTAATCTCGTTGGTTCGCCAGTATTTATAGTCATTAATGTCCGTTATTTTGTCCTCGTTAATTGGTCATGTGCTACGTGTGTGTGTACGTGCGCGGTCAGGTATGTTAGTCTTGTTACCTGCGGTCCCTTCATTATCGTATGTGTACGTGCAATGTGCTTTGCCTTAATTCTTATGTGGTTCAGGTAGGTAAAAGTGTGTTATTGTTTTGTTTTGTGAAGTTTTATTTCTGTCACTAGCATATTTGCTGTCCTTTTTTTGGTATATTAGCCTGAGTGGCTCAAACAGTGTGTCCGAAGCTGTGTTTATTTGTTTGTTTATAATTTCCCCCATGAACGTTTTCTGTTTGTCTATTTCCATGTTCTCTAGTATGTTCAGTCGTTTTCCTTTGTATTCGACGTGGAGGATTTTGGCTGCTTTTCCTATCTTCGTTGGAACACATTTGTTTTGTGCCATATGGTTGGCGAAATTTGATTCCACCATGGCTGATGATTTCTTTATTTTCTTATTGTAGTCTCTAATGTGTTCCCGATATATTATTTTTATCTTTCGTCCTGTTTGTCCTATGTAACTGTTTTGACATTCGCAAGTTAGTTTGTATACCCCTTGTTTATCAAATGCGTCTTCTTCGTTAACGTTGTTTCGTAGGAGTTTTCCTATGTTGCTCTTGGTTTTAAATGCAGCGTTGATGTTGTACTTTTTAAGTAATTTGGCCAATTTGTATGACGTCAGTCCAGTGTATGTTAAGGCCGTCCATGTTTTTTCTTCTCCTTCTTTGTCATCCAATTTTCTTGAGGTAAAGTTTTTCTGTATTCCTTTTATTAGCAAACAACAAAAACGAAATTGATTTCTCCTTACAGAAAGCGAGAAAACAAGCTATATTATTCTTTTTGGAAAGCCACATAAAAGCTAATGTGTTGAAACGTTAAAGCATGCTCACTGTGTTGTGATTGTCTGTACAAACAAAATACACTTTGTGTGGTGGATTGGTGGTGTATTTGCGGTATTTTCTTAGAAGGCTTTTAGGCGCCGGATGTCACAGTGGGGGCTATATTATTGAGAACTTAAATAGTACACATTTAAAATGTAAAATAACCAGATTTTAAAGAAATTCGTTAAATTAAATGAACGAAAATATGTACGCAAGCCGAGCTTCTCGGCTTGTATGAACCGCCCGCCTCTGGTGGCATATGAGTAACATGAATTTTCATAGAGTTAAACACTTTATTGTTGCAAACTAGTCCTTCAGTTTTTAAGATACATATCAGCTTGAAATTTAGTACGTGGGCGTATATTTAAGAGAAGCTCATCATTTGTTGGATTCGGCCGAATCGGACCTACCGATTGTTCAGATATAGCTATTTTGGAATATAACTTCTCCATTTCAGTAGTTAGGGACATGAAACTTTGCAGTATTTGTACACATATGGACCTAAATAATCTTACCGAAATTTGTCAAGATCAACCTTGGGGATAGGGGTAGGGAGAAGTAAGTTTCTCAAATACCCGTTGCTTCGCAATGAGGAATAATACTTAACCAAAGTCAAGTCAACTTATGTCAAATCAAGCCAATTCAAGTTAATTCAATTCAAGTCAAGTCAAGTCAATTCAAGTCAGGTCAAGTCAAGTCAAGTCAAGTCAAGCCAAGTCAAGCCAAGTCAACCTAAGTTAAGTTAAGTTATTCCATGTTTATCCGTTCCCAACACTTTTCATTTGATACCAATATCACTCAAAAACATCCGGGTCCGCATTTTGACCGATATCTGGGGACCCGGCCTAGGAATCATTATGAATAGAACTCCACGTAAAAGCCTTGTTCAAAACCTTTCATTTCATACAGTGGTGCCAGATTGAGGGAGATTTCCCTTTTTGAGGGATATTTAACTGCACAATTTTTAAAGAGGGAAAAAAGGGACATTTTGTTGTCGTCCATATAAAAAAAAGGATTTTTTGGCTGCAGAACTGTTTACATACCTACATATGTATAATTTATAGTATAACTTAAATTAAGCACATCTCACACTGAAAACTCCCATTCAGTGTACACACGCTTTCGCGTTAACTTATGCAATGCAAAAAGGAGTCGGTTACATACATGCGTATAAGTAAACATACAGTGAACTACACTGCGTATACGTAACTTGTTTACATAAATACATACAGGTGAACTAATAAAAGCGTGTTAGTAATCGCTCTTATGTAATTTATTTTTCATTGTGCACATTCGTACTGTATTGTTAATAATCGAAAGGATTTTGGAGAATTGGGAGCCACTTAAAAGCTATTTTCGCCTGGAGGGTAAAAAAGCAGAAACTATTTATGAAGAATTGGAAAGAATTAAAATAAAGGCTTATTTTAGATTTTTGAAGTACGTTCTTAACTTTTTCAATGAATTTAACGCATTGTTCCAAAGCCGAAATGCACTTATACACCGACTAGGGCAAGGAGCTAAGACAGTTGTGTTGAAAATTGCAAAAAATTTCTTAAAACCCGACTTTTTTACAGTTCCGTGGGAATTACAGCTAAAAGTTTTGGAACTTCCAACTCCATATTTACTTGAAGTGCATAACGTTTACGTTGGTTATGAATGCGAAGACATTTTGTCAAATTTAAATTTGGGGGAAAAGATTGTATACAGAAAAACTGTTTGCGCTTTTATGAAGCTTCTACTTTTTAGATAATATCACGTTTTCCACTTGACGGTGTTTTCGAAGAATTGCGGTTTAAATCCCGATTTTGTTTTTGATTTGTCTAAAGAAATCGTGTATCACTTCTTGCTCTTGCTTTAACTTTAAAATCAACAAAAATCGTATCCACTTGCACAATGCAAATAATTTGTACAACTGATACTTTTAGCTAATAAAAAAAACTGTATTAGCCTGTTATATATTCTTATATTACTGAAATAAATGCTTTAATTTCGGTGGAAATTTTGTGGCATTTTTTTATTTAAAATGTGGGAAATTAGGGATTTTTTATGTTTATTTATGTGGGAATTTTAGCGGAGATTATCTGGCATCACTGATTTCATACCAATATTGCTCCGAAACATTCCGGGTTAATCCGGGGTCATATTTTGACCCATATTTGGGGACCCGACCCAGGCATCACAAATAACACAATTCTACGTCGAAGTCCTCATCAATACCTTTCATTTGATACCAATATCGCACGTGTAGGTGCAGGCGTTCTTGAGTTATAGCATAGTATGCATGTGTAAACAGGTTTTTGATTGTCACCGAGACAAACAACAAACCGTGCAAAAACAAACATATGAGTCGTCTACGCTGCGCTGCCTGACACGACTGCGACGCCTCCACTGAACACGGCAAATGACCAAACGAATCTGTCTATGCTTGCGTTTTTTTGAGTTTTTTGAAATTTAAAACCGGGAAAAAGGTATTTAAGTCTCAGAAATGCTCAAAATAAATAATAGCTTTAAAAACTAAAAAACACGCTTTAATCTTAAAAATCGTACTAAAAATTGAGAAATAATTTAATTAGAAACAAAATGATGAACGAAAATATAAGTATTTAAGGAAAAGCGTGGGGTGCTCAGTATGTCAAAAAATATTTAAAATCGGTTTTTTACTAATAATTTTATTTTCACTTTTTTGAGATTTCATATATCGTACTCTTTAATTTCGCAACTAGGTATATTTTTGTATTAGTTGTACGAATCGAATATTTTCATGTTCAAATATTATTGAGCAGCCCCACGCTTTTCCTTAAATACTTATATTTTCGTGCATCATTTTGTTTCTAATTAAATTATTTCTCAATTTTTAGTACAATTTTTAAGATTAAAGCGTGGTTTTTAGTTTTTTAAGCTATTATTTATTTTTGACTTTTTAGTGAAATTTTTCATTAAAGGATGTTTTATGCGGACGCAAGAATAAAAGTAAAAAGAAGTCTGATGGGATGTGGTGTTCTCCGAAATAGATCTACATACATATGTATTTATAACTTCTACCAAAAATCCCAATATGCAGTGAAGTAAACTAGCTTATTATGCAATATTTTCCAAACCCTTTTATTCAAGGTTTTCCAAACTAGTTTGGAAATACAAAATTTCCCAAACGTTTTGTTATATTTTACAATCAGAAAGTGAAGAGAAGTTGAGGTGAAGCATTTGAAAGAACAAAAAAAAAAGAAACCTGATTGAATAAATTCGAATTTAGACAATAAATCTCCGAATACGTTTGTAGCGTAATGGTGAGGTATGCTGCCTACGGACCAAGGAGCTCAGGTTCGAGTCCCGAGTGGCGCATTTTTTTTTTTTTTTTTAATTTTTTATTTTTTATTTTTAGAGAAATTTTTTTCACCTCACGTTTACAAAACATTGTATAAAAATGTAATTAGGGTTCCCTTTCGTTGATTCAGAACTTACTATTAAATGAATTACAAACAAAACCAGTTCTTGCTTTGCATACATATGTATGTACATGCGGTTGATTTCATTGCAAACACATCAACGACAAAACAGAAAGCTTGTTACACAAAACACAAAACCAGTTCTTGCTCTGCATACGTATGTATGTATGTACATTGTACATGCGGTTGATTTCATTGCAAATACAACAAACCCAAAACAGAAAGCTTCAAGCTTTATTTTTGAGTGAATTTATGCATTGAGTTTATCGCCATCGCTATGAGCGATCGCTGGCTGTTGTGCGTTAGTTCGCTCGCTATTTGAGTGGTTATACGTTTTTCTTTGAACATTTGTTTGTGATTTGAGAAAAATGTATTTTTGAGCGTTCGTTAGTGAGTTTTTCCGTACCCTGCAAGCTTGTTACTTATTGGCCTGTATACGGGAGTGAATTGAAATTCATAGAGGCTATTTTGAAGAAAGGTAACATAAAAGCCGTAATGAAGCATAAAATATAATGTTGAATGTCCTACTATATGATGCCGTTGGGCTGTTGATGTCATGTTTCGAATCCGGAGGAGAATAGAAATAATAGAGAGAACACAAAAAAGTGAATGTTTGAAAGATATAATAATTTAGTTAAATGTTGCAACTTTTAGGATGGGATGAAGTTACATACATACATACATACATACATACAGGTGAAGCTAATAAAAGCGTGTTAAAAAGAAGTCTGATGGGATGTGGTGTTCTCCGAAATAGATCTACATACATATGTATTTATAACTTCTACCAAAAATCCCAATATGCAGTGAAGTAAACTAGCTTATTATGCAATATTTTCCAAACCCTTTTATTCAAGGTTTTCCAAACTAGTTTGGAAATACAAAATTTCCCAAACGTTTTGTTATATTTTACAATCAGAAAGTGAAGAGAAGTTGAGGTGAAGCATTTGACAAGAACAAAAAAAAAGAAACCTGATTGAATAAATTCGAATTTAGACAACAAAGTTCCGAATGCGATTGTAGCGTAATGGTGAGGTATGCTGCCTACGGACCAAGGAGCTCAGGTTCGAGTCCCCAGTGGCGCATTTTTTTTATTTTTATTTTTTTTTTTTTTAGAGAAATTTTTTTCACCTCACGTTTACAAAACATTGTATAAAAATTGCTTTCCAAACGTGAAATGCAATTATAGAATTAGGGTTCCTTTTCGTTGATTCAGCACTTACTATTAAATGAATTACAAACAAAACCAGTTCTTGCTTTGCATACGTATGTATGTACATGCGGCTGATTTCATTGCAAATACAACAAACCCAAGCTACAAGCTTCATTTTTTTTTGAGTGAATTTATGCATTGAGTTTATCGCCATCGCTATGAGCGATCCCTGGCTGTTGTGCGTTAGTTCGCTCGCTATTTGAGTGGTTATACGTTTTTCTTTGAACATTTGTTTGTGATTTGAGAATAATGTATTTTTGAGCGTTCGTGAGTGAGTTTTTCCGTACCCTGCAAGCTTGTTACTTATTGGCTTATATACGGGAGTGAATTGAAATTCATAGAGGCTATTTTGAGGAAGGGTAACTTAAAAGCCGCAATGAAGCATGAAGTATAATGTTGAATGTCCTACTATATGATGCCGTTGGGCTGTTGATGTCATGTTTCGAATCCGGAGGAGTATAGAAATAATAGAGAGAACACAATAAAAGTGAATGTTTGAAAGATATAATAATTTAGTTAATTTAGTTAAATGTTACAACTTTTAGGATGGGATGAAGTTACATACATACATACATACAGGTGAAGCTAATAAGAGCGTGTTAAAAAGTACATGGTTGTCGAGAATTTACCATTTGTGACATTTTAAAAAAAAGAATTATTAAAATCGGTCCAGTACTTTTTTTAGTTATCGCGTTACATACATTTTCCATACAATCAATTTTATATAATTAGTATAGATATACAGGCCTTTTAATGACCTTTTAATTGGATCATGCTACTGTAGCACTGTAAAACGTTGGCCAGATATAGGGTTGCCAGACGTACCGATTTGATCAGTACAATACTGATTTTTCGTGCCCCGTACTGATGATGTTAAAAACGTTAAGAAATACTTATTTTTTGGATTTTGTACTGACTTGAGCTGATATTTAGCCGACACTAAAAAAATTCATTTTTATCACCCTGTGCTGTTTTTAATTTTCCAACTGTTTTCATTTGACGTTTGTAACCATGAAACAATTAGGAAGGAGGCCGCAACGCGAACGTTACATCTCATAGAAACATAATTGACAGTTAACGATACGGAAACAAAAACAAAATGCAGTAATAAAAACGATTTTCTCCGCATATATTGTTTTTTATACTCAGCTCTACTAGTACACAGTGGCCGCTGTGGTGCAGTTGGTAGAGTGCTCGCCTGCTATACCAGAGGTCTCCGGTTCAAATCCCAGTCCGAGCAAACACCAAAAAAATTTTTCTAATTAGTAAAAATCCAATTATTGGGTTTTTTAAGAGCAGCGGTCACCTCTCGGTAGTGGGCGGCATACCCTTCGAGAGTGTATTTCTGCCATGAAAAGAGAAATCGATTGAGCCATGTCCGTCCGTCTGTAAACACCCTAACTCGCGCCAAAATTGTAATATTTTGATGAAATTTGGAATGCAAGTTGGTGTCCGAACTGGTACGGTTGGTATTGAAAATGGGCGAAATCGAACTATAGCACGCCCACTTTTCCTATATAGAAAAAATCGGAAATTTGGTATCTCAGCCACTAATATAGCTAGAGTGATAAAATTTTACCCACGTATTGAGCTCAGACCCTTATGAAGAAAGTTGATGAAATTTTGGAAAATGGGCGGTGCCATGCACACTTATTAAGGGGCAAACATTGGAAGCTTTATAAGCTATAACTCAGAAACCGTAGCAGATATATCGATAAAATTTGGTATGCGTGTTTTACTTACTTAGGCAAATGTTTGAACGGAAAATTGTCAAAATCGGTTAATTGCCACGCCCATTTTTATATATGGGTATCATAAAGTGGCCTAATAAAAATATTTTAAGTGACATATCTGTCAAATATAAAGATCTATCACTGAAATTTTGTGGCAGGAATCTAACTACGAACATAAAACAAAAAACACAAAAATTTTGGAAAATGGGTGCCACGCCCACATATTAAGGGGCGAACATTGAAAGTTCTTTGAGTAATAACTCAGAAACCCTTGAATATATATCGATGAAATTTGGTACGCGTGGTATATTTACTAAGTAAGTAAGTGCCACGCCCATCTTCATATATGG
Source organism: Urophora cardui (assembly GCA_960531455.1). NCBI lineage: Eukaryota > Metazoa > Arthropoda > Insecta > Diptera > Tephritidae > Urophora > Urophora cardui. Next base: position 74,770,652 of record OY482671.1, on the reverse strand, counting down.
GTATTATAAAGTTACCTAGTAAAAACATTTTAAGTGATATCTTTCTCAAATAGAAAGATAATTCAATGAAATTTGGTGGCATGAGTTGTACAATAGACCGAAAACAAAAAATGGAAAAATTTTGGAAAATGGGCGTGGCACCGCCTCTTTTTAGACAAAGGAATCTACGAGATTTCGGAGCCCATAACTCGACAAATAATTGAGATATTATGACGAAACTTGGTTTATACAGTTTAATAACTTTCTTAATTTCAATTTTAATTTCAATTTTATTAAGTCTATGATTATGAAAATCTTACAGACTAGATACAGTGCAGTTGCAAAATTTCCATTTGATACAAATGAATACTTATGTGTATATATATGTGTACATGAAAAAATAAATAAAAGTTTAATTACACATAATAAATTTTACTCGGTAGGGAGTAATAATAAAAATATGCAAATTATAATCATATGTACCCAGTAAGGGGCATTTGGGCCAGAAAGGACCCAGAAAAAATTTAAATATACTAATTAAATATACCCAGTAAGGGGAGAGTGTGCCATGAAGGGCACTTGGGCCTGAAAGGACCCAGATTAAGAACTTACAGACTACAAAGATACAATATTAACTAGAGCTAGAACTTAAGAAAATACATCATTTAACATAGCCTTAAATTGAACCTTAGATAGAGAAAAGTCTATGTCTAAAGAATTTGATAGAACATTGAATTCCTTCAAAGCTCGGTATATGGGAGCATTAGCTCCATAGAGCGTACGGGAAGATTCCGTGTAGAAGATGTCAACAGTGCGAAGAGATCTTGGTGGAATATGGAAGTCAATACTTTCAAGGAGAAGAGGGGAATCAATCAAACCTTTGATTACGTCGAAAACAAAGGTCAGCGCAAGCATAGTTCTTCTAATTTGAAGAGGTTTCAGATTGACCAAAGCACACCGGGCAGTATACGGGGGAATTGGATCACTGAAATTCAATGAGCGAAGGGAAAAACGTAAAAAACTTTTTTGAACCCGCTCTAACCTATGTATATGAGATTCATGATATGGCCTCCATATAAAAGAGGCATATTCAAGTTTTGATCGAACAAGCGACGTAAACAAGACTTTTAGCGTGTACGGATCGGTAAAATCAGAGGTAAATCGGCGAATGAAAGCAAGCATTGAGTATGATTTAGCAACAATAAAAGTGATGTGACTATTGAATGAAAATTTCGTTTCAAAGACTACCCCTAGGTCCGAAAACTCAGTCAGAGTGGACAACTGCGTACTGTTAATAGAATATAACGTGGGGATTACAAAACGCGATTTCGAGAATGATACATGAGAGCATTTACTTATGTTTAATTGCAAGCCATTAATACGACACCATGTTGAGACATTATTTAGGTCGGATTGAATCTTCACAAGATATAGTTGAAATAATCTTCAGATCATCAGCATACAGAAGAAATTTAGAATGTTTGAAACAGGCCGAAATGTCATTAATAAAAATCACGAACAGCAAAGGACCTAGGATACTGCCTTGTGGGACCCCGGAAGAAGCTATGATGGGGTTAGAGTGCGTGTTGTCGATAACGACAACGCAATTGCGGTTATCCAGATAGGATTTAATCCACGATAAAAATATTGAGTGAAAACCCAGACTTGCTAATTTAGCGATCAAAAGTGAGTGACTGACTTTATCAAACGCTTTCGAAAAGTCGGTATAAACAATCAACTTGGAGACGAGCATTGAAAGCAGATAAACAGTACTCGTCCACCCCCAACTTGAAATTGATCTTTTTCAGCGAACCACGATCAGCATCCTTTTTTATAAGCGGATATAATAATAATATATAATACAATGGCGCTATTATAACTCTGACGAGTTTTATGGCCGAGCTTCTCTCCCAATGTAAGGTGTGCTCCTTTTTGTTTTTCCTACTAATTGGGTGGACCTACAGTTTTATGCCGGCTCCGAACGGCGAATGCATTTTTTGTGAGAAGCTTTTTCATGGCAGAAATACACTCGGAGGGTATGCCGCCCACTGCCGAGAGGTGACCGCTGCTCTTAAAAAACCCAATAATTGGATTTTTACTAATTAGAAAAATTGTTTTGGTGTTTGGCTCGGACCGTGATTTGAACCCGAGACCCCTGGCATAGCAGGCGAGCACTATACCCACTGCACCACAGCGGCCACAATAGCAATTTATAAATTTAGCTTCAATATTAGCATGTTTCGACACATAGGAAATAATATTCTCCGCAGTAAATATAGGGGAGAATGAAGCAAGATGAAGCCACTTCATAGCAGAGACGACGTTTAATTCATTGTTGTTGTTAAAACCAATAACCAGTGGTTTACTAATTTTCGGGCGACTCTTCTTATGGATAGTTTGCCAACCGGAAGTTCGAGGACTAGGGACATCAGTAAGATCAACAGAGATAGGAGTAGGACTGATACCAGAGGAAGCAGTTGCAGTAGTAGTACCAACAGGTTGACCTGTTGAGACAGATTTCTGGGAAAGTGGAGGGAGTGAGAGCGGCGTATTTGATAATCCAGAGAGAGCCTGCGAGTATGTATGATTAGAACAGACCCAGGCATTTTTCTAATAGCCCAGTTAGTCGACAACGTAAACCCGTGTACCGTGTCAGCTGATCCAACCTATTTAATGGGATTTCTATGTAACCGATTATTCAACGACGTACGACGCAGAAGCCCGTACCGCAGAAATCAAAATCATTTTGATTTTTTACGTAAAAACGTGGCAGCTGATCGCTCGCATGGTTGCAAGGTAGAAGGTTTGCCAGTTGAACATTTTTAGTTATTAAATATTTAAACAGTAATTTTCACGGCATTATACAACTAACTCAACAAGATTGTAAAATGTTATCGAATATACATATATGTGTTCACATGGAAAAAATAGTATGTCTACTTAAACGAAACATTTATTATTACTTTAATTTTTAAAAAGAAAGGAAAGAAAACGTTTATAATTTTTTTTTAAATCCCAAACAAAATGTAGATATATACATATATATAAATTAATAACAAGATAATCACCCGTATTGCGAGTGTCGATTGTGATAGATAATCGATAATTGATCGACCAAAGAGCATGCAAATATAATATAATAATAAATTATCTATAATAATAATAATAAATTATCTATTACAATCGACACTCGCAATAGGGGTGAATAGCTTTCTTCAACAACTTTACTTGCAAGTACTTGCAAAAAGAGCGTCAATGTCAAATTAAGAGTAAAAACGAGAAAAAGAGAAAATTATCAACCAAAGTAATTGAACACAAAATCGTAAACATTCGCAAGAAAACAGCTGTTACGCTGTTTTGACAATTTGATTTTTAGGTTAGGTTGTAATTGAAATTTTTGAAATTGGAAATGAATGGAAATAACTGAATTAGGAAAACAAAATTCTACTTTGGCTATTCCACAACATTATCAAGATTCGTTTTTGCGCTAACTTATTTAGTACACAATTAGAAATTTGCGTTTAAAATGTTTGTATATTTCCAATTGAAATTTTTGTGATCATATATTTTGGACACTTCTATTTTTTTAAAGCTGCTAGTAGTTGCAAGTGAAAATTTTACTTGCAGCGTTTATCAACTCTCTCGAGGTCTTACTCTCTCAATTTGGCTCTCTTTTGCGAATTTTTGGGTTATTGAACATAAATTCGTAACTATTCGTAAAAATATGTAACAATTTTGAGATATTGAACACTCCTAATAAATGAAGATATTACTGAAAATTAAAGCAAAAATTGTATTTATCCACAATGGTGGCGGTATTTTCTTAAGTGATAACTCTTGGTGGTCTTCTTCTGCAATTTTTCTACATTAAAAAGTTATAAATTGCCAGAATAAATCTGAGTTTCTGTAATACGATCCACACTTTGTCACCACCTATTTATACTAGAAAAGATATGAGTTTCAGAAACTCAGGACAGATTTCTTAATTAAACACAGATTTTTGTGAGAATCTTGTTGCTTCCCAATATAATTTTTTATGGATTTTCAATTGTAAATTTAATGTTCTGACTGTGTTTTTTGTTATTTTATGTTTTAGCCCTTGATAACTATCACCAAGGTGTGATGGAAATATATTGGGCAGCAACAAATTACAAGAAAAATGTGTTTTAATTACCAACTAAGCCGAAAAAAAGTAACTAAATTAATAAAAAAAAAGTCGTCAACGACAACTTTAAAAACGATTAAATTAGTATTTTCTTGTCATTTGGCAAATAATGCACAGTTGTGTATTGAAGAGTAATCAGCATAACACTTTGAAGATTAGTAAAAATCTTGTTTGTTCAAAAATTACTAAATGGCAACCCTGCCAAAATGTAAACAAACTATATATATATGTAAATATGTGTGAGTAAAACAGCCGATTGCTACGGGCTCAAAAAATCCTAAAAATTGCATACGGGCGTTTGCGTCAGCGAGCGGACCACACGTTCTCGACTTAAAAATTGCAGAAGAAGACTACCAAGAGTGATCAATTAAGAATATACCGCCACCATTGTGGATAAATACAATTTTTGCTTTAATTTTCAGTAATATCTTTATTTATTAGGAGTGTTCAATATCTCAAAATTTGTATATATTTTTACGAATAGTTACGAATTTATGTTCAATAACCTAAAAAATTCGCAAAAGAGAGTCAAATTGAGAGAGTAAGACCTCGAGAGAGTTGATAAACGCTGCAAGTAAAATTTTCACTTGCAACTACTAGCAGCTTTAAAAAAATAGAAGTGTGAAAAATATATGATCACAAAAATTTCAATTGGAAATATACAAACATTTTAAACGCAAATTTCTAATTGTGTACTAGATAAGTTAGCGAATCTTGATGATGTTGTGGAATAGCCAAAGTAGAATTTTGTTTTCCTAATTCAGTTATTTCCATTCATTTCAAATTTCAAAAATTTCAATTACAACCTAACCTAAAAATCAAATTGTCAAAACAGCGTATCAGCTGTTTTCTTGCGAATGTTTACGATTTTGTGTTCAATTACTTTGGTTGATAATTTTCTCTTTTTCTCGTTTTTACTCTTAATTTGACATTGACGCTCTTTTTGCAAGTACTTGCAAGTAAAGTTGTTGAACAAAGCTATTATCTTGTTATTAATTTATATATATCTATATATATAAAAATCTCATGTAACATTCTTTGTGCGGGATAAACTTTTAAACTACTGAACCAATTTTGATATTTGGTAGTAACATGTAATTGTGCTCCGATTGAGTAGTCAAATAGTTTTTATTTAAAATTTTGGTCAAACAGCGTAAATTTATGTAAAAATGTGTAAAAACCCAACCAAAATTAGCTTTATACGGCCATAAATCAAAACCGGATCAACCGATTTAAATATTTCTTCTTGGAAATGAAACTTTGAACCTTTTACTAAAGTTCCGCATTCAAAAAATTAATAAATTCTCTTTTTAAATAACAAAAAAATTATAAAGAATAGTATCAATTTTTGAAAAAAAAAAAAGAGTCATGCGCATGGTTGGTCGCCACAAGCAATCGGTAAAGCAGAAGACAAAACAACGAGAACAATACATACCTACGTACATATGTATGTACATAAGCAAAGAAATGACACGAAGATACATACATATATACGACCAAAAGTAAAGCATTTCGTTTAAATGATACAAACGGATTCAATTCGTTTTGCATGCAAATGGAAGGTTCGATTAACATTAAAATTTTTTCGTTTTTTGAATTTCACTTTATTTTTCAATTTATTTACAATATCTGGAAAGGTAAGTGTTTTCCTAATATGAACAATCATTTTTCTTTTACAACAGAAATTAAAATTGCAAAATTATTTTTAAAGTTTAACTTCAGATATGTATATACCTATTTTTATACTCAGCTGTACTAGTACACAGAGTATTATAGTTTTAATCACATAACGGTGGATTGTAACAGAATGAAATAATCGAGATAGATATAGACTTATATATATCAAAATGATCAGGGTGAAAAGAGAAATCGATTGAGCCATGTCCGTCCGTCCGTCCGTCTGTCCGTCCGTCTGTAAACACTCTAACTCGCGCAAAAATTGAGATATTTTGATGAAATTTGAAATGCAAGTTGGTATGGTGACTGGGACGGTTGGTATTGAAAATGGGCGAAATCGGACCATGACCACGCCCACTTTTCCTATATAGAAAAAATCGGAAATTTGGTATCTCAGTCACTAATATAGCTGGAGCGATCAAATTTCACCCACGTGTTGAGCTCAGGCCCCTAGGAAGAAATTTGATGAAATTTTGGAAAATGGGCGGTGCCACGCCCACTTATTAAGGGTCAAACCTTGAAAGTTTTATATGTCATAACTCAGAAACCATTGAAGATATGTCGATGAAATTTGGTACGCGTGATTTACTTACTTAGGCAAACGTTTGGACGAAAAATAGTTAAAATCGGTTTACGGCCACGCCCACTTTTATATATGTGTATTATAAAGTGACCTTTTAAAAACATTTTAAGCCATATCTCTGTCAAATATAAAGATATATCATTGAAATTTTATGATAGGAGTCCAACTGTGAACATAAAACGAAAAACACAAAAATCTTGGAAAATGGGCGTGGCACCGCCTCTTTTTAGAAGCAGTAATATGCGAGATTTCTTAGCCTATAACTCGACAAATAATTGAGATATTATGACGAAACTTGGTGTGTACACTATTATTACTTGTAGTAATACATGTTAAAAATTTTAGCGAAATCGGTTGACGACCACGCCCACTTTTATACAGGGGAACTATAAAATGGCCTAATAAAAACATTTTAAGCGATATCTCCGTCAAATATAAAGATAATTCATTGAAATTTTGTGACATGAGTTCTACAATAGACCGGAAACAAAAAATAGAAAAATTTTGGAAAATGGGCGTGGCACCGCCTCCTTTTAGACAAAGGAATCTGCGAGCCTATTACTCGACAAATAATTGAGATATTATGATGAAACTTGGTTTATACACTTTTATAACTTGTGTTAATAGACACGCAGAAATTTATTGAAATCGGTTTATGACCACGCCTACTTTTTAACAAAGATATTTCTGGAACACCCTTTAGGAATTTGTAACGTGACATCTTTATAACTAGAAGTCATAAAGAAATGAAATCTTGCACAAATAATAATATTCATATGCTTAGTTGGATGACTGATAAAAAATGTTGAAAATTGGCGTGGCTACGCCCACTTTATGCAGCACTCGCTTTATATAAAGTACACCGTGTTTCTATCAAACGCAAACAAACACTGAAAGCATACAGCTGAGTATCTAATGTTCGATTCCACTCGAACTTAGGCTTCCTTACTTGTTTTTATATATTTTCGTCTATCTATAACCGAATTTTTCATACTCCAAACCTCTGAAAGTGCTCTGGCCTTAGATTCATACATATCTCTATCTACGTACATCTATATATATAAAAATCTCATGTAACATTCTTTGTGCGGGATAAACTTTTAAACTACTGAACCAATTTTAATTATACATAATTTTTCTCTTACAACAGAAATTAAAATTGAAAAATTATTTTTAAAAATACAATGCCGCTGAAATAGCTCTAACGAGTTGTAAGGACGAGCTTATCTCCCTAATTTTAGGCGCATTCCTTAATTTTTGTTTTTTCCTACTAATTGAGTGGACCCACAGTTTTATGCCGGCTCCGAACCGGGAATGCATTTTGTGGGAAGCATTTTCATGGCAGAAATACCCTATGAGGGTATGCCGCCCACCGCCGAGAGGGACCGCTATTTCTGATTTCTAATTAATTAAATTTTTTTTTGATGTTTGTCCGGACTGGGGTAAAACCCGAGACCTCTTTTATGGCAGGCGAGCCTTTCACACACTACACCACAGTGGCCACTCTTTAACTTGAAATATATTTAAAATCAAAAATAAATTTTATCTCTGTATTTCTGACTCACCCAAATCCAAATTACGCAACCCCCGGTCAAAAAAAGATTTTTTTGAATTGTAACAGTTTAAAAGTAAATGGAAGTTTTGAGTTATGACTATCTATTTATACGAATGTAAAATAAATACTGGGAACCTGTATATTAATTTTTTTTTCGATTCATACGTCTTCCGTGGGCATTTACCTCAGTATAGGTACTTATTAACTTTTTTAAGAAAAAATTTATGTATAACAATTCCCAAGTTTTCGGTTATGGAACAAACCTATTTGCTACATGATTAATCAATGTATGTATGTATATTCTCTACAGGCCCATGTATGTATATATTTCATTTTGCTCCGGAGCTACTAGATTAATTATATTCATATAAAGGAAAGATATACATAAGTAGGTACATATGTATCTATGTAAGAAACACCACTTACAGCTCGATTCTGAGCGTTTCTTCAATATTATTTTACTGGTAATTAATTTTCGAACAAATGGTAACGCTATCAAAGCAATTCCATACGAATGGAATGGAATCGGACTCAAAATGGTAACAAATTGTTACCACTTATTGAGGTGGTAATATAATTTTCCTGCTGCTAAAATACGAGAAAGGTGTTCAAAGGTCAAGTCTTCACTTTAGCGGTAAAGTAAATTATGTTACCCCGCGGAATAAGGCCGTTAGAGGATTTCAAATACGTTCTGATATTTTGGCGTAGAAATAGAACACAACAGCGACACCGCAGTAAATTCATGAATTTTATCGTTGCGTGAGTCAAATCCTTTTTGATTTCATATAATGAATCAATTTTATTTCTGATTTCGTTCTTCATCCAAATCCAGACAACTTTTTATTTGTGATTTCATTTTCAGTCAAATCAAAGAATATCGTGTATTTCATTTTTTGAAAATAGAAACCTTTCCAGTAATAAAAAATATGTTTTATAAGGATGGCGAAGCAGATCACAAAATAAAAGTATATTTTATTTTGAATACCCAATCACTAATAAGATGATGACTGTTGATAACTTAAAGCCAATGCGAAGCTTGGCCCGGTATGCTAGTATATATATATATTTACATTTTGTTTGGGATTTAAAAAAAATTTATAAACGTTTTCTTTCCTTTCTTTTTAAAAATTAAAGTAATAATAAATGGTTCGTTTCAGTAGACATACTATTTTTTCCATGTGAACACATATATGTATATTCGATAACATTTTACAATCTTGTTGAGTTAGTTGTATAATGCTGTGAAAATTACTGTTTAAATATTTAATAACTAAAAATGTTCAACTGGCAACCCTTCTACCTTGCAACCATGCGAGCGATCAGCTGACACGTTGTTACGTAAAAAATCAAAATGATTTTGATTTCTGCGGTACGGGCTTCTGTGTCGTACGTCGTTGAATAATCGTTTACATACAAATCCCATAGAATAGGTTGGATCAGCTGACACGGTACACGGGTTTACGTTCTCGACTAACTGGGCTATTAGCGAAAGAATCTAACTCGGCAGGTTGAACACCAACACAATCTAAATGATAGAGTTCGTGACACTTGTCGCACTGGACTTTGCTCTTCGTGCGGTCAACTCTATTACCGCAAACACACGGCATGACATACAAATATGTAGATTGCCTATAGGTATGAATGTATGTACATACATATTAAGGTGGAGTGAAAATTTTTTTTTGGAAATTCAATTTGTTCCAAAGCCAGAACGGCACCTTTGTAGCCCAGAAATAAGCCTGTAAAATTTTATTGACCTACTCGCATGTTTAGAGGTGCCCCCAGCCCCACAAAGTTGAAAAAAATAGCACGATCTGGTACAAATGTAAAATTTCTAAAATTATAAAATCAAAAAACGAAGTATGAAGATTGATAAAGATGGCCAAGCTGAGTATTAAAGTGAATTTATTTTTTTTGGAAAGCGCAACAACAAAAGTTATTAAAGGTCAAAGTATATATTATGCATTTTTTAAATTGCAATTACTTTAAAACCATTGAACCGATTTCGAATATTTTTATACCATTCGATAGGCATTTTGATTCCCTTTAATTTGATATATATTTTATGTGGGTTCCATAACACCCCCTACGGGGGTCAACCCCCCTTTTACCCCCCTTACTTTTCATATATAAAGTGTATATATTAAATTAAAGGGAATCCAAATACCTATTGAACGGCATAAAAACATTCGAAATCGGTACAGTAGTTTTTAAGTAATTGCAATTTAAAAAATGCATAATATATACTTTGACCTTTAATAACTTTTGTTGTTGCTATTTCCAAAAAAAAATAAATTCACTTTAATACTCAGCTTGGCCATCTTTATCAATCTTCATACTTCGTTTTTTGATTTTATAATTTTAGAAATTTTACATTTGTACCAGATCGTGCTTATTGCTTTCAACTTTGCGGGGCTGGGGGCAGTTCAAAACGTCGTCCTATCGCCATAAAATTTTGTGGGGTTCATTAACTCGTATAAAGGCAACTTTTCATTGCTGGTACGTTCAAAAAAGAACAAAAAAAAAATCTCCATATGTTTTCACTCCACCTTAATACATATGTATGTAAACTCGTAAGTTTATTATACACGCACTTTATAGTTTTATTGATTATTAAAAACAAGTAAGCGTGTTATATGTATAAATTACTTTATTAGAGTCACTGTCTCAAGTACACTCAGATATAATAATCCATTAAATTAAAATTAAAATTTTAACTTCGAGAAAACAGAGAGATCACTGAGCACAAGCAAAACACGTCCGCACTCGACGAGCGTAACATAATAAAGTTAATAGACACGCAAAAATTTATTGAAATCGGTTTATGACAACGCCTACTTTTTAACAAAGATATTTCCCAAAGGGTAGTTTGTAACGTGACATCTGTGTAACTAGAAGTCATAAAGGAATGAAATTTTGCACAAAGTTAATATTCATATGCTTAGTTGGATCACTGATAAAAATTTTGAAAATGGCCGTGGCTACGCCAACTTTATGCAGCACTCGCTTTATATAAAGTACACCGTGTTTCCTTCAAACGCAAACAAACTATTAAAGCATACAGCTGAGTATCTAATGTTCATTCCGATCGAACTTAGGCTTCCTTACTTTTTTTTGTACTGATTTTTTCGGGAAAGGTATCTGGCAACCTTAGTCAGATACCACTTTTGCAAGATTTTTGCTGCTTTTTTGGGACTCGTGCAAATTTATTCTTTAAATTGAATTTAATCATCCTTTTTTCATTATGCCATCTATTTTTACCAGGGACCGAAAATAACGGTGTGGTGAAAAGAATGCGCAAAAACAACCTTTTTCTTCGTTTGGTAATTTTGAACCATTATCATGAGTAACATTTTGTTTTTGGTCATTAAGATAACAAAAACTTTTTTGGGTATTAATAACCATTATGGTAACCATTGGTCTGAATAACCGTTATTCATATTTTTATTTTCTTTTTGGTCCTAAACGCCGCAATATTTTTAGGCCAAAGATTTGGACGTTTTGCCAGATCCTTCAGATGAGTTTCGCTTGCTTCTTTTTATTTGCTGGTAGCAAATGCCGAAATCTTCAGTTTAAAAATATTGCGGTGTTCAGGATAAAAAAGAAAATAAAATTATTAACTATTAAAGTTCGCCAAACATTACAAAAAAAATTAAAGCGTGAATAGCGGGTATTCATGAATATTGATGTGTAAACTGTTTCGAAATCGGATATTTATTCCCTTTTCCTTCTTCCTTTTTTTCCTGATTTTCTATGGATTAAAAGGTGACTATCGTTTTTGTAATTTTTTGTTGTCATTGTGACTGCTATTATTTTGTTGTTTTTGTTTGTTTTGGTTTTTGGTTTTTGACTTTTGATTTTTTATGTTGTTTTGTTTTGTATTGCTCAGAAACATGCAAGATCATCCGAGTCCACGTTTGACCCATATCTGGAGACCCGGCCTAGGGGTCACAATGAAAAGAGCTTCATATCGAATTCCTGCTCAAAACCTTTCATTTGATACCAATATTGCTCAGAAACATTCAAGGATCATCCGGGTTCTCCTTTTAACCCATATCTGGAGACCCGGCCTAGGGGTCACAATGAAAAGAGCTTCATATCGAAGTCCTGCTCAAAACCTTTCATTTGATACCAATATTGCTCAGAAACATTCAAGGATCATCCGGGTCCTCCTTTTGACCCATATCTGGAGACCCGGCCTAGGGGTCACAATGAAAAGAGCTTCATATCGAAGTCCTGCTCAAAACCTTTCATTTGATATCAATATTGCATAGAAAATTAGATAGGTAGATGTAGGTGTGCATATCAATACATTTGCATACATGTTCAAACAGGTTGGTCCTTTTTATTTTGCCTATTTGTCGCATTGTTGCAGAAAACAACAACAACAACAACAACAACTTCACTTCGCTTCGTTGCTGTTGTTGTTGATATTTGCATTTGCACGGCTATGCATGCAAGCATTTGTAATTACATGTCTATCTACCTACCTACCACTGACAGTGCCAAGCGATTCACACGGACGCAGCAGTGCACTAACACAAAGGTCATTTACGTTTACGCGTAAACTTTACCTGTTTTTCGAAATCACTCGTAGCTACAGCAAAGATGTTTACACATCAAAAAATTCCTGATTTTTCCTAATGAACTAACTTTCCTTGAAGGGAAACCGCCCCAAACTATTAAATGGCCTCTACCATGCTTTACTGTTTGCTTCACTTGCTGCTTTTGGAGTGGCCGAATACAGCAGAACCATTAATAGTCGCAGTGCTTACCGCTTCGCTAATATTCGACTACTGATGGTTGGAGCGTAGGTTCGAAGCTTGTGTGGTGCTCCTGAAAAGAAGTATCCTTGAATTTAGTACGAAGAAAGTGGGTTTCTTCGAAATAGCTTTCACTCCACCATCGCTGTTTGAGTTACTTGAATTTTTCCGCTTATCCCAAATTTAAAAAGATTAAATTAAAAATAATAATTTCGTGCTAGACACTAAACACGTATATTAATACTTTTTAGTTTTTTAGATTATGTAAAATAGGCCCAAAAAATTACAATTTCTAACCTATCAAATATTAAAAAAAATGCCCAATTGATTTTCTAAAAATAGAGTTTTGTCGTACAGTGTATTAATATATTGTTGGTTAGAGTAAAGATTTTGTAAATGAAAACTTGTAACGTTGGATGAAAAAATAAGCCTCAAGAATAATTAAATTAGATATTTCTATGGGCATGGGTCATAACGAAACGAGGTAAGAAATGTGAATTAATTTATGAAATCGTCGCAAAATTAATTTAGGAAATTATTTTTAAGCATTAATTTATTAATTAATCTCTTTTAATCTTAGTCTCTAAGGATGTAATACTCCATTAACTAATAATAATCATAATAATAATAATAATAATAATAATAATAATAATAATAATAATAATAATAATAATAATAATAATAATAATAATAATAATAATAATAATAATAATAATAATAATAATAATAATAATAATAATAATAATAATAATAATAATAATAATAATAATAATAATAATAATAATAATAATAATAATAATAATAATAATAATAATAATAATAATAATAATAATAATAATAATAATAATAATAAAAATAATAATAAAAATAATAATAATAAAAATAATAATAATAATAATAATATTTTTTCTTGCAACTTTTATAAACAAATCATCATCAAAGGGAAATATTTTAAGTATTTCTCTTTGATAAATGGTTTGAAGTTTTATAATCGAAAACGGTTTCATAAATATATTTCGCTTTGTAGATAAAAATTGGCCAGACAAGCTTTTAGGGTATATTTCTAGTACCGAGTTAGGTCGTTATCACTTGTAATCATATTTGTTAGCCTTTTCTAACTATTTTGACAGAAATCTAGTTATGACTGTCACTCTTTTCTGGCAACGCTTTTAATAACTCTATAACACAATCGTTGCAAATCTCTGGTATGTACAATAGTAAAATAATAATAATAATAATAATAATAATAATAATAATAATAATAATAATAATAATAATAATAATAATAATAATAATAATAATAACACTAATAATAATAATAATAATAATAATAGTAATAATAATAATAATAATAATAATAATAATAATAATAATAATAACACTAATAATAATAATACTAATAATAATAATAATAATAATAATAATAATAATAATAATAATAATAATAATAATAATAATAATAATAATAATAATAATAATAATAATAATAATAATAATAATAATAATAATAATAATAATAATAATAATAATAAAAATAATAATAATAATAATAATAATAATAATAATAATAATAATAATAATAATAATAATAATAATAATAATAATAATAATAATAATAATAATAATAATAATAATAATAATAATAATAATAATAATAATAATAAATACTCACCAGGAAATCTTAATTTATTAGTTTTTGTAATCACTATAATAAGAGCATCACCGCTTACTATCGCTTAAGAACGTTGATAAAAGTTTGATGTGGTACTCGGATGTTTGCAAACATACGCATCTTCCTTTTACCCTCGGATTGTTGTTTTAAGAGCTTTTTTCGACGAGTTATGTCACCACCATACTGAAATAATCGTAATAACATCACTAACAATATAAATAATATTAATATCTTTTATACAACTCACAAACTAATAAAAAGCTAACTACCGAGGATTGCATACATATCGACACCTTTGCGCGATTTTATCATAAGGGTGATTTTCTCGAAATTTACTTTTTGATGCAAATTTGTTCTACATTCCTCAGCCCATCACCTGGTAAAATATTGTAGCTGAAATCCTTATAGTTGTGTCGCTTCGCAGCGACGAAAAACTACACTTCCCTTTTATTCCATTTATTTTTACCTTTACCTTTACCTTTACCTTTGACCTTTATAATAATAATATATAATATAATACAATGGCGCTATTATAACTCTAACGAGTTTTATGGCCGAGCTTCTCTCCCGATGCGAGGTGTGCTCCTTTTTGTTTGTCCTACTAATTGGGTGGACCTACAGTTTTAAGCCGGCTCCGAATGGCGAATTCATTTTTTGTGAGAAGCTTTTTCATGGCAGAAATACACTCGGAGGGTATGCCGCCCACTGCCGAGAGGTGACCGCTGCACTTAAAAATACCCAATAATTGGATTTTTACTAATTAGAAAAATTGTTTTGGTGTTTTGCTCGGACCGTGGTTTGAACCCGAGACCTCTGGCATAGCAGGCGAGCACTCTACCCACTGCACCACAGCGGCCACCTTTGACCTTTACCTTTACCTTTACCTGTACCTTTGACCTTTACCTTTACCTTTAAGCTGAGTATGCACATCATAACAATAATTTTCACGTTTCATTTTTTATTGAAGAAATATAAATAATCGTATATATATCTTTGCAAAACCAGTGTTGCCAACCACCTTTTTCGTCAAAGCTTGTAATAGATTTTCTTGTGCCTAAAGAAAATTTGACACAAGAAAATTATGTTTGAGTTCGCTGCCGTATCTGAGTGTGACGTGGGGAGATGTGTACTAAGAATAAGTTCCAACGCTGAAGGGGAGGATGGTCTACCCATTAAATTTATTAAAATTGTATTGCCTTGGATCATCGGACCCCTTACGCATATTATAAACCATGCAATTACTACTTCTTTTTTCCCTAGCCTCTGGAAAGTTGCAACCGTCTTGCCCATCGCAAAGAACTCCACTTCTATTTTCCCAACTGATTCCCCAACTGATTTCCGACCCATAAGTATACTGTCTGCACTTTCTGAAGTCTTCGAAATGCTTATGGCTGAGCAAATATATATGCACATTCAAGAGCACAACCTTCTCTCAGCCTTTCAGTCAGGCTTCAGGAAAAATCATAGCTGCAACACTGCTATGCTAAAAATTCTAGATGATATCAGGGTAAGCTTTGATAAAGGTCAACTAACATTGCTCTGCCTGCTTGATTTTTATAAAGCTTTCGATTCGGTCAATCATCAGCTGTAATGTAGCAAACTTGAGAGATTTTTTGGTTTTAGCAGTAGTGCCCTGAGTTTGGTGCAAACCTATCTAATGGGGCGGTGGCAACGTGTACGAATTGGCTGCGAGGTATCTCAGTTGAAAACGGTCTCAAGTGGGGTGCCCCAGGGGTCCATTTTGGGTCCTCTGCTGTTTAGCTTATTTATAAATGATGTCTTTCGCGTGTGCCAGTTTTCTCAAATGCATGCGTATGCGGATGACCTACAAGTATACTCTTGTGGCCCCTTCAATCGACCTGATATAGTATCTGATGATCTAAATCTTGACCTTATGGCTATCTCAACTGCTAATGGCTTACCCTCAAATAGCAAAAAGTCTTATATTTTACCTATAGCCAAAAAGCGTATGAAGTCATTTGACTTTATTCCGCCGATACTAATTGGGATAGAGCCATTAAAAGTAGTTAACAAAACTGTGAACCTGGGTTTTGTAATCAACTCAAGTCTCACATGCGGTGACCATGTCAACTCGGTTGTCCGCAAGGTTTATGCCACTTTAAGAAGCCTATGGTAATCGGGATTTTACACACCTGTAGATAACAGACGCCAGCTTGCTTTGCAATTAATTATGCCCATTATCACATACGGGGAAGTGGTCTACAGAAACTTAGACAGTATCTCGGCTCGCAATATCAACTTATTGTTTAATAATGTGACGCGTTACGTTTATGGCCTGTCCAAGTTTGACCACATCTCGGAGTTTAAAACCCGGCTATTGGGCTGTGATATTATAAATTATCTCAAAGCCAGAAACTGTATATTTTTATATAAGATAATCTCGTCAGAAGCTCCTAACTACCTTTATTCGAAATTAACTCCAACAAAGTCACCCGATTAACTGACCTGATTGTCCCGCAATATTCTTCGTTGACTTCAGCAAGACTATTCTTCGTTAGCGCTGTTCGCACCTGGAACACTATTCCTGCTGCTATCAGGGGAAGCCTTAACAGAACTAATTTTAAAACATCTATTTATTCTTATTTCAGTAAATAATTCATTGACCATCTATAGATTTAAACCACTATGTATTCTTTGTTACTTGTATGTATATGTATTTATATTTATATATGTATTTGCTTATTTATTAAATGTAATAATGATGTGATCATTGCGTTTTAGAATGTAAGAATCACTCTTTTTTTCCTATTTCTCTTTGTACTAAAAAATATGAATATCTTATTGTACTAATTATATTGTGAATAAATTGAAATTTATATTGAAATAAGATGTAAACGTTAATATATACGCATTTCTTGAGCTTTTTTTATATGGAGCTGTAGCATTTCTTGTGATGTGGATACCCTGCTTTACCTTTACCTCAAAATTCAAGTTTTCGTTTGCATAATAATAATAACTAGATTGCTGCCTACTGTCGAAACTGGACAGTTTTCCTAGGTGTTTTTATGACTGGGACAACAGGAAATATGCCCTAAAAATTCGTTTTAGCGCTAAAAATATGTCCTTAAATGTATGGTTTAAGCGCTAAAAATATCTATTATATAAAAATGAATGTGTGTCTGTGGGTCTATGTGCCTGTGTGACCTTTATGGACGCCCAAAGTACTCGACTAATCTTTATGAAATTTTCACAGTAGATTCATGTGGTACTAGCGCACATGATATGGTATATAAAATTTCGAAGAAGAACTTCCCGGAATATAGGCCCAAATGTGGACCCAGAGTGACCCAGTAAGTCTTTGTACAATATTGGTCTCAAATGAAAGGTGTTGCGCATGCCTTCAACATACACCCAACAAACACTGAGGTTAGTTATCGATTTAAGAATGACTCGAGAACTAGCCTCATTCTAAAACCTCTAACGTTAGAGGACGACTCGAAAATCTATCGAGAATCATAGCGTTCTCAAACAAAAGGGTACCTAATTCTCAAATCGAGAAAATTATAATTCTCGAATCGAATTCTAATGTAGTTCTCTAATGAGATTCTAATCAGAATTTGCAAATACTTCCAATTGAAATGAAAAACAAAGCTTTGCCTCCTTTTACATGATTTTTTCATTGTTTAGATTTTATTAACGCAATATGTGCCTAAATTGCATATGATTATATATATTGACATGTATATGTTTACCACATTTATAAGAACTGAAATTTAAACAAAATTCAGTCTTATTATTTAAATTAAAGGTACTTCTTGTACTTTTTAATGGAAAACATTGTACTACGGTAATATTAACTTTACCATTTTTTAGTATATAATTTCAATATATGTATGTATATTCAATATATCACAGAAATATATTGAGAATTGATAAAAGGCGTGGCTCCTTCTCTAATCACTCGCTAATCGAATTCTAGTGTAGTTTTCAGCCCTAGTTATCGATTTGAGAATATATAGAGAATTACACTAGTTATCTAAGGTAATCTCGACAAAATTTCTAACGTTAGAGACTGTGTTTGCCAGGCAGTTATTTTCATGGCGATGCCTAGGCCGGTTCCCCATATACATATGGGTCAAAACGTGGAACCGAGTGACCCCGGAAAGTTACTGAGCGATATTGGTCTCAAATAGAGCTCCATATTTTTTTTGAACATTTTCGAGTGGACCGAACAAATATTGTTCAAATGCTCGAACAGTCGTTTGTTTGTTTATTACCCGTATCTTTTTACGGGCATTTGAACAATTCGGGGATTTTGAAGTTTGTTTTTTTCTTTTATTATTTTTTTTCTTCTTCATATGTCGTTGTTTTTATTTTTGTTTTTTCGATACACATTGTTTTTGTTTGTAAGCTCGAATGCTCGAATGTTTGTACGGGCATTTGAACAACAAACGGGCTTCAAACAAAAACGATCAATTCGATACCCGGGTATCTAGAGCTCTAGTATCAAATAAAAGCTGTCGAAGAGAGCTTGAACAAAGAGCTCTTTAAATAGTGATGCCTGGATCGGGATCCAAGATATGGCTCAAAGCGTGGACCCAGGTGACCCCTGAATACTTCCGAGCGTTATTGGTAACAAATGAAAGGCGTTGAGCAGTTCTTCGACACATAAAGTAAAGGTAAAGGTAAAATTAAGGGAAAGTGAAAGAGAAAAGGAAAGCTAAAATTAAAGGAAAGAGAAAGGGAAATGTAGAGGGGAACCCTCATTATAACATACAAATTTTTTCGTCGCTGCGAAGCGGGACGGGTATTCGCTAGTACTTAATAAAAACATATACGGCATAGTAGGTTCAAACCCTGGCCCGGACAAATATCAAAAATTAGTTTTAAATAAAAGTAGACTTTATAATAAAAAAAATTATTTTTATTAAAGGTAGATATTTATGTTTTTATAGGTACAAAAGGCGAAATAAAAAATTTACATTTTATTAAATTAGAATACTTTTTGTAACAAAAAATTATTTTTATTAAAGGTATATTTTTATAGTTTTATAGGTGGAGTCGGATGACCCTCTAAGGTTTCTAAGCGATATTGGTATAAAATGAAAGGTCTTGATGAAGACTTCAACATAGAATACATTTAATTGTGATGCCTAGGGGGGTCTCCAGATATGGGTCAAAACGTGGACCTGGATGACCTTCGAAAGCTTCTGAGGGCCATTGATATCGAATTAAAGGTCTTGATGAGAACTTCGACATAGAACAATTTTAATTGTGGTGCCTAGGCCGGGTCCCAAGATATGGGTCAAAACGTGGACCTGGATGACCCTCGAAAGTTTCTGAGCGATATTGGTATCAAATGAAAGGTCTTGATGAAGACTTCAACATATAATACTTTTAATTGTGATGCCTAGGCCGGGTCCCCAGATATGGGTCAAAACGTGGACCTGGTTGACCCTCGAATGTTTCTGAGCACCACTGATATCGAATGAAAGTTCTTGATGAGGACCTTCGACATAGAACTATTTTAATTGTGGGTCCCCGGATATGGATCAAAACGTGGACCCTCGAATGTTTCTGAGCGATATTGGTATCAAATGAAAGGTTTTGATGGGGACTTCACCATAGATGTCTCCGGAAACTGGGAATCATGGCTTCAATATAGAGATCTTTTAGATTTAATGGTCAACCTGGTCCACTAAGTAAAGGGAAGATGAAAATGAAAATTAAAGTCGAATGGAATGGAATGGGAATGGGAAAGGGAGAGGGGTGAGAGAGAGGGAAAGGGAAAGGAAAACGGAAACGGAGATGAAAAAGAAAGGTAGAGTGAGAAGGAAAATGACATGAAGAGGTAGAGGTATCGCAGCCGGATTTACTTTAGTCCTGGATCTCACAAATCGCTTCAACAATTTTCATGAAATTTCGTATACAAGGGGTCTCAGGCGCACACTTCTGAGAAGTTTCATTTTTCAACTAATTTTTATATTTTAACTTTTTATTTCGCTTGCGAAGAGCTTCGAAAAAATGGCAGCCCGAGATAAGCTCGGTCATCCAGGTACTAATAATAATAATTATTATTGTTATAATAAATATTATTATTATTAATAACTTTTTGGTTGCTTGTTTTTCCGACAGGGTAGGAATATGATATATTGTGGAACGATCTTCCGTCATGATTTGTCAAGTTTGGTTTGGAGACAAACCGGTTTCGGCTAATATGCGCCATCTTCAGTGTCTTTTTTCGTTATGAGTTATTTTGTGTAAGTTCGATAGTACTTATAGTAACGAACTTCCCTCGTTTGGTCACGTACTTCGTGTTCGTGTGATGTGTTCGTGCATTCGTGCGTTCGGGCGACGTGCATGCGTGCGTGCGAGCCTGTGCGTTTAGGTATGTAAATCTATTTTTGTATCCTCATTAAACAGGCAGGTAAAATTCCGTTATTGTCCTATTGTGTGTTGTTTTGTCTATGTCGGTTTTAGGTTTTCTGTCCTCTTTTCGGTATAATAGCTTAAGCGGTTCAAATAATGTATCTGATGCGGTGTTTATTTGTTCATTTATTATTTTACCTACGAATTTCTTCTGTTTGTATATCTCCATATTTTCTAATACGTTAAGTCGTTTTCCCTTATGTTGTATGTGGAGAATTTTAGCTGTTTTTCCTATTTTCATGGGTGTACACTTGTTTTCTGCCATGTGGTTGGTGAAATTTGATTCCACTGTCGTTGATGATTTCCTTATTTTCTTATTGTAATCTCTTACGTGACTGCCCGTTTCTTCTCTACCTTTTCTTTGTTTTCCGATTTCCTTGAAGTTATGTTTTTCTGTATTTTCTTCACCAAACTTTTTTGATATCCGTTTTTCTCCGCGATTGTGTATATTGTGCTGAGTTCCTTGTTGTAAGCTTCCTTCTCTAACGGGGTCCGTTCAAGTCGTGTTAATAAATGTCTGAAAGCGGCGTTCTTGTGTTGTTGAGGATGGCTAGATTTATTGTGTATTACTGTATCCGTTACTGTGGGTTTTCTGTATATTTCGTAAGTAAATTTGTTAGTATCTTTGTTTATTTTAATTGTGAGGTCTAGGTAGTTGATTTGTCCATTTTTCTCTGCGTCCATGGTGAATTTAATATTTTTGTGTTGGCCGTTGAGGTATTCCAAAATTTCTTCTTCTTTATTTTCTGATATGAGGCAGATGATTTCGTCTACTTACCTGGCATAAAAATTTACCCCCAGATTTTTCGCCAGTTCTTCCATGTAACTTTCGTCCAAATGTTGCATAAATACTTCCATAAGGATGGCTGATGTGGGATTACCCATTCCCAGTCCGTGAGTTTGTCTGTATATTTTATTGTCAAATTTGAAATAATTCTGGTCCAGGGTTACTTTCAGTGTATTTACGATCTCTGTTGCAATGTCTCTGTTCGTTTTTTCTGTCAATATTTTAGTTAGAGTTTTTAGTGCTTCTGTCAGTGGTATCGAAGGGTATAGGTCTTTCACGTCAAACGATACCAGTTTCGAGTCCTTAGGTACGTTCAGGTGGTTCAGTTTTTTGACTAGTTCCGTCGTGTTCTTGATTGTGTATTTATTGGACAGGTCCAGTGTCTCGGTTAGTAGCACATTTAGATGTTTTGATAGTCTATATCCTGGTGCCGATTTATGGTTTAATATTGGTCGCATAGGTGTTCCTGCCATATCACTATTACCAAACGAGGAACAAGAGCACGCAAGGCATCTATGCAGACGCATACTCGAAAAGAGCATAAAAACTTATGGAAAGAAAATGATAGCAAACGAATATAAAACGGTAAAAGAATTGAGGAAAAAACTAATAGAGAATAAAATAATAGCAACAAAAGCAGACAAAGGAAATACAACGGTGCTAATGGACGAAGAGGAATACACCACAAAAACAGGCCAACTCATCAAAGAAATGGGCTGCCGAGTGATGAGGAAAGACCCAACGGAGGAATACCAAATGGTAATAAAGCGTGCAATAAAACAGGCAAAAAATATAGTAGACAACAAGATAGCCTACACTCTCACAGCAATGAATCCATCCGCCCCGTCACTGATCGCACTACCTAAAATCCACAAAGCAGGAACACCTACGCGACCAATAGTAAACCATAAATCGGCACCAGGATATAGACTATCAAAACATCTAAATGTGCTACTAACCGGGACACTGGACCTGTCCAATAAATACACAATCAAGAACACGACGGAACTAGTCAAAAAACTGAACACACTGAACGTACCTAAGGACTCGAAACTGGTATCGTTTGACGTGAAAGACCTATACCATTCGATACCACTGGCAGAAACACTAAAAACTCTAACTAAAATAAAATAAAACGAACAGAGACATTGCAACAGAGATCGTAAATACACTGAAAGTAACCCTGGACCAGAATTATTTCAAATTTGACAATAAAATATACAGACAAACTCACGGACTGGGAATGGGTAACCCCACATCAGCCATCCTTATGGAAGTATTTATGCAACATTTGGAGGAAAGTTACATGGAAGAACTGGCGAAAAATCTGGGGGTAAATTTTTATGCCAGGTATGTAGACGACATCATCTGCCTCATATCAGAAAATAAAGAAGAAGAAATTTTGGAATACCTCAACGGCCAACACAAAAATATTAAATTCACCATGGACGCAGAGAAAAATGGACAAATCAACTACCTAGACCTCACAATTAAAATAAACAAAGAGACTAACAAATTTACTTACGAAATATACAGAAAACCCACAGCAACGGATACAGTAATACACAATAAATCTAGCCATCCTCAACAACACAAGAACGCCGCATTCAGACATTTATTAACACGACTTGAACGGACCCCGTTAGAAAAGGAAGCTTACAACAAGGAACTCAGCACAATATACACAATCGCGGAGAACAACGGATATCAAAAAAGTTTGGTGAAGAAAATACAGAAAAACATAACTTCAAGGAAATCGAAAAACAAAGAAAAGGTGGGGAAGAAATGGGCAGTCTTATCATATACCGGAGCAACATCTTACAAGTTGGCTAAAATTTTCCAAAAATATAACATTAATACAGCATTTAAAACGAGGAACAGCATGGAAAAACTTCTACGAAACAACATTAACAAGGAAGACACCTTTGACAAACAAGGCGTATTCAAATTAGAGCTCCAGATTTTTTTTGAACATTTTCGAGTAGCTCGAACAAATGTTGTTCAAATGCTCGAACAGTCGTTTGTTTGTTTATTACCCGTATGTTTGTACGGGCATTTGAACAATTCGGGCATTTTGAAGTTGGTTTTTTTATTTTGTTTATTATTTTTTTTCTTCTTCATATGTAGTTTTTTTATTTTTGTTTTTTCGATACACATTTTTTTGTTTGTAAGCTCGAATGCTTGAATGTTTGTACGGGCATTTGCACAACAAACGGGCTTCAAACAAAAACGATCAATTCGAACTGTTCGATACCCGGGTATCTAGAGCTCTAATACAAATTGACTTGCGAATGCCAAAATAGCTACATATATAGGACAAACAGGACGCCAAATCAAGACGAGATATCGAGAACGCGTAAGAGATTACAATAAGAAAATAAGGAAATCATCAACGACAGTGGAATCAAATTTCGCCAACCACATGGCAGAAAACAAATGTACACCCATGTAAATAGGAAAAACAGCTAAAATTCTCCACATACAACATAAGGGAAAACGACTTAACGTATTAGAAAATATGGAGATAGACAAACAGAAGACATTCGTAGGTAAAATAATAAATGAAAAACTAAACACCGCATCAGATACATTATTCGAACCGCTTAAGCTATTATACCGAAAAGAGGACAGAAAACCTAAAACCGACATAAACAAAACAACACACAAGAGGACAATAACGGACTTTTACCTGCCTGTTTAATGAGGATACAAAAATAGATTCACATACCTAAACGCACAGACTCGCACGAATGCACGAACACATCACACGAACACGAAGTACGTGACCAAACGAGGGAAGTTAGTTACTATAAGTACTATCGAACTGACACAAAATAACTCAGAACGAAAAAAGACACTGAAGATGGCGCATATTAGCCGATACCGGTTTGTCTCCAAACCAAACTTGACAAGGGATGACGGAAGATCGTTCCACAATACATCATTATTATTGTTATTACTATTATTATTTTTATTACTATTATTATAATCAAAATAATAGTAAATGTTATATGTATAAATTGAGTATTCTTAAAATCACATACCAATTTGGCTGTCACATCCTTTCGATAGGCGCTTATAGTCTCTCGTGCAATAACTTTCCCCCCCACACATGCTTGTATTGTTATTTGCACCATTTGCCTTGGAATAAGATCCTTTAATTTAGTTACCATTTCCCGTGCAATATAACTTGCTTTCGAGACATGCACGATACGACACAGCTCCTCTACGGGCCGCCCATTTAAATGAATGTCCAATCGTATTATATTTGTCGGATAATATCCATAATCTTGATAACTGAAACTAGCAAATCCCGAACTTATTGATTTTATATGATCATTAAAATTTAATATTATTTCACTCAGTGGCAGTATATATTTCATCATAATACGATCATCGTCAATGTTTACTGATGATTCTTGTATGCCCCGCCGTTCCACACACAAGCTTATTATTTGACCAACATAGACGGTCGGAGTAATTATAGTACCTTTAAACAACATGAAAAGCATACATATGTTATAGCATACAAAATTATTTCTGAGAAAATATTATTACTTAGTTATATTTATTTATTATTTATATATATACATACACATCTAGAATCAAAGCAATTAACCCTTAAAAAAACTTAGTATCCAATTTGATACCAAACTTTCAAAAGCAACTGTACTTCTGCAATTCGTTGATTTTTGATACTTCAGGCAATACAGGCTTCGAAAAGTCTCATTTTATAATTCGGTGCATATATTCTATTTAGTGTTTATTTTTTCAATTGTAGTTATTGTTTTTAATAAAAATGAAGCCGGAGGAGATTGGAGAATTTTTGGCACAGCTCGAAAACAATTTGAAGGAGAAACTGAATATCCATCAGAAATTACACTACCCGACAAAATTTCAAAAATTTTCATATCCTCGACATTTGATACATGATTTCTATGTAGAATTTTCTGCTGATTCCAAATATGTAATCAAAAGTAGAACAGGTATTTTGAAATTTCAGTTTTTGAGATAAGAAAAAAAGTAGGATTACTAATTAGTCAATATCTCCGCCATTACCATCTTGATTTTTACGTTATTTAATTTTGTTTTGGGAGGATGAAATACAGTTGTTGTTAAAATCGACGTTAAATTGACGGATTTATAGCGATCAAAAGATTTTTTTAAATTAAAATTTTCAGTTTTTTTCCCGACATTCATATACTTTTTTGTAATTTTTTTAAAGAAATAATAAATATCCTCCTTGTTGATTTCAGGCCATTTTTTCAAAATTAATTTGATTTTTAACCAGGGTTTGAAAGTGCTTAGCTACTTTTGCTGCATTTGCTTTTGCTTTGCTTTTGCTAACGAAAAGTAAATTAGCAAACTCGGCCAGCCGAGTAAAAAACGAGAACACGATTCATTCGCTTCAGTTTTCAGCTGAGCCGTGTTTGCTTGCATAGTTAAGCAAAGCAACGCGATTTGGGGGATTTCATTTTACTTCCAGCAATTAGTTGTATCTTTGCATTTTTTCTGCTTTTGCTTATTTTGCTGAAACGATTTCTTTACGCATATTTCGATTTTTTATACATATTTACTTATGTATGTATGTATGTACACATAATATGTATGTACCCAGCAGGGTTTTTCCATATTTTGGTAATGGCTTGAACTTGTATTCAATGAAATAACGCATTACAAATAGCTAATAAACAGTCCTTCGCTTACTTTGCTCATTACTTGTAATGCGACAGTTTTAAAATTATTATTTTTTCGCTTACTGGTAAAGCAGAAAATAATCGAAAAGGTTTGGAGTACTGCCGTTATTTTTTTGCAAACGCTTTGCTTTGATTTTAATTTTTCTAAATAGCAGTTTTGTAAAGCAAATTACCCTCATTCTCGTTTATTTTGCCAGTTTTCATTATAAAACTATCGTGGCTAGTCGCGTTATTCCATCGTTAAACATTTTTTAAATAAGTTAATAGCTGTGCAAATACATAGTGTAATAATTATTATTCAAATAATGTTTTTTTTTAATACATTTTGCAAAGAATGTTTTGATTCTTTATTCATTCTGTATGCTATTTGTTTTCGGCATAAATTGCTCACTCATAATTTTAAAATTATTTTTTCGCTTACCGGTATTGCATAAAATAAGCGAATAGATTTGGAACACTGCCGATATATTTTGCAAAGCCTACATTGATTTAAATTTTTAGTCTTAGTCTCGTTTATTTTGCCAGTTTTTATTATAATATATTATAGATTACTATAATGGATTGTGTGATATATGCAATTACTTATACCAGTGAAAGAACTTATTACTTGTAACAGCTTATTTTTTCCAATATTAGTAGCGATTATATAATGCATTATTGTCTACAATATTGTAAGACAATACCGCCAATGACATGCCTATGTTAAAGTAATGCAATCCGTATTCGAAAGTGTAAGCGATGAATAAAGATTTCTCGATGATTTTACCCATTACATGTAAGAGAAAGCCCTGCTGGGTATGTCCATTTGTAAACATCTTTTCATGTTGAATTTTGCTTAAAAACTAGTTTCAGCAAAATAAGCAACTGTTAGCAAAAATTTACCACTCAACTAATTGCTGGAAGTAAAAGCAACCCTCTCAAATTGAGTTGCTTGGCTTAACTATACAAGCAAACACGACTCAGCTGAAAACTGAAGCGAATGATTCGTGTTTTCGTTTTTGGCTCGGCTGAACTCAGCAATAAGCAAAAAACATCGGCTATTGCTATTTTGCAGCAAGCAAATTCAAACCCTGTTTTTAACACGCTTTTATTAGTTTCACCTGTATGTATATATCGTCGTACCATACGAAAACTAACATCAGATTTTTTGTGGCTGACGAAAAGTAAAAAGTTCAAGTTTTGGCCGACGAAAAGTAATAAAATCGAGTTTTGGCTGACGAAAAGTAATAAAATCGAGTTTTGGCTGACGAAAAGTAATAAAATCCACTTTTGGCTGACGAAAACTATCAATTTCGTTTAAACAACAAAAATTTTAATGTAAAAACAGTATATAGTTACTGATACTTTTCGTCAGCCAAAAGTCGATTTTATTACTTTTCGTCAGCCAAAACTCGATTTTATTACTTTTCGTCGGCCAAAAGTCAAATGTTCTACTTTTCGTACAGAATTTTTTTATTGATAGCTTTCGCCAGAAATTTTAAATATGTTAGTTTTCGTATGGTACGACGATATGTATGTAAACGAGTTACGTATACGCAGTGTAGTTCACTGTATGTTTGCTTATACGCATTATTTAGCATAAGTTAACGCAAAAGCGTGTGTATTCATACACTGAATGGGGGGTTTTCAGTGTGAGATGTGCTTATTATTATTCGAGCTTTTTGGCCGGTGCAAATATAAGCGAAACAAAGTTTCCTCTTCCTCTCCTACGCGTTTCGGCGAATTTTTTCGCCTTCCTCAGGACGACTTTATTCAACAAAATAAAACAATACATTATTAAAGCACTACAATTTAAAAAACTATATACATATATAAATCCCTAAAAAATTGCACAATTTGGACTTACTTTTGATTAATTCAAAGCTATCTTACTCCTACCAACATTTAAACAGATATAAGTACAAATATACATACATATATAAACAGAAATTCTTTTACTTTCTACTGTCATTCGTGCTCTATTCTTTTCCTATTCTTTGTTATTGTTGCCCTGTATGCACAATTTATTCATGGTATCTTTTATTCTTTCTTGTATTCTTAGACTTTCCAGTGTCATTCTAACTTTTGTTCGTTTTTCTATGTCCAATACTTTCGCCTGATCGAAGTCTGCTGTATGTCCAGTATTCGTTATGTGTTGCGCTAATGCTGTCGTTGAGGTTTCTTATATCTGTTTTATGTTCTCCTAGTCTTGTTCCTAGTGCGCGTTTAGTAGTACCTATATAGGTTTTGTTACATGGTTCATGGTCCTTGCCTTTACATTTAATTTCGTACACTACATTATTTTGTTGTTCTTTGATAATGTTGTATTTCTTCTTGCTAAAGATATTGTTAAGAGTCCATTGTGGTTTATGTGCAAATAGTAGGTTGTCATTATTTTATGCATTTTTTAAGTGTTTTGTCATCTGTTAGGCCGTGAATGTATGTAACTCCTCTGAATGTTTTGTTTTTGTTTATGTTTTTTTCGGTAACACTGCTCTACAGCCAAAAAATACACTAAACGCGACCATCCTATCTACATACATGTAAAATCGGTCGCTGATTTCGAAAATCGGGTTCATTTTTAACACGCTTTAATTAGCTTCACCTGTATGTATGTATGTGTGTATGTATGTATGTATGTAACTTCATCCCATCCTAAAAGTTGTAACATTTAACTAAATTATTATATCTTTCAAATATTCACTTTTTTGAGTTCTCTCTATTATTTCTATTCTCCTCCGGATTCGAAACATGACATCAACAGCCCAACGGCATCATATAGTAGGACATTCAACATTATATTTTATGCTTCATTGCGGCTTTTATGTTACCTTTCTTCAAAATAGCCTCTATGAATTTCAATTCACTCCCGTATACAGGCCAATAAGTAACAAGCTTGCAGGGTACGGAAAAACTCACTCACGCACGCTCAAAAATGGGTCATTATTTTACAAATCGTACACCTTTTGGGATTTCATATTTCTGATTCGGTTCAAACTTTTTTTTTAAGTTACTTGCACGAAATTAGCAAACACCTATATCAGGATTTAGGCAAATTTTTTTTTTTTCAGAGATCTGCATGTGTAAAAATTCGATGGTTAAGCAAACATGCCCACATTCAAAATTCCATATCTTTGGTTCGGCTCGTCGTATCTTGTTCATTTTTTTTTTATTTTGAAGGTAATAATATTTACTTTATAACTGCGTTAAAGAAATATTTAATTTTACAAAATCAAAATAATGAATTCAAACTAAATTTTTTAAAGCATTATTACATACTGATCGGGTCAACGAATATTTTTGAAAAAATATACATAATATGCGCTGAACTTTCATCTAAAAAACGCATTTTATTTCAAGGTGGAGACTTTTATGGTTCAAAAGATATTAACTCATTTCTGACATGACCTCGAGCAACTTGCCTACGTTCCACTAAGGATGTACCGCCAACGTGTGCCTGTGCACATGCATGGTGATGTTAACCACCACATACATACCTATGTATGTATGTGGATGTAATTCAATCTGCTTATCACTTAATAGGTAGCTAGTAGTTATATTTTACCAAATCATTATTGTAGCACAATAGACGGTCTAGTAAAATAGATAATGCAACTACATATTTATGTACATACATACATATGTATACCTGCAGCAACCCCGCAGGGAACTCAATAACTAGTGAGCAAAATTTCTAGTTCCGAACTACCGAAAAGGTGTCAAAAGGGAACTAGATCAATTGTAGTTAGACCCTCACCAGTTCAGGAGGAGTGAATTGAGTGACCATTATAAGACACACTTTGATTTGTATGCAATTTCGAAGTTACAAAAATTCTATGAAAATTTTTCGTTCGTTCAATTTCCGTCGGCTTTGTATATTTCTGCAATTCTCAGATGTTTAGTGAAGCGTTTCATATAAAGAGTTTTCTATTTGCATCTTAACTTGTATGAAATGAAATGTTCCCCTAATTATGCTTTTCCGATCCCTCAGGCTTATTTTTAATTTTTTTTATTTTATTAGTTTTTAAATATTACTGTAAATTTTATTAAATAAATAAATAAAAAAAATATTAGTCAAAAAAAAAAAAATTTAAAAAAAAATTATCATCCACCTTGACACCGACAGGATTCGAACCCGCGCCCCTCAGATTGAAAGGCACATGCGTTTGCCAGTCGGCAATCGCGCCACTTGCATGAAGTGTGTCAAAGTCTGCACTTAAGCGGCAGATTTAAAACTGTAGAATTTGTAGGTACTTGTAGCTAGTTCAGAACTATCGAAAATGTGCCAATAAACGAACTAGTGTAAACTGTAGAATTTAGTCTTAGTTCGGAACTATGGAAAATTTAGTGCAGAGGGTGACAATTGACACCGCCTAGGACATCGCCGTGTTAAATTCGCCAGTTGATAACATGCAAAAGAGATTTAGCTCGCACTAGTAGTGTCGAAAAATGCACTAGAAGCGACCTAGTTCGGAACTAGAGATTTTCCCTACAGGGAAGCAATATGTGCAGGGGTGTGCGCGACGTTCTTGTACATTTCGTGAGGCTGTAGTGTGATCAAAGATGCTAGTATATGGATGTATATATATGTATATATATATATCAAGGATGGGCATTTTTGCATTACCATTCAAAGTGCATTACCATTCAATAGTGAATGGTAGTGCAAAATTGGTTCGCATTACCATTCAGTGGTGAATGGGAATGCAAATGTGGTGTGGTGTGTGATTTTCACTACCATTCAATAGTGAATGCGAATGCAAAGGTGAATGCATTCCCATTCATTGCATTCCCACTGTAAATGTGATTTGCACTGGACTAGTACTCTATTCGGAAAAGTTGGTCTGAGAGGCATCCTCTTTCATAATAACTAGCGTTTGTTCGTGTTGAGTAAAATTTTTGCAAATTTGTTGAACTGTGTAATTATAGCCTTATAGAAGTTGAAAGAAATACTTTTACATACAGGTATAACATAGAACATATCGCACACTAAATCAAAAAGCGTTACAACTCAAAATTCAAAAATTTTCAGGAGAGGCAAAAAACTTTTTAATTTTTATAGGCAATGATATGGGAAAAGGCTACGTATAATAGTTATTTCTCAGTTAAAAAAGACTCTGATGGAAAAGATTTTTTGGCAGCCGCTAGAGATATATTCTGTGTACCAATTTATGGAAGAAACCCGATTTCGAAAAATTTTGAGTTGTAACGCTTTTTGATTTAGTGTGCGATATGTACATATTACTATGCCGTGTTGGTTTCCCTTTACTTTGCTAAGCCATATTTCCATATTTATAATATCCCATAAACTTCCTTCCGTTAATAAATAGATTAGCCATTTAATACCTTAACTATGGTCACACGTTTTAACTGCTATTAAATGATGAATGGTTGTCCAAATCCCTCGCACTCATTTTTAATTGGTAGTCCAAATCACATTTGCAGTGGGAATGCATTCACCTTTGCATTCGCATTCACTATTGAATGGTAGTGCAAATCTCATTTGCATTCCCATTCACTACTGAATTGATTGGGGGCTGCAAGGCTGAATGCAATCAAAATTGAATGCAGCTTGCCCAACCCTGATATATATATATGGACACAAATAAGTAAATAAATTTTTTCTATTATTTTAATGCTTTTATAAATTTTACTTTCATTGACAAATGTAATAAGGATGTACACTTCAAAACCGTCGTAATAAAATAAGTATATCTAATATTACTAAAAATTTACAGCCAGTTTCACGAAAATATTTAAGTGAAAATTTAATTTTTTCCCTGTCAGATTTCATATTTAGAATCTGATATCTACTTATACTAAAGGTACTGGCTCGCAGGCATAACATATAATATGTGTATAACATAATATATTTATCTTAATGATCGTCCTTGGTCCTAAATACATAAATAGTTGTATTATCTATTTTACTAGACCGTCTATTGTGCTACAATAATGATTTGGTAAAATATAACTACTAGCTACCTATTAAGTGATAAGCAGATTGAATTACATGCACATACATAGATAGGTATGTATGCGGTGGTTAACATCACCATGCATGCGCACAGGCACACGTTGGCGGTACACCCTTAGTGGAACGTAGGCAAGTTGCTCGAGGTCATGTCAGAAATGAGTTAATATCTTTTGAACCATAAATGTCTCCACCTTGAAATAAAATGCGTTTTTTGGAGGAAAGTTCAGCGCATATTATGTATATTCTTTCGAAAATATTCGTTGACCCGATCAGTATGTAATAATGCTTTAAAAATTTAGTTTGAATTCATTATTTTGATTTTGTAAAATTAAATATTTCTTTAACGCAGTTATAAAGTAAATATTATTACCTTCAAAATAAAAAAAAAATGAACAAGATACGATGAGCCGAACCAAAGATATGGAATTTTGAATGTGGGCATGTTTGCTTAACCATCGAATTTTTACACATGCAGATCTCTGAAAAGAAAAAAATTTGAAAAAAATCCTGATATAGGTGTTTACTTAAATTGCGAAAGGATTCCAAGAAATAAATTTGGTGTCTTTTAAAAATGTGAAATTTTTTTTTTCAACAAATCCGTACGATTTGTAAAATAATGACCCAAATACATTCTTCTCAAATCACAAACAAATGTTCAAAGAAAAACGTATAACCAATCAAATAGCGAGCGAACTAACGCACAACAGCCAGCGATCGCTCATAGCGATGGCGATAAACTCAATGCATAAATTCACTCAAAAATAAAGCTTGAAGCTTTCTGTTTTGGGTTTGTTGTATTTGCAATGAAATCAACCGCATGTACAATGTACATACATACATACTCTGAAAAAAAACGTGGTAAATACAAAGACTTTTGCAGTTAAATGAACAACTTTCCGCAGTTGAAATGTGCCCAACAACGCTCCATTGTTGTTTCAAAGATGCGAGCGTTTTTGATTCAAATACTTTTCGTATTTAAGTTAAAAACGGAAACTGTTGAATGAAATACTTTTACATTTAAGTTAACAGTTTTTGCTTTTGAATTAACAGCAAAAAAATTTAGTCCAAAAGCGAGCACTGTTGATTCAAATACTTTTCGTATTTAAGCAAACAACTTTTGCTTTTGAATTAACCGCAAAAGTTTTTGGTCGAAAAACGGGCACCATTGAAGCAAATACTTACGCATTTAAATTAACCTCAAGAAAATTGTAAAAATAATATTTTTTTTTATTATAATAGATATTATTTTATTTTATTTTTTTATACATATAATATATGTAAATATGTTTACATATCGAGCCCTTACCGCCATAAAGTGTATCCAACAAAATTATCGATTTTAGCGTTTTTAAGGAAATCAATAACTTATTATAGTACGCATCAACTCCCACAATTTCGTAGACTTAGGGCCGGTTTGACCACCTCCGGTTAAGCACTTAGCCAGAGATTTTTACCCGGTGAAGCAATTTATTTGACGTCAAACTAACCAGCGATTAAATTAACCGCAGATTGTGAAACCGGCCATAAATAAATTTCAAGGCTGATTACCAACTGTATGAAAAGAAAATAAAAAAAACCTGTAAAATTTAATTTTTGTTGGATACACTTTTTGGAAGTTAGGGCTCGATATGTAGTAATATTAATACTAAGGCCCGCCGTCACCAAACAAACTTTAGTCATTCATCCATTCACCATTTCCAAACGCATCAGTACATCTGCAGACAACTCTCACAACATCAAAAAAGCTGAGTTTATCAATAGATACATATGTATTAGTTTATATAGTTTGTATGTATATTACTTTATTTTATTTTAAAATAGAAACGAATTGAACGAATATGAAAAATTTTGTTTATTTTTTTATTTTTTCTTTCAAATTCTTCTTTCTTTTTACTTAAAAATTGTTTAACAGCAACCGAGTTTTTGAATCAACAACGCACGTCCCTGAATTAACTACGGAAATTTGTTGAATCAAAAACTTTGCCTTTAAAGCAAATACTTTTGCTGTTGAATCAAATACGGAGTTTCAACAGCGGAAAGTTGTTGATTTAACTACGGGTATTTTTTTCAGAGTACGTATGCAGAGCAAGAACTGGTTTTGTGTTTTGTGTAACAAGCTTTCTGTTTTGTCGTTGTTGTGTTTGCAATGAAATCAACCGCATGTACTGTATGTATGCAAAGCAAGAACTGGTTTTGTTTGTAATTCATTTAATAGTAAGTTCTGAATCAACGAAAAGGAACCCTAATTACATTTTTATACAATGTTTTGTAAACGTGAGGTGAAAAAAATTTCTCCAAAAATAAAAAAATTAAAAAAAAAAAAAAAATGCGCCACTCGGGACTCGAACCTTTGCTCCTTGGTCCGTAGGCAGCATACCTCACCATTACGCTACAAACGTATTCGGAGTTTTATTGTCTAAATTCGAATTTATTCAATCAGGTTTCTTTTTTTTTTTTGTTCTTTCAAATGCTTCACCTCAACTTCTCTTCACTTTCTGATTGTAAAATATAACAAAACGTTTGGGAAAT
The DNA here is from genome assembly GCA_960531455.1 of Urophora cardui. Lineage (NCBI taxonomy): Eukaryota > Metazoa > Arthropoda > Insecta > Diptera > Tephritidae > Urophora > Urophora cardui. The sequence continues at coordinate 74,735,899 of OY482671.1, read as the reverse complement.
TTTGTATTTCCAAACTAGTTTGGAAAACCTTGAATAAAAGGGTTTGGAAAATATTGCATAATAAGCTAGTTTACTTCACTGCATATTGGGATTTTTGGTAGAAGTTATAAATACATATGTATGTAGATCTATTTCGGAGAACACCACATCCCATCAGACTTCTTTTTACTTTTATTCTTGCGTCCGCATAAAACATCCTTTAATGAAAAATTTCACTAAAAAGTCAAAAATAAATAATAGCTTAAAAAACTAAAAACCACGCTTTAATCTTAAAAATTGTACTAAAAATTGAGAAATAATTTAATTAGAAACAAAATGATGCACGAAAATATAAGTATTTAAGGAAAAGCGTGGGGCTGCTCAATAATATTTGAACATGAAAATATTCGATTCGTACAACTAGTACAAAAATATACCTAGTTGCGAAATTAAAGAGTACGATATATGAAATCTCAAAAAAGTCAAAATAAAATTATTAGTAAAAAAAACACCGATTTTAAATATATTTTGACATACTGAGCACCCCACGCTTTTCCTTAAATACTTATATTTTCGTTCATCATTTTGTTTCTAATTAAATTATTTCTCAATTTTTAGTACGATTTTTAAGATTAAAGCGTGTTTTTTAGTTTTTTAAGCTATTATTTATTAATTCTATGGGAAGGTTTTTGAGATATCGCCAAGTTACCGTTACTTGGCCAATGGCTCAACTTAATCCTGTATATCCTAACGCAGTAAGCTATCCGAAAGAAAATAAAATTTCCCTTTCATGGCTCCTATAACATTTTTCCCTAACTCTTATAGTTTCTGAAATATTGATAATTCAATTTGAATTCCCCAAGGAAGATAGCTCACTGCGTTAAAGAGATATGCGGGAATAAGCGTATATTTTATTTATGAGGTTAATTGATGTGTTTCTTTTTTGGGCCCAGGGGTGGGGCCCAGAGTGGTAATTTATTATTCTAGAGGATGAGATCGGTTTCGCATACCATTTAGTCAATAGTTTGTTTTTGTCTTTGTATATTTCTACGTCTAGGAAGGGTAATTTTCGGTTCCTCTCCAGTTCAGCGGTGAGCTGTATTTTCTTGTGTTGTTTGTTCATTGTCGTCAAAATTTCTTCCACGTCCTTAATTTTCACTATGGCAAATAAATCATCTACATATTTCGTTATGTATTTGATCATTATGTCTTTGGATTTCAGTTCGGCTAATGCGTCGTCTAGTATCTGTTCAAGAACTATATCGACCACTGTGGGCGATAAAGGATTGCCCATCGGCATACCATGTACTTGTTGGTAATAAGTACCGTCAAATAAAAAATAATTATTATCCCTTAAGCAAAATTCTAGGGTGTCTAAAAATTGTTTCCTCGCCAAGTTAGTGTTATTTTTGAGGGATGTCCATTTTTGCATGATAGTCCGGATTGCTAAGTGCACTGGTATGTTTGTGAATAATGAAACCACGTCAAAAGGAATCAGGGTTCCATCTTCTTCTATGGTCAAATGTCTTAGCTTCTCTTTAAGTTGTAAGGAATTTTATACGTATATAGTTTTTTAAATTATAGTGCTTTAATAATGTATTGTTTTATTTTGTTGAATAGTCTCCCTGAGGAAGGCGAAAAAATTCGCCGAAACGCGTAAGAGAGGAAGAGGAAACTTTGTTTCGCTTTTATTTGCCCCGGCCAAAAAGCTCGAATAAAAATCAAATAAATATCCTCGTTGTTTCACACTTTGAGTCAACAGCCTATTTCTTAGTGAACATTTTGGCACTTTCCGGATTATAATCCGTAGATAAATTGCAATGCTATAAGAGATTTAATGGACACACCTATGTTGATTTTTTATCACAATCTTGTACTTAACCTGCATTTTTTTTATTTTTATGTGTATTAAAAGTGTTTAAATGTTGATGGTTTTCGCCGTTTTGGTATTTGGTTCTTCTCCAAGAAGGAGCCAGCAAAAATCATTCAATTTCCCTGACATTCCAATGGCTTTGGTATCGCAATCCCATGTTTTTTTTTTTATTCATCCGTGAGAACGCTCAGCGTTGTAAGTCATTACTTATGAAGCTTATGTCGAGAGGGTTTCGGGACAATTTTTTTTTATACCGCGAAATAGCGCGGAAATTTTTATTTGACACCCGGTTTGTAAAATTGATATGTCATTATTTTAGTCTGGTGGAGCTCTATATATCGCTCTAATGTCCTTTTGAGCTATGAAGTCGTTTTCACATAGTAGGTTCACCTAACCAAGTTTTTCGTCTATAAAATATCTATCTTTTTCGTTTCACCTGAAAAAAATCGCTAAAAATAAAGTACTATAAGGATCTTGGTAACATTAAAATAAAAATAAATCTTTTGCTGATTTTCCCAACTTCTTATGAAAACCCTATTTTCAAAATCAAATTAAAAAAAATTGCAAAAAATCCACAAAATTTTGACTTTGACCAGCTTTGCTCAGTGAGTTTTTACTAAACCACCACAAGTTGTGTTTTTTCATACATAACTTTAGCGAACAATATTTTTGAATAAAGTGATAACCAAAAAATGCAAAATTACCATTATCTCAAAAACCTAACCGTGCAAAAAATAAAAATAAATAGTTTTGAGCTCAGAGGGCCCATGCCAAATTTCCCTTATTTATTTATTTATTTATTTATTTATATGTGGTTGTACAGTAAGATAAATCTTTTATAGTACATCATCTTAGACACTACAATTCTGTATATTTTAGCTAAAGACCTAATACTAAAACCTAAGTATCTTAACATAAAGAAAATTAGACATCCTAAAGAGAGATAGATAGAGTGAAAGATATTGCGAAGATATCGCAGTAAGGATTATTCACAATCATATAACACTGCTTTCCGCAGTAAACCATTTATAAATCAACCTTTTGCAGTTCGTTCCATTCAGAGCAGTTTTAACGGTATTAGGAATGTAGTTCCATAGCCTAGCAGCATTAACGAAAAATAACCTCGAAGACGCTAAATACACATACCTGGGAATAACTAAGTTATGCTTCCTACAGGATTTTAGTTTATCATACAAATAATTGGGCGTTTTACATTCAATAAGTTTATACACATATACACAATTTCTAGCCGCAATGTAGTCAAAAATACCACATCCCAAAATTTTATCCTTCCAAGCTGATATGTGGTCATATTTTTTCAAGCCATACACATAACGTGTTATATTGTTGAAAGAAACTTCAATTTTTCTACGTGATACCGAGTCAAGTTGGCTGTACACTAGTTCAGAATACAAAATATGTGGCAGTATAAGCTGGATTGCTAATTTTTTCCGTGTTTCCAGCGGCGTAAAGTATGCAGACATTCGCAGCCTACGTAACACATAATATACGTTACCTACTGCCTTATTAATATGATCAATACAGTTAAGCTTTGAGTTAACTACAAACCCCAAGTTTCTGATTTTCTCAGAAACACAAGTATACTACTCCCGATAAATAAAAGAATAAAAGACCAAAAATTGGTCATTTTTAGGTCGATTTGCAAACTATTTTGCTTGTTTGAAAGGTAAAAGTAGCATCTTTCAAATAAAAGAAAAAAAATTGAATTCGATCAAAAAACAAGAAAGTTATAGCATCTCGAAGTTGTAATTTCAATAATTTCAGAGTTGTATTATATTTGTACTCAAAAAATTTAAAAACGAAGTGATGGTGAAAAACCGCAAATGAGGTAGTGATTTATGGGCCATGATGAAACCAAAAAACCATGTGAGAACCCCTGCATTTTTTTGGTGTAGCACAGTGTAATTTTGGGATGTTCTCAACATGTACTGTATTGATAGAGATAGGTAACACATAGGACTTTTCAGCATTAATATAAAGACAATTTTTATGGGCCCATTTGGAGATTGCAGACAGATCACTATTTACTTTGCAACATAAATCCTCAACAAGGCCAATACGGTTGGATAAATACAGTTGAATATCATCAGCATAAGCATGAATGTTAACGTACTGGCACACAGAGAATACATCGTTCACAAAAAGGCTAAATAAAAGAGGACCGAGCACAGAGCCTTGCGGCACCCCTGACTTAATTAAATGAGGTCTAGAAGCAGATCCATTGCAGTAAACCCTCTGAGTTCTGTCAGCAAGATAACTGGTCATCAGTTTGACGGAGTTATCAGAAAATCCGAAATAATAAGACAATTTCTTACACAGAAGGGAATGATTGACAGAGTCAAATGCCTTAGAAAAGTCAAGTAGGCAGAGAAGCGTTAGGTCTCCTTTGTCGAAATACTCTCTTATGTCGTCAAGTATTTTTAGCATCGCAGTAGAACAACTGTGTTTAGGTCTAAATCCCGACTGCAGTGGTGAGAGTAATTTATTTTCTTGAATGTAAGAAGAAATCTGCGCAGCCATCAACGACTCACAAACTTTTGCAAAGACGGGTAGAATACTAACTGGCCTATAGTCACCTGGTTCACTTGCAACATTTTTCTTGGCGATGGGAATTATTTTTGCCTTTTTCCATTCCACTGGGAAACAAGATGTTGTGAAGCAGTGGTTGATAATATGAGTGAGAGGTCCTAGGATAAACGGTAACACAAGTTTAACAAATTTCAAAGATATACCATCCTCCCCAGTGGCATTAGACTTAATTCTCATAAGTGATCTAAAAACCTCCTCCTCTGCCACGGCAATAAATTGAAACTTTTCGTTCAGTGCAATGCATTCTCTTAAATTATAACTCATAAAGCTTCCCCGGTCTGCAATTGAATTAATGAAAAACTCGTTAAGAATATCAGGGTCAACCTGACAATCAGCCTTAATTTTCTCTTGTATATTTAAACTCCTCAGATTACGCCACAACTCTTTGGATGGTAATGACGGGCTTAGCTTGGATTCACAATACAACTGCTTCTCCTTTCTTACAATAGAGGTTGCCTTATTACGTGCAACTTTATACTGAGACCAACAAGAATCAGTACCTATCCTTTTCCACCTTGCATACAATCTATTACGATCCTTTATAGCGGACGAACTATCAATTTCGTATAAACAACAAAAATTTTAATGTAAAAACAGTATATAATTACTGATACTTTTCGTCAGCCAAAAGTCGATTTTATTACTTTTCGTCAGCCAAAACTCGATTTTATTACTTTTCGTCGGCCAAAAGTCAAATGTTCTACTTTTCGTACAGAATTTTTTTATTGATAGCTTTCGCCAGAAATTTTAAATATGTTAGTTTTCGTATGGTACGACGATATGTATATACATATATTAAAACGATCAGCATGAAAAAAAAAATCGATTCAACCATGTCCGTCCGTCCGGCCGTACACACTCTAATGGGCCCGTCAGAATGAATATTTTTCCTGTAATCCGGTTCCGTTTAACTGACAATATGTTTGAATTACATGCATTTTTTACGGCAAATTTGAAATACTGGGGCCAAATCGTGGCAGTCGTGAACGAGCGAGCATTCGAAACGAATAAAATTTAGAAACGTATCGACTGGCTGAATTGTCCCATTCGAAACAGTTCGTATCGAAATTTTATTATCCAAACTTATATTCCACAAATAAAAAACAAAACAAATGTACATACATATGTCAAATTGAAGGAAAATTATTTTAAAAAAAGTAAATTTTGGTACACATTTTTACTTTTAACGAAGAGTTTTATTAATATACTTACTTCTTTTGCATATAAGTTCTTTTGCACGTGAGTTCTTCGGAGTCAGAAGATGAACACAATTGTGCAATCGTAAGGAGATATATGTACATATGTACAGTGCCGAACTAAAGTATTGGCACAGCAAGATGCTTCAACTTTAACACTGTTTTTTGGCCGCATGTGAACAGATTTCTAAAAAATATAAAACATCCCTGGATAGAATGATAAATTGTTAACCATTTCCATTTTATTTCATTTAATTATCTCTTTTATTGAATTAACGGCAGCGATTCTAAGAAAAAAAGTACTGTTTTGGGCTGAACAAAAGTATTGGCACAGATAAATATGACTGGCTATTGTGCGCTGATTTATCGGTCTAGCAACTTTTTTTAATTTGTCATGCTACGAAAACGTGTAACTTACGTACGTTGCTCTTAAAATACGAGCCGCGCACGTCGCAGTGTCTTAAATAAGTAAATTTTCCATTAAAGTGACTAGCAAAAAAGTGAAACCGCCGAATCTCGGCGAAAAATTATGTCGCATTTGCATGATTATGGAAAATCATTATCTGGGATTGGTGAAATGATGGACAGAAACCGCCACACTATTCGGAGCATTGTTCACCGTTTCAAGAAGGCTTATCTTTGCAAAGTGTACAAAGAATGCATAGACCTACGGCTTTAAACTACCGTAAATGCAGTCAGATAGTAGGAAGAGTGAAAAAAAATCGTAGAATATATTCCCCCAACATTGCAGATGACGTTAAGACAGAATTCGGAAGAGATATGCACGCCATAACGATCCGGGGAGCCGTATATGAAAATAACTACCATTATCGTATAGCTAACCGAAAGCCCCTTATTCCAAAAGGAAGCCTAAATAAACGTTTAGCTCATTTAAAATAATATTAAGCAAGCCAAGCAACTGCTGAAACAATGTTCTTTACTCGGATGAAAAAAAATTTAGTATTTTCCAACTTGATGACCGGCAAACTGTGTGGGGACACCATAACAGCTTGCATCTAGTTATACGGGAATGATAGTTATTTTCGTGTAAGGCTCCCCGGATCGTTATGGCGTGCATATCTCTTCCGAATTCTGTCTTAACGTCATCTGCAATGTTGGTGGAATATATTCTACGATTTTTTTCACTCTTCCTACTATCTGACTGCATTTACGGTCGTTTAAAGCCGTAGATCTATGCGTTCTTTGTACACTTTGCAAAGATAAGCCTTCTTGAAACGGCGAACAATGCTCCGAATAGTGTGGCGGTTTCTGTCCATCATTTCACCAATCCCAGATAATGATTTTCCATAATCATGCAAATGCGACATAATTTTTCGCCGAGATTCGGCGGTTTCACATTTTTGCTAGTCACTTTAATGGAAAATTTACTTATTTAAGACACTGCGACGTCCGCGGCTCGTATTTTAAGAGCAACGTACGTAAGTTACACGTTTTCGTAGCATGACAAATTAAAAAAAGTTGCTAGACCGATAAATCAGCGCAAAATAGCCAGTCATATTTAGCTGTGCCAATACTTTTGTTCAGCCCAAAACAGTACTTTTTTTCTTAGAATCGCTGCCGTTAATTCAATAAAAGAGATAATTAAATGAAATAAAATGGAAATGGTTAACAATTTATCATTCTATCCAGGGATGTTTTATATTTTTTAGAAATCTGTTCACATGCGGCCAGAAAACAGTGTTAAAGTTGAAGCATCTTGCTGTGCCAATACTTTAGTTCGGCACTGTACATATTCGTGATAGAAGCAATCATATGGGATTAGTTTCGATTATTGCCGCCGGGGCATTGCTGCTTTGGGGCAATATACACTCAAAAAAAAAATTACTCAGATTATGGAAAAATGGGAATGATTCGGCGCTAAAGACATATTTCCATATTTTGATGTACAATTTTCTTTAAAACGTGGTTTTTATTCCTTGATTTGAAGAAAATCGTACATCAAAATATGGAAATATGTCTTTAGCGCCGAATCATTCCCACTTTTCCATAATCTGAGTAAGTTGTTTTTTCAGTGTATGTATTTCCGAATCGTTTAACAGAAATCATTCCATCAACAGCAACATCCATCCCAGAAACCTGCATGATTTGCCCATTTGTCGCCGTTAAAGGTCTTTCCTCATTAGGGCCCCGCAAGTTCTCTTCTTCGACTCCTTGTTAAATGGCAACTTCTTGACATTGGGTTTTTGGTCAGCAAGGACCTAAAAGGTGTGAAAAAATTGCATAATAAAATTTATACATAGGTATCTACCTTAAGCCATGCTTTAGCATCTTTTATAGGGGGATATTTACCATTAAGCTTCGCCATTCGGTATCATATTTGTGGCCCAGTTTATGTGTTCAATCATGTATTTGGCCATTATGCCTTTTGGAGGCATATTAATTTTATTCCTATAATTATTCATATCAGGATTGAGCAAAGTGCACTAAATTTTGATTGCATTCAGCCTTGCACTACCCAATCAATAATGAGTGGTAGTGAAAAATTGATTTGCACTACCACTCATCATTTAATAGCAATGGAAACCTATGGTGCTCCGGCGAAGAAAGTATTTCTATCGAAACTCGCTCAACGCAGAAGATAGGGGAGAGCTCCACTGCGTTGGGAAAATCAGGTGGACAGGGATGCTGACTCCTATGTATTCCATAATGCCGCCATGCTGCACGAGACAGAAACAATTGGCGCACTTTGTTGGATTTGGCCAGAATCGAAGAAGAAGAATAAGAGGAAACATATGGTGGTAGTTAAGGTATTAAGCTTAGAAAAGTGAACGGAAACCAACACGGTCTATGTCCTATGTTATAACTACATGTATAAGTATTTCTTTACCTTCTTCGTATTTAAAAGAAATTTATTAACAACTTTAACACCTATTGATATACACAAAACATATTATAATGCCGTGTTGTTCACTTTTCTAAGCCTAATTCCATGTGTACAATATCCCATAAACTTCCTTGCCGTTAATAAATAGATTGCCCACTAAATACCTTAACTACGACCATAGGTTTCCGCTGCTATTAAACGATTAGTGGTAGTGCAAATCATATTTGCATTCCCACTCATTTATTTATTCGTTTGATAATTTCTATTCGAATGAAATTTCGGTCTGTTCGAATGATGAAATACTCGTGAACGAATGAGAGAATGTCAAATTTCGATAGTGTCCACTCGTTAACGAATGTGGTGATACCAAATTTAAAAATTTCGAAATTTTTTTCTCGTTCACGACTACGACGATTTGGCCCCTGAATGTGTCGATCGTCATTCACTCTGTTGTCAATTAAACGGATTGCTGGATTGCCGGAAAAGCATTCATTCTGACGGCCCTATAACTTGCGCAAAAATTTAAATATTTTGATGAAATTTGGTACACAGATTCTAATGGGAACAGAGAAGGTTGGTGGTGAAAATGGTTCATATTTCGAAAAACTCGCAAAACGTGCTAATTCAGTCACTAATATAGCCCGAGTGATGAAATTTCATCCATGCAATGACCTTATGCCGTTATAAGGAAATATGCTTAAATTTTCAAAATGGGCCGACAAAAAATATTGCCAAGTCAGCAGGGACTACACCTACTTTTATATACATACATATCGAGCCGTATGCGCGGGAAAGATGTAAAAGCCATCTTTCGGATTCTATTTTTTTGTAGAAATGGCTTACTTACTTGTCACCCGAAATTTTATGCCTGAGAAATGTATCATTATGAAAAGCAATTTTGACGTAAGTACACAGTTTCAGTTTTTTAATTTTTTGGTGAGTAAGAAGTGGCTCTTACATCTTTTTCCTTTTCAAATTACACTGGTCGACAAGTTTTTCTTACAGAAATAAAATTCTACTTTTCTAAAGGATTTCGGTGCGCTGAATGCGAATCTGAAGTCAGATTTTCGGTAATACGTACAGTTTTTGAGATATTCATGCCCATAGAGGCGAAAAACGCGTTTTTTGACTATATTCACTCCTCAATATCTTTTGAATTACTTATTTTAAAAATTCGTTAAAGCTATTGAAAGCGCGGACATTTCTTTTGAAGAAACCGTTTTAATATTTCAGATATCTTTCTTGTAACTTGCAATATTGCATATTAAGCTTCATTAGTTTTGCAATATTTTCTCCATACAAAAATAATTAAAAATTTTAGAGCACTCTTTTAGGCAGTTTATCATATTATGGACGTATGTAAGTGGCTTCGTAAAAAAAAAAATAGTTCTGCTGAGCAACTACAAAATTTGATTGCGCCTATAACATGCTACAAATGCTGCCGTTATTTTCGACGACAAATACCTTGTTGTACAAAAACATATATTTCTATATACCTAAATTAGATATCCGAAAAATTAAAACGTTGTCTTCAAGAGAAATGGCCGAGCTTTCAATAGCTTTAATGAATTTTTAAAATGAGTAAGTAATTTAAAAGATATTGATGAGTGAATATAGTAAAAAAACGCGTTTTTCGCCTCTATGGGCATGAATATCTCAAAAACTGTACGTATTACCGAAAATCAGACTTCAGATTCGGATTCAGGGCACCGAAATCCTTTAGAAATGTAAAATTTTATTTCTGTAAGAAAAATTTGTTGCAATTTTGTCGACCAGTGCACATAGGTAGATTTTCAAGTTTTATGCGGCCAAAAATATTTTATTGTCTACATCTATTCCAAATTGCTTGCAAAATTTTAATAATTTGTGTTAAAAGTCAATTTTATTGAAAAATATATACAGTAACTCAAAAAAAATTATACGCCAGAGTTTTTTAATTTATTTCAAAGAGTTCTGTCGAAAATGTGACTTTCTTATTTTCGTTTAAAACTGTAGACAATTTTTCAATAAAATCGTTTTAAGCATGATTTCTTAGCTTATGGAAAAAATCCGAAAAATCGTAGAAATTTCTAAAACTGGATTAAAAATTTCAAAGCGAGGCCAGAATTTATAGAAGATTTTGAGGAGATTTCTAAGTGTACAGTTATGTATCCAACCAATTTTAGTCTAAAAAGTGCAAATCTCAATGCTGTGAAAAATTCCGTCGATTTTAGAAATTTTTTCTGTAGGGTGTTTGCCTCATATGTACATGAGACCGTTCCAATTAAAATTTCCGAAAAGCCAATGAAAATTTTCAAAAAGTTGATTGTTGCATATTATTATATTAAAATCGAATGGGCTTTAAAATTGCATACTCAAAAATCTTCTAAAAAAAATTTAGCTTTTGTAATGTTTTAAAATGTGGCAACACCAATTATCGAGATTGGTTAGGAAGAAGAAGACCTGTTTCCGGTATTAATATATTGTAATCAGAGGAAAAGAAAGGTATGAGCAAACTAAATCGACAAAAATAAAGAGAATCAAATAAAAAAGATTACATATCAGGTGTGGAAATAACACACGAATGTTGAGATTAATTAAAACAGTCATAATGGCAAACATGCTAACGCGGCAACAGATGCTAAATACATTGGTGGCTGGTGGCATTACGTTCGACCACGAGGCAACGCTGGTGCAATTGCGTGCTCTGTATGACGAGGTGGTCAGCAGTCCACCAAAACCGACGGACGACTCTGCTTCCGAGAAGGAAGGAATCGTTGAGGTGGTGAGTGGGTTAGAAAAGAACGTGCCAGAAGAAAATCAGACAGATGCCAGATGTACGGTGGAACCACAGATTGGTAAGGGCTTACAGATGCCAGTAGTTGTTGGAAATCAGCGGGCAGAGCAACCGTGTTCGAAAGGAGCAGTTGATCTAATGTCTCAAGAACAGGAACTAGATCGCATGTTAGCAATCGCTCGGAAAAAACGCGAATTAATTGAGTTACAACAAGAGATCAGTCAAAAAGAAAAACGTAGAATCGATTTACCAGAACTTGACGCATTGATGAATAAATTCGACGGTTCTGAGTTTCAAGATATCACCAAGTGGATCGCAGATATAGAGGCAGTATTTAAATTTTTAGCGTATAATGACAGGGATAAATTGATTGCAGCAAGGCATTTGATTATTGGCCATGCCAAGAGATTTATTGGCGTTGCGGTAATGCGGTCGTATGACGACATTAAAATGCTTTATTGATAGAGTACCGACGTACATTTTCGCCACAAGATGTGTTTAATCAATTGAAAGCTCGTAGTATTAAACCTGGCGAAACACCTAGGCAATATGTTGTGGAAATGCAGTTAATTGCTAGTCGAGCGGAAATACCAGAGGCCGATTTAGTAGATATAATAATAGAGGGACTCAATGATAAATCCATGCACGTGTCGATGCTATATGCGGCAACAACAATCAGAGATTTGAAAACGCTAATGGAACGGTATGAAAAGAAGCGGAAAATTTTTTCCGGTGCGACAATTGCTGCTGTTAAGGATAAAACAGGTGTAAATGTGGATGTAAACAGTGTACGCTGCTTCAATTGTTTCCAGTATGGCCATTATCAAAGTGCATGTACAGCACCTAGGCGTCCACCGAATTCGTGTTTTGTTTGCTCTGAGATCGGCCACACGCGCCACAATTGTCCTCGTCGTACATCACCAGGGATTAATGCAGTAGCTGCTATGGCTGATGATGGAACTCATGGTGTTCGTCAGTACAACGAACGCTTAGCTTCTAACAATATGGTGAGTGTTGCCTTCTATATTAAAGAAAAGTGCACTGATTTAATTTCTCTTTTTGCTTTGTTTGATACGGGAAGTCCGATTAGTTTCATTACACGATCCCTTATTCCGAAATCAGTTCAACTGAGCAGTAATCGCTTAAGCCTGGTTTTCATTAGGTCAAATTCACTGACGTCAAATCACTGTCCTAGATGACAATATGTCATTTTGAGTCAAATGTGTTTTCATTAGGTTTCAAAAACTGACATGAAGTCGATAGAGCAGTGTGGGTCAAAGATTGCCGTCAAATTTTGGTGTCAGTTGATTGACAGTCCGTTTTCATCTCCGCTGTCAAACGTGAAGTAGAAGCTTTTGACAGCCGGACAGCAAGGTCTGTTTTCTTACCCGTGGTTTTCTTGTGGTGGTGCTATTTCTAGGTTGCACAAAAACTTGGAAATCGTTTACTAATAACTCTTCCATTTTCTGATATTAAAATACTATTAACAAAATAAGTAAATAAATTTAGAGCCTATACACACTTGCGACTCAATCGATTTAGTCGAATGATGATTTGCATGGGAATGTATGGAAGCATTCACACTACATTCAATTAGTTGTACAACTGAAACAGTTGGATTTGCAGCCCAATTTCATTCCAACTGAAACAGTTGTACAACTGCTTGATCAGCAAGGCGCCCTTCTACGTATTCACACTTGAGACAATTTAGTCGAACGACTACAACAACAACAGTGATATTCGTAGTGGAAAGAGTTGCCATGCTGACAGCACTACTTTTATTTCACTTTTGGTAAATTGTAGAGATTGAATATTTCAATTAATATTTTCAAAATGTTTAAAAACAAAAGGTTCGTTTCTTATTAACTACACCATTTCCAGATGGATTTTAGAAAGCGTTAACTGGATTTTAGAAAGGGGAAATTGGATTTTAGAAATGTCAATTGGATTTTAGAAAGGGGAAATTGGATTTTAGAAATGTCAATTGGATTTTAGAAAGCGTTAAAAGGATTTTAGAAAACAAAATTGGATTTTTGAAAGCTTGAATTGGATTTCAGAATGTGCGTTTAAAATAAATTTTACACAGAATTTTTCGAATAGAAATTCTTTATTGCGTATGAAAGTATAAATTAATAATTATATAAATTTTCGAAAATCCAATTTACAGTTTCTAAAGTCCAATTTCCCTTTTCTAAAATCAAATCGACATTTCTAAAATCCAATTTTCCCTTTCTAAAATCCATTTGGCTATTCTAAAATCTAATTTCCCCTTTCTAAAATCCAATTGACATTTCTAAAATCTATTTTCCCCTTTCTAAAATCCAATTGACATTTCTAAAATCCAATTTCCCCTTTCTAAAATCCAATTGACATTTCTAAGATCCAATTTCCCCTTTCTAAAATCCAGTTGACGCTTTCTAAAATCCATCTGGAAATGGTGTAGTTATAGACAAGAATTATCTAACTAAGGATATTTACTTCCGTTTTCATATGTTTCTTGATATTGTTGTTCTCTTCAAATGTCATTAATCGCATTTTAAAATAAAATAAAAATGAAAATGAAATTTCATGAAAATTATTAATGGCTGATTTTTACTATTTTTCCGTTTCTTGTACTTCTGTTCGTTTCGCCTTTATGAGCGTAATTCCTTCCGTTTTTCTCTTTTCATTTACTTGACAGCTAGTTGCTAGTTTAATAAGAAACAAAGCCAAACAATGTATGCACTTTTTGTTTATTTTATTGTTTTTTATTTATTAATCAAGTTGACAGCTGACAAGAAGGTGCTTTCATGTAAGAATGCAGATAAACTTTAACAATTTAATACTTCATCACTTTATATGAAGACCACTAATGTAAAATTTGCTGAGTAAAATGTGAACATTGGCAACACTATGTCATTGTCAATCGCACGACTATTTAGTCTCAAGTGTGAATAGCTGCCACCGATTCGACTAAATAGTTGGAGTAGTGTGAATACAACAGTCCAATTCGACCAAATCGATTGAGTCGCAAGTGTGTATAGGCTCTTATAATACTCGCACAATCACAATCAGCTGTGCGCTCGACAAACCAGGGCCCCGGTGCAAAGGATTTTTTCGTTTGCTCCGCTTCCAAAATTTTTTGCTGCTCTTATGCCCATATGACACTACGTTTTTTTTCCGGTATTCTACAAGGTTTTTTGGAGTGAAGGAGATGGTCAAATACATTTTTGCGTTGGTGCAACCGAGCAAGCTATATTGAAAAAACCAAACGAAATACCAACAAAATACCATCTAGGCAGGTTTTTCTGACAATTGTTTTAAGTTGACAACTATAAAATAAATTATATATAAAATAAAAAATATATGGAAATACAAATTTTAAATTTGCCTCTTGTAAGCTTCTGCTTTGGCCGTAAGGGGAAAGAAGATGTCCGGAAGGAAAAGTATACTGCGCACTGGCTTCTCTTTATAACATGGAATACACAGCTACTCTGCCATCTGAGTTTCATAACTTTTATTGCAGTAATTTAAATTCAAATTTCCAAAAAAAATTAATTCTTGAAATAAATATTATTTTCATTTAGTTTGAATGGCAATCAAATTGTTTTTGAGGGAGTTTTTGTCTCTTTTCAACCTACAGAAGAATTGTTTTTGTATTTTGACTTTCGGTGGATTTTCCACACCAAAAAAAAACAAGAAAAAAACGTAGTGTCATATAGGCAATAGCTCCCATCCTTTTTTTGCATAGGGCTCCGTTCTCGCTCCGATTTTTTATATATTGGCTCCGCTTCAAATCGACAAGACTGTTTTAAACCAGATACGACAATTTTTAATGATGAAAAGAGACGCTCAACGCTTACCTGAGATAAAGGTAAACTCGAACTATTTGGCATAATCTAGGGTCGCTTTAAAACCATCTTCGGTTTTAAACCTACCTTTATTCTCTATAGCAGGCCTGCTAAACGCTCTCGTATTGAAAGTACAAAGCTCAATACATCTACAAAATTTTTATATGCATTGAAACATTTTTTGCTCATTTAGATTTTTTTATGAATTCCAATAAAATATTAAGGGTCTTCATCTAAAGTGGTAAACTGCTGGTAAATGCGGTAAACTGATAAAATATTAATTGTAATAAATTATCTGTCAAAATTTGTATGAAAATATATTTAAGCAAAGTTTATCACTTTACTGAACGATTTTGTTGCGTAAATTTATAAATTTCGGTAAAACTCAAGTCTGACACATTGTCAGTTTTACTTTTTCAATTTAAAAGAAGAAATTGTGGTTTCCTTCGGCATTTTTTTTTTTTGTTTATTTTATTGGGTTTTTTTTATTTATTAATCAAGTTGACACTGACAAGAGTTTAAACAATTATTTACCAAGGTGGTTTCATGTAAAAATGCGGATAAACTGATAAACTTTAAAAATTTATTACTTTATCACTTTAGATGAAAACCACTATTATTTTAGAATTTATTTTCATTTATTTTTATCAATTTATCATCAATTTATTTTTTTTTTATTTTTTATATGAAAATTATTTGAATACAAATTTTTTAGTGCTTTCATATTTTGAATTTTTTTTTCATTACACTTTTGTTATTGTATATTTCGATTTCTTACGGCAGTTCTCGGGAGCTGTAATACAAAGTGCCTTTGCTCTGCACATAAAATATGAATCATAGGCACATATGTACATATAAAATTTTTTTATATCTGAGTGCTTATGGCAGTGCAAAGAAAATCTTATTTTTATATTTTTATTCGAAGGCTTTTCTTAACAAATCAGAAAAAATCGATTAAAAACCATGGACGCAAAATCAGTGAGCCATTTACAATGTTACGATCAAATTTTGTAAATAAAACAAAATATCATGCAGAAATTTCATTAAATATATAAATCTACCTTGGCTGTTATAGCAAGTTTAATATACCTAATATACCTACATGTTTTTATTTATATCTTTTTATTGAATTAAGTTATAAGAATGGGGTTTTTACAGAAATATAGAGTTTTAAAAGGAGAATAATGTGGTATATGTAACTCAAAATCTTCTTAAGTCGACTTAAGCGGTTATTGCTTGTGGCCACAGATATAGATATATAAAGAGCTAGTGATTTTTAACTCCACTTCCAGCTTCTACCTGTAATTTGAGCTCCAGCTCCGCTCCGTGAAAAAGCCATAGCTCCTTAGCTCTTCGCTCCTTGACACGCTCCGTGGCCCTGCGAATCAGCTGTGAGCTTGACAAACGAAACAAGTTTGCCAACACGCTGGCAAATGAATTTTGTTTGTCAAATGTTGCCCAATGCGCTGGCAAACTACAATTTGAGTGTTTTCATATGGCTGTCATTTTATATGACAGCGAGTGGTCAAAACTGACTGCAAACGCATTTGACACAATATGCCAACCCGTTTTCATTTGTTTGACAATATTTGACGTCATATATGACCTAGTGAAAACCAGGCATTATTAACAAAATATCGTGGAGTTGGTAATAAACAATTAAAAATGTATGGAATTATAAAATGTAAATTTGTATTTCGCGAACACGAACTTGATCACAATTTTGTCATTTTATCAGATACGGATGCAGTTGTTCCAGTTTTGGTTGGGTGTGATCTTTTAAAAAGAATGGAAGGAGCAATGTTTCCGCAGCAAACCGGGAATAATAAATAAAAATAT
The DNA here is from genome assembly GCA_960531455.1 of Urophora cardui. Lineage (NCBI taxonomy): Eukaryota > Metazoa > Arthropoda > Insecta > Diptera > Tephritidae > Urophora > Urophora cardui. The sequence goes on along the minus strand of OY482671.1, from coordinate 74,718,951 downwards.
CAGAAGAATTAGTTTTTTTGAGATTCAGTTGATTTATTGAAATATAAGCTCATAAATAGAGATGTATGTATATATATTCACGTGGTGAACAGAAATACTTACGGGCGCTGATGGCTTGGTTGTTGATCGGGATCGCAATCGAATAGAAAGAGCGAAAAAAATGGCAAACCGGAAAACGTCAATAATTTTCACCACAACAAAAAATGTTATTTTGGAAATTACTGACGTTTGACAGGGTTGCTCTTGCAGGGTTGCCACAAGGGGGGCATTAATAACCACGTTATGGTGGTTATGAATTTGGTTTGGGCTGCTCGCCCAAACAGAATGCAAATAGCATTGTGCCAAGTTAATAAACTTAGTTATAAGCCAAATGAATTGTTGAAATTGGAAAATAAATCATACGTCTCAGAAAATGTTATCGGTGCACTTCGTTACTTTAATTTACTTAAAAGCCCGAAAGTTATTAATAATTCTGCTCCAACCATGAAACAAAACATTGTAAATATAAGGAATACATTGCGATTAGAGATGAGCGATACCTGTTCCCATAATAACATTGATGTAGTAGAACCGAGTAATCGAAACGATGTAATTGATTATAGAGGTTATTTTGGCTGTTAATGCAACTGAGGAAAGTAATATTATTAACTCAATAAATATAGATATGCAACTAAGTAAAACGGATGCAGATGTCATTCGTTCGATAATTCTTGAAAAATGTAAGAGTATCAATGGGGCAAGTGTTAAAGAGTATTCAATGAAGATTAAATTAAAGGATAGTACGCCAGTGTATAGTAGTCCAAGAAGATTATCTTTCAAGGAGAAAATCGAGGTTCAAAAGACCATAGATGAATTATTGGCTCAAGGAATCATAAGACAAAGTGAGTCACCTTACGCTTCGCCCATAGTATTGGTAAGAAAAAAAGATGACTCTTTGAGAATGTGTGTCGATTATCGTGCGCTTAATAACTTGACAGTACGTGACCATTACCCGTTGCCTCTTATTGAGGATTGTTTAGGGTATTTAGGTGGAAAAATGTATTTTAGTACTCTTGATTTAAAAAACGGGTTTCATCAGGTACCTATGAGTGAGGAGTCAATACCTTTAACAGCCTTTGTTACCCCAATGGGTCAGTACGAGTATTGTTATATGCCATTTGGACTAACGAATGCACCTCCCGTTTTTCAGCGCTTAATTAACAAAATTTTAAAACCACTTATAGATTCAGGTAAGATTGTAGTGTATTTAGATGATATTAATGTGGCTACCAGAACTTTTAGTGAACACGTTGAGATTTTATCAGAAACATTAGATTTACTAAGAACGGCTGGACTGAAATTAAATCTTTCCAAGTGTCGATTTGCATATAAAGAGGTTGAGTACTTGGGTTATTGTGTCAGCAAGAATGGCATAAGTCCAAATGAGGCTCATCTTAAGGCAATAAAAAATTATCCCGTCCCTAAAAATACGAAGGAGGTAAAGCAGTGTATGGGCTTGTTTTCTTATTTTAGGCGCTTTATTCAAGATTTCTCTAGAATTGCCGCTCCTTTGAATCGGTTGACACGTAAAGATGCAAATTTTGAGTGGACGAATGAGTGCATTAGCAGTTTTGTAGAATTAAGAGATAAGCTGACGGAACCACCTGTGTTGTGTATATTTGACCCACAACGGGAGACAGAGCTGCATACGGATGCAAGCTCACGTGGATATGGTGCAGTGTTATTGCAAAAACACAGTGAAAAATTTCATCCAGTTGCATATTTTTCAAAGACGACTACTGATGCGGAATCGAGATATCATAGTTTCGAGTTAGAAACGCTTGCTATAGTAAATGCACTGGAGCGGTTTCGTACATTTTTGGATGGTATCAGGATCACGCTTGTCACCGATTGCAATTCTTTGGTATTGGCAATAGAAAAAGAAGGGTGAATCCTCACATTGCACGGTGGACTCAAGGGTTTTCAAACTTTGATTTCGTTGTTAAACATCGGGGAGGGGATCAGATGTGCCATGTAGACGCTCTAAGCAGAGTTGAAGTAGTATGCTCCATTCAGGAAAGCGAGGTTGATTTGAATATTCAAATTGCGCAATCCCGTGACAAAAATATTCGCGAGTTAAGAGAAAAGTTAGAAAATAAGGAAGTGCAGGGATATGAGCTTGATAACGGTTTAGTATTTCATGTTAATGGTCGGTATCAACAGTTGTATGTGCCAGCAGAAATGGAGGAAAGTATAATGAGGACTGTACATGAGAACTATGGCCACCAAGGGGTCGAAAAGTGTACGAATCAAATACAGAAGCATTACTGGTTTCCTTCGATGCGGCAAAAGTTAAATAAGTTTATCCGCAATTGTTTAAAATGTATATATTATGCAAGCTCGTCAAGCAGCAAGGAACGAAACCTTTACAGCATTCCGAAGAAGCAGGAGCCATTTGATACAATACATATTGACCATTTTGGGCCACTGGAATCTTTGAATTCGAAACATAAGCATGTTCTTGTAATAGTTGATGCGTTTACTAAAGTTGTGAAGTTATATGCGGTGAACACTAGCTCAAAAGAAACTATATGCGTGCTTAAAAAGTATTTTATAGACTATAGTCGCCCTAAAAGGATTATAAGTGACCGGGGAACTGCCTTTACTTCGAATGAGTTTGAGAATTTCTGTAAGGAGTGCAATATTAGTCACATTTTGATTGCAGTAGCTTCGCCTCAATCTAACGGTCAGGTGGAGCGAGTAAATCGCGTGTTAAAAGCTATGTTGTCAAAGGTCGCTGACCCTATATGTCATTCTGACTGGAAGAGGAAATTATCTATGCTAGAGTTTGGTATAAATAACACTGTACACTGTGCTACCAAACAAACTCCAAGTCAGTTATTGTTTGGGGTTGAACAAAGGGGAGAACAAATTGATGAGTTTACTGAATACTTGCATGATGTTTATCACAAACCCATTGATAATATTGAGGGGCTGAGAAATGAGGCTGACGTTGCCATTCAGAAGTCTCAGTTGCATAATCAGAAAAACTTTGAACGGAATTATAGACCACCAAAAGAGTTTCAAGTAGGGGATTTGGTAGTAATTAAAAATGTTGATACCACTGTGGGTAAAAATAAGAAATTGATTCCTAAGTATAAAGGGCCATATGTAGTACGTAAGCAATTAGGTTTCGACCGATATGTACTTACAGATGTTGAAAATTGTCAAGTCACTCAAATGCCATATAATAATGTTATTGATTCAAGTCGAATGAAAAAGTGGTTGGAGAAAGATGAAATGGTAGATTATAAGGGCTCAGAAGGCAACACAGATATTTCATACGACCATATGTCAAATGATCATTATACAGATTATGAATACCTAGATGAAGAATATGAGAGTGATAATAGAGAAAATGACAATATGTCAAGTGATGATTGTACTGACTATGAATATCTAGATTAAGTTAATTATCATTTAACTCAATCGAGGTCGATTGATTGTCAGGTTGACCGAGATGTAATGTTTTAAAATGTGGCAACACCAATTATCGAGATTGGTTAGGAAGAAGAAGACCTGTTTCCGGTATTAATATATTGTAATCAGAGGAAAAGAAAGGTATGAGCAAACTAAATCGACAAAAATAAAGAGAATCAAATAAAAAAGATTACACTTTAGAATTCTTAGCCCCTTTTTATGATAAGTATTTCCTTGACTTTGAAAAATTGGAAATACTACACATACTGCCTAAAAAGTTAACAATAAACGGTGATAAAAATTTCGGTTACTTTCGAGCATCACCTACATTAACCAAGATATGCGTTAGAAATATAAACATTAAAATCAAATATAAAACACAAAAAAGAAAATTATTGTAGGTACATATGAAAAACCCTGTATCTAGTAGTGAAGTGCGGGTTTGTGCGAAGTAATTTTTTGTCGGAAAAATACTAATTGTACTAGATATCATTTCCGAGGGTTAATTTGACTGAGTCTGACAGAGCAACATAACAAAATCAATTTTGAACACGAAAAACAGTGATAATTTTTTTTTTAATATCCCAACGTTAAGAGCTTAAAACTATAAACTTAGAATTATTGGAAATCAGGGATATTATTGAACAGTGTTAATAATTAATTGAAGCTTTAGGATCCGTCACGATTACTTAAATGAAATGCTTTAAATAATAAATATTCACGTTGAAAGTAGCATTTAAAAATATGTAAAAAAAGAAAAAAACTAAAAAAAAAAAAAAAATAATAAGTTTCGACTATCTGGGAGCAAGTGCAGAGTATGGGATGGGGAAAAAAGCGATGAATTATTTTTTATCAGTCTATTTCCAATACGTGGGTATGTTTTTTTCTGTAATTGCAACAACTTCAAAAATTCAATTTTGGCCGCATAAAACTTGAAAATCTACCTATGTGCAGTGTTATTGAATTTAACGGCTTTTTGTTGGATTTTAACCAATGGATTTATCACTTTGAAGCCTTATACTTTATATTTTATTACATATTGATGGCCAGTAGGGGTTTCTTTCATTTCGTGCATTTACATCTTGATAATTTATTTGCACACTTAGGTGCTGAATATGGTGAGAGATTTCATGAGAACTTAATAGTTTTTGAAAAGCGATATCAAGGATCTTGGAACAAGGATATGATGGGAGTTTATACTTGAGCAATCATACGTGAGACAAATCTAAAAAAATTACAAAAGAATAGTCAAAGGTACTTACATCCCCACTATTTATTCTCTCCTTTATCGCGAAATGCAATTTTTATTGTTATTGAATTAATTTTGTATCCTATTCATCGCTGTTTTGAGAGACATTGTGCATTTCAAAACTGATAATAAATGGAAAGAAATAATATTAAATGTTACTCCTTAATAAGGTTTTATAAAGAAACGGAAAATTTTGGTTTGGACTTTCAATAAAAATAGGTTAATATAAATACGGGTACATCCGATTATTGCAAAATTAGTGTTAAAATGTTCACATTTAAATACCCTATAGGATAGTAGGATTAACTTTTTCTACCCATACAATTTTTCGGACTTTGGGACAGTCGAATCTTAAATTTCTTAAATAAAATTACATAGATACTTTTCCAATGTTTTCCATTCGTTTTGCGATTGTAACCAAACTACAAAAATATTTACTGGAATTCTTTTTACCAGTTCTTCTTAGATGACAAATCGCTAGGATGACGAACAAAATTGTTTGATGCACTTACATATGTGATGCAATGTCTTGCGTATATGGTTTTTTCTACATTTTTACCGATATCTCAGAAACTGAATCAGCCACAAAAAAATTGAGATGATATTTGAAACCAGCGTAAAGTTTCCCTTTAGAAGGGTATTGTTTTATTTTTCGTGGTCAAAGTTGGTCAAAAATTGTAGAAAAGCGAAAAAAAGAAATCGATAAAGAAATTAAAGTAAAAGAAATTATAAAAAACCTTCTCCTGAACATTTTTGAATTTGGCTTTTACAACTTTCCGGCGCATACGGCTCGATATGTACACATACATATATTAGTGGTAATCTTTTGTAAGCAACCTGCAAAAGAATGCACCACCTGCTTTTATTCAGGGATTATTGAGGTATGGTTGAGGAATTTTTTAAATTGTGATTCATTTACAACACTACTGCGAGCTTTCATAATTTGACTTTTTTCATTGACACTATCCCTGCAAAAAATTTGACTAATTCGGGATGTATCCGAGAGTAATTGTACCCGAAACAGAGGAGTCCGGGACAAATCTCTTTCGAGACTAATCGCATAATTTTTACAGGGCTATTGAAGGAAACAAAAAACAGCGGTTTGTTTTTAAAATTTATTTAAATTTCTATGTACATATATATAACTAATGAATGTCGGTAGAATCGTTCCAAATAAAAATTAAATGTGTGTATTAATGGAAAGAAAAAGGGCGTTACTTATTTATTTGCGAGTTTCTCCAGTAGATCTAGCCTATCTTTTCTCTATTTCGCGGTATTTTCTAAATTTAGCCTTCAAAATTTACTTCGTAATACCTTCCTCGAGCTGAAAGCCTTTTGCATGTGAATAGATTTTGTGAGACGGATGAACGATGTGATTGTGATGATGACAGTGGCGACGGAGATGATTGTAATAGGGACGGTTTTGGGTGTGATGGTGGTGGTGGAGATAATTGTGATGAAGACGATAATGTTTGAGATAAAGACGTCATATGTGATGAGGGTGGCAATGATTGTGGCGGGATATATGAAGATTTTATACCAACAGGTCTGGAACCAGTATGAACCGTGTGGTTATTTAATATTATTCGAGTTTGCCCAGATATTTGTTCTATTTTTTCCATAATATGGACTGGCTCCTGTTCGAATATTGTTATCGCACGAGGATTTGTATGCTTGAAGTAAAGTGCGCATATTTGACTCCAAGCACAATGGTGTTCTTTCGAAATCCTATAATAAGATTATATTTTTATTCCATTTTATTCATGATTAATTCACTTACCATAATTCCCATTGAAACCATATCGTATAGGACGTGGGAATATGTCAATCTTTTCTTTTTGGTGTGTTTGAACTCGGATTTGCGAGATAAGTAACACCCTAAAACCCCTTCCGTTTCTTCGCACGTACACCTTCTTCTCTTAACATCTTTTTGTCTGAAAGGATAAACATATAAATATGTATATATTCTATTAAATATATCGATTAAAATAAATAAATAATAAATTTGTATAAAAAGGCTTTGTTCAGAAACTCAGTTTGAAGCGCAACCTGATTTTGTAGTACAAGCAGAGCGTTCATTAACGTAAATTTTGCATGAAGCATCGCTCATCACAATAATCAAAAAAAAAAATAATTACTGCCGATGTTGCGTTTCATGCTGCGTTTCTGAACATACCCAAATGTTTGCTTACTCTTGATTTTGACGATCCATTTTAATTTTTTTCATTTCTGTTTTTTTGACGTTAATTTTGAAAATTTCTAATTACTTTCCGTTGACCATTCACAGTGACGCATATTTTTAAACTTTTCAACACTGTTTTCAAGTTGGTTATGACTTACCGAGTTATACGCTTGCTGCTTATTTTTTAGCTGGTAGCTTATATTTTTGTATGCAATTCCTTAATTTTTGTGGTGTTCTTTTGCATGTCGCTTGCAAAAGATTACAACTATTGGTATAATAAAAACATTTTATGCGATATCTTTGTCAAACATAAAGGCAATTTATTGAAAGTTCCGTAGACATAAAACCAAATACGTTTTTTAAAATGGGCGTGACAGCACAAACCATATCGACTGACGCTACGTATCTTTTATTATTTTTTGCGCAAGATGCGCACGGGTGAAGCTAGTATGTACATATTCATGATTTGATGGATGATTTTTGCGTTGTGGACGTTACACCTCAGTAAGGGATTCAAAATTTCAGATATTTCCGCGCAATTGCAAAGGCAGGCTATTTTGTAATATAAAACTCAATAGAGCACAAACAAAAGCTGCGAAAAATAAAAAATTTTCACAAGTTCACTTTTCTGGGATTAGTGAAAGCTTAAAGAAAAATACAAATATATAGGGAAATATTTGGCTTTGAAAAGTGAAAACGAGAATTTACATTTTTTTCAACAAAAATCAAGAAATTTAGTAATTCTTGCTCTTTTACAAGATAGATTAAATACTAAGCTTCCTCAGTAACAACTAAATTGTGCAATTAAAGCAACTTTAAGTTTTCGTGCTTGGTTGACTTTTTCTCGGAAATGCCTATGTACGACTTAACCTATGAATAAGGGGATTTTGGCACCTATCTCCAGACTTTAAGGGTGTATTGGAAATTCTAAGTATTCAGTCTGCGTATGCAATCAATGTTAGCCTCGAAAAAATTGCATTCAATTCTTTTTATTTTGTGTAAAATAAATTTTGTGTAATTAATAAATCAGACTCTCTGCTGAATATATGAGAAACATCGAAACGCGTTGGAGGAAAAAGAGAAAACTTTGTTTTTCTCTTCAACCAACTAACTGGTGACATAATTCAGCCAAAAATTCTATTAGATTTTTTTCGCGAAAATTGGCTCTGCTAAATTAACAGTCAAAAATTGTAATTTCGCAATAAATTTGTAAATGAACATGAAAAAATTAAATTTCTTTCTTTAGAATTGTGAGACGTTTTTTTTTTTTTGCAAACATTCGAACACTAGGCAAACGAATGACATAGTTTTTTTTTGTTCTTTAATTCACATGTTGCGGTGCCAACCTCACAGAGCTATCTTTTAAGATGCCGGTTTGGCAGACATAAGCTCTTTGTTAGCAGTAAAACCAAACTAATGTACTTTAGCCTCAGTGCAAGGATTCATCGGACTGCGATCGGATTAACTTTACATAGTCTCTTGTGTCCTGGAAGTAAATCAGGTATATTTCAATATATTTGTGTATCTGTTGACCACAATTTAAGTTGGTGTGCACACATTTCCCGCCTAAAGCAATAGCTCCAATACTCGTTACGTCGCTTTTATTAACTCACAAAGTGTTGTTTTAATAACACCCTAAAAACCGTTTATTACACGCTATTTCATTCCAAATTATTCTATGGAGACAGCAGCGCATCCTTAACTAAAATGAAGTTGCTAGAAACCCTAAAAAGGGGTTATTAGTAATGTATGCAATGTTAATCGGATGCATTCTTCCAGTGCGAGACTTATATTATTTTGAAGTTTTAAAGATTTTCTTTATTAGATGTGGGTATCTGCATAGTGTCAAATCTAAAAACTATTGCCTTAGAAAAAAACTTATATTCTCTTGTTGCCATACCGCCTTCAAGAACTAAACATTTCAGATTTTAGTCAATGGTGTCTCCTAAATTGTTTAATGCGAATTTATTCGGCGTAATAATAAGAATTTCACTAACCCATATAGCCATAAAACGTTGTATTCGGCATATGTCCGATCCAAGCTCGAATACGCTGCTTTTATATGGAGACCGTATTATCAATTACATATCAATAGGCTGGAATCTGTTCAGATCGTTGTCAGCTAATTGAACTACTTAATGTCTTTGAAAAATCGAAGAGTTTACTTGTCGGTTTCGTTTATGTTTGACATAGTCATTGGGAAAATGGGTTGTCCAAATCTTCTAAGCAAGATTAAATTTATTGTCCCCATTTGATCGTTTCCTACCTTTGAAATGTTTTATATTAGTTGCAGTAGAACTCTCTATAGTTCCAATGCTCCATTAAGAACTTTATCAGAAATTAATAAGCTCTCAAGCTCTTTGAATCTTGTTCTCACGCTCTCTAAAAATGTTTTGAATAATGAAATTACGTTGTTCTTATTACATTATCATAATTTTTAGTTTTAAGTTCAATCTTTATCTTTTAAATTTTATTATGAATTGTTAATTTATGTATACACCCACATAGTTAGTTCTATTATGCTTGGTCTGTACTTATTTAGACTAAATAAGTAAATAAAAAGTGAAATATATATTGCTATTTTTTAAAAACACAGATATTTTGTAATCGTTTTCGGGTACTTATTGAACCCAATTTCTTTCTTTCTTCATAAAAGTATTATCTTATATACGAGGGTCACTGCAAAAGTTCGCGGAATGAGAACCGCCCGCCACGCATTTTATTTTTAACATGTCGGAATAGGAAGAAGTCACTTGGCGATAAATCAGGCGAATATGGGCAATTAGTCATTAATTGGATGTTGTTACTGGTCAAAAACTCTACAGTTCGTTGTGCTGTGTTACCGATTGCTTTGCCATGATAACCAATAATTTGCCGGTTTGTTGTTGTACCTTCTGATTTCAGCGATAACTCCCGGCACAAAAATTAAGTATACGAATCAGAATTATGTATCCTTCGATCATCTAATGTAAAAGTTGCAACATGACTCGTTTTTCCGAAGAAACAAGCAATCATTATTTTCGAAACATTTTGTGAACGCACCATTTTTGCTAAGTTCGGTTCATTTTGCAACACCCATTAAATAAATAAATTTTTTTTTTTTAATTTCCTCGAATTTGCAGAATTTTGTATAAGCTTGGAGACATTGATTTAAACATTTTCCATCGAAAAATTATGTATATTTTTATGAGAAATTAGCAAATTGATTTTATCTAGCTAATGAATTTTATGCATCTGGAGCATTTTGTCCATTTTTCAATGGAATTGGGGCACCTCTAAATAAAGGACTAGGCCAATAATATTTTGCAGTCTTGCTGCGGTGCTAGAAATGCAACTTTCTGCAGGTATGCCTATAATGATTTCAAAAAAAGGCCCAACTCGCTCCACCCTAGTATACAGTTATTACTCAGGATCTGATTTCCTTTTGATTAATCAGAACTATGATTAGTTATGAAAGGATTTAATCGCGCATCCCTAATTTCTGGTAATGGTAGAGCATTATGTATAAATAACATTAATATAATATAATGCAATGGCGCTATTATAACTCTGACGAGTTTTATGGCCGAGCTCCTCTCCCAATTCGAGGTGTGCTCCTTTTTGTTTTTCCTACTAATTGGGTGGACCTACAGTTTTATGCCGGCTCCGAACGGCGAATGCATTTTTTGTGAGAAGCTTTTTCATGGCAGAAATACACTCGGAGGGTATGCCGCTCACTGCCGAGAGGTGACCACTGCTCTTAAAAAACCAAATAATTGGATTTTTACTAAGGGAAACATTTTTTTGGTGTTATGCTCGCACTCTTGTTCTCACGCTCTCTAAAAATGTTTTGAATAATGAAATTACGTTGTTCTTATTACATTATCATAATTTTTAGTTTTAAGTTCAATCTTTATCTTTTAAATTTTATTATGAATTGTTAATTTATGTATACACCCACATAGTTAGTTCTATTATGCTTGGTCTGTACTTATTTAGACTAAATAAGTAAATAAAAAGTGAAATATATATTGCTATTTTTTAAAAACACAGATATTTTGTAATCGTTTTCGGGTACTTATTGAACCCAATTTCTTTCTTTCTTCATAAAAGTATTATCTTATATACGAGGGTCACTGCAAAAGTTCGCGGAATGAGAACCGCCCGCCACGCATTTTATTTTTAACATGTCGGAATAGGAAGAAGTCACTTGGCGATAAATCAGGCGAATATGGGCAATTAGTCATTAATTGGATGTTGTTACTGGTCAAAAACTCTACAGTTCGTTGTGCTGTGTTACCGATTGCTTTGCCATGATAACCAATAATTTGCCGGTTTGTTGTTGTACCTTCTGATTTCAGCGATAACTCCCGGCACAAAAATTAAGTATACGAATCAGAATTATGTATCCTTCGATCATCTAATGTAAAAGTTGCAACATGACTCGTTTTTCCGAAGAAACAAGCAATCATTATTTTCGAAACATTTTGTGAACGCACCATTTTTGCTAAGTTCGGTTCATTTTGCAACACCCATTAAATAAATAAATTTTTTTTTTTTAATTTCCTCGAATTTGCAGAATTTTGTATAAGCTTGGAGACATTGATTTAAACATTTTCCATCGAAAAATTATGTATATTTTTATGAGAAATTAGCAAATTGATTTTATCTAGCTAATGAATTTTATGCATCTGGAGCATTTTGTCCATTTTTCAATGGAATTGGGGCACCTCTAAATAAAGGACTAGGCCAATAATATTTTGCAGTCTTGCTGCGGTGCTAGAAATGCAACTTTCTGCAGGTATGCCTATAATGATTTCAAAAAAAGGCCCAACTCGCTCCACCCTAGTATACAGTTATTACTCAGGATCTGATTTCCTTTTGATTAATCAGAACTATGATTAGTTATGAAAGGATTTAATCGCGCATCCCTAATTTCTGGTAATGGTAGAGCATTATGTATAAATAACATTAATATAATATAATGCAATGGCGCTATTATAACTCTGACGAGTTTTATGGCCGAGCTCCTCTCCCAATTCGAGGTGTGCTCCTTTTTGTTTTTCCTACTAATTGGGTGGACCTACAGTTTTATGCCGGCTCCGAACGGCGAATGCATTTTTTGTGAGAAGCTTTTTCATGGCAGAAATACACTCGGAGGGTATGCCGCTCACTGCCGAGAGGTGACCACTGCTCTTAAAAAACCAAATAATTGGATTTTTACTAAGGGAAACATTTTTTTGGTGTTATGCTCGCACTGAGGTTTGAACCCGAAACCTCTGGCATAGCAGGCGAGCACTCTACCCACTGCACCACAGCGGCCACAAATGAGTATAAATAACATTGCTTTATAAATAATTTCCTTGAAAAAATACCAAGACATTCAGGTATAGGGAAGAGATAGCATGGTCTTGCTGAGCTCAAGAATATTTTTTTAAAATACGTTGGCGTAATGTTACAAAGATCCGATGAATACTTCTTTGTTGGCGATTTTTTCTGTAACGTTCTATGTACATATGTACATCATACGATTACTTAAATATGTGGATATGTCTACTGAACAGCGTATGTATGTATTTTTAAGATTTATCCGGACTTAATAATTTTCTAAGTAGTTTTTCTAAGTATTATGCTTAATTTCTCAAACCTTTTATTAATGGCTCATGGAATTCCTTAACATTGAATAACTCCGGGAATAATGTTGCGTTCGATATTTCCAATGTATCCTTTCCCATCTTTTTAATAAGCTTTGGATTCTTCAAAATAATTCGATATGTGACTGAAGGTGCAGTTATAATTGGTTCGGCACCATATTCTTGCTGTAAACGCTGACAAAAAACTTCCATATGAAGTAAACCGAAAAATCCCAAGCGCCAGCCTTGCCCCAAAGCTGGGCTAGAATCTGCTTTAACTGTGACTGCTGAATCATTCATCACTAGCTTCTCAATAGCGCTACGTAGACCCATATATTTTGACTGATCAGCAGGATAAACACCTGCAAACACCATTGGTTGTTGAGGTTTGAAACTATCAGCTGCTGTAACATTTTCGTTTTTCATATGAATAGTGTCACCAATAACAGAGTCGTTGCTATTTCGCATGTTGCAAGCCATCAAGGCTATTTGACCTGCAGAGCTGTATATTTATTAAGTAATAAACTTGAGTTTGGTTTGTATATACCCACATAGCATTTTATGAAATTATAGGGTTTTTTATTCCTTTCAAAATAAAAATCAGAAGAAAAAAATTATTTCTGGTTGTTTATCTTATTTGGACAAAAATAATCGTTAAGCTTTGATTTTTATTTTTTTGAACCAGGAATAAAAATTATTCCTATCCTTTTATCTTTTGGGGATAGAATAAAAAATCATTTGTCAATAACTAATGATGACTATGGATAGAGGGCTGACAAAGCTTTCAAATGCAGGTCAATATGACCGGGTTGAAACCTATTTTTTTTCCTTCATTTGTCCTTTTTGCCACTTATTATTATTTTATTTTTGCCAATAAAAACTCAGCCGCTTATCCAAATTCAAAAAGACACTTTATGCAATTTGGATAAGCTGTTCAGTATTTATCGGCAAATAATTTTCATATTAAAACAATAGGTGGTGACTTTTTTTGAAAGACTTTTCAGTCATCTATCCATTGATGTCAAATTTATATTAATTTGGATAAGCGGGTCAGTAATTATTGGCAAATGGTTTTTATTTTAAAATAACAATAGGTGGCAAAAAAGACAAATGAAGGCAAAAAAATCACAAAAATATATTCTGCCCAGGATTTTAATGCTAGAGGTCCTGGGATGAAGTAGAAGTTAATAACTTTCTTCGGGGAAGCTATTTAACCGAGATTTTTATAACTTCGGAAATAAAATTATTTTTATTTTTTATATTTTAGAAACTAGAAAAAAACTTCTTTCTATAAGCATGGATGTAACTACAGCTGTTTCACCTTAGATCCCTCTAAGACTCATCAGGTTACTTTTGCTTCTACCTGGGCCTGTGCTCGTTAAATTAAATAAATTTAAAAAAAAAAATTTTTTTTTATTTTAAAATTATTGACCATATTCCACCCTACAAGCTTAAAATCTGTATATTAATACGCTAACATGAATTTTGTCCGCGACCTTTTGGCGATTCTACTGAACCGATTTTAAAAGTTAGACCATCATTAGAAAGGGAATTCCTTAGAATAGGTCCATTTTGATTTTCATTAAAATCGGTTGGAAAATACGTGCACAATCGCCGTTGGAAAATTTCTGTGTAATTGTAGTTGTTGCAGAAAAAATACCTGTTATTTCATTGCAAAACACTGCCATAAGTTTACCTATAATAATTGTTATAATATTTTTTGTTACCTGCTTTTAAGCGTCAGACAAACTAAAAGAAAAAAAACAGTGCCATCCAAACTAAGGTAAAAAAGAATTTTGTATGAAAAATTTTTATTAATTAAAATTGAAAAGGCTTTTGCTTGAACTACAAATGTGTTTTGAATCAAATAAAGATAAATTTGAATAAAAAATATCATAAACCTAAAAATATTTTTGCTTTCTGGAATAGCTAAACTACTAGAAAACTGTCGATTTTCGACTGTAGCGGGCACTCCTAGTAATCGAGCCTTTTTCAATCATATTTTAATAATTTTCGATTAAATTTTTTAATAATTTTTCAATCGTTTTCTGATCGTTTTCAAATCTTTTTGGTGTCATTTTTATACCTTTAATGAGAATGAAATGGTATTATAACTTTGTGCCGAAATATAAATCTCTTGAAAGTACCAGAGGGAGGCGTGACAAACACACCAAAATATTTACCAATATGATCAGAATCATGAGCTGAGTCGATTAAGCCTGTCCGTCTGTCAGTCTGTTCGCCTGTTTAAACGCAAGCTTGTCCCTCAGTTTTTGAGATTTCTGCTTGAAATACGGAATGTGAGTGTATTTTTAGAAGCTGATCATTTGTCGGGATCGGCCGAATTGGACCACTATAACATATAGCTGCCATTCAACCGATTGTTCAGATATGGAAATTTTGGGGGTTAACTTGTTGCGGTCACCCTGTGGCAAGAGAAATTGCAACCCTGAGGTTCTACATGCGAATTGCAGGTAATTCAGCAACACAACCGCAGCTAAGTGTTGTCTTCGCCGGTTCCGGTCTGCCATTTTATTCTAGAATCCGGCGTGCCAAATAATACAAATTTTTTTGATCAGTGACCATCGATGCCATATTTTTTAATAGTCATTGCTGCCAGTTTTGTCCTTTTCACTTAAACGTTCAGTGTTGTGACCACACAAGTACGTCTGTTCTTAATCTTTTCCTTCTTCTTGATTGGCGCTTAACCGTCTAGACGATTCTGGCCGAGTCCAACAGAGCGCGCCAATTGCTTCTGTTTCGTGCAGCATGGCGCCACTTGGAAACACCTAGGGAGGCAGCATCACTGTCCACCTAATTTTCCCAACGCAGTGGAGGTCTCCCTTTTCTTTTGCGTTCAGCGGGTTTTGATAGAAATACTTTCTTGGCTGGAGCGCCTTCATCCATTCTCACGACATGACCTGCCCAACGCAGCCGCTGGATCTGTTCTTAGTACATCTCAAAAGGACCAAATCCGAAAAAGTGGCCCAGTGGACCAAACTCGAAAAAAGGACCAAATTTGAGCCAAAATGGCCCAAAGTGGCATTCGTGATTACGAGTGTAGGTAAACTACGACTTCCAAATTTTTAAATAAATAAATGTTTGCCTCCCCACGTTTTACTGAGCGTTAACCTTGCAGTAAAAATCCGAAATGAATCCTTTATGAATTACTGATGAAATGCACCCATGACTGAGGAGGCATCAGTGAATACTGTCATATAAAGACTGCTGAATTTTCCATCACCCCTATTATGGTTGTCAACATCAATTGTCACTTCGTATCAATATCAACGTCGCGTCAATGCAATTCTGGTATTTACTTCATCAATGTATTGACGTTGACGTGTTATATAGGTTACACCCGTCAATAGAATATCAATATTTTTGTCGTCAATACCGAAATAGTATAAACAGCTGTCAACAGTTATCGACTTTGATGACGGCAATACCAATTCGGAGGCATCGACACTATTTTTGACAATATTGACGTGATATTGACAACCGTAATAGTGGTGCATATAAATGGTTTGCTTTCCTCAGAACAAAAATAAAACAAAAAATTTTACTCAGTTATGACTAGGGACACGAATTTCGATACGATACGATACCAAATCGATATTTTTTGCATTTGATACCGATACTTTTTACTCGATTCTTTTGCGACGATATTTTTTGGTATCGAGTACTTCAACTACGGTATCGAACAAATGAGTACATTCAGTGATGGAAAATTAAAATTGTGTCATATTTGTCCAAAATATTGTGCAACGCAAAATAGTGCCGAAAAATGCACAAGCACGAGTAATTTTCACTGGTACATATTGAAAAATAGGTCTGATCCACGTGCTGAAATAATTGCAGGTTTGGGCTACTTCGTAAGTTTTTTTGTATGAAGTTGTATGAAGTTACCCAAATCTGTTTATTGATTTTCACATTAGAAATAATGGTAACTGGATATATAGGATTATAAATTTTTCATTTTCATACGACAATTTGCGTTTGCAAATAAAAAATCGTCATTTCAGCGAAAAAATCGTCAATATCTTTCTTCTTTCTCATTTTACTAAAAACACGTTATAAACAAAAAAGGGTCTGTTTTCCATTAATGCCCGTATGACACTACGTTTTTTTCTGGTATTCTACAAGGTTTTTTGTGTGAAAGAGGTGGTCAATTACAGTTTTGTGTTGGTGCAAGGGAGTAAGCTATGTTGGAAAAAACCAACGAAATACCATCTAGGCTGTTAAAAACCAATGAGCCAGCATGTATTTCGATAGGTTTTTTACATTCGGCACTTTTTTCTGACAATTGTTTCAATTTGACAACTATAAAATAAATTATTTTTAAAATATAAAATATATGGAAATACAAATTTTAAATTTGCCTCTTGTAAGCTTCTGCTTTGGCCGTAAGTGGAAAGAAGTCCGGAAGAAAAATCATAATGCGCAATGGCTTCTCTTTATAACATGGAATGCGCAGATATTCTGCCACTTGAGTTTCATCATTTTTTTGTTTCGATAATTTAACTTTAAATTTCCAAAAAAATTCAATCATGGATACATATAATCTCAATGAAAATGAATTGTTAATGTTATTTAAGATGTTTATTTTTCAAAATACTAAGAATTTGGCAAATATATTTTTACAACTGTGATTGCATTAAATACACCTGTTGTTTTGTAATAGCTGTTGGTTTGTAAAAAATGTTTTCAAGAACTTAATAAACTTTTATTTAATCAGCTTGAACTATTCTTATGAGTTGGAAAAGGATTTACGTCAAAATCAAAACTTTGGAACCAGCCATGGCATACTATGCCATGGAATTAGCACTAATACAGCGATATGTGTATGCCTCAGGATGCTATTTTATTGCGTTTTTGTTAACTTTCTAGAAGACGGTGCAACTTTAAACCGTTTTATTAAATATCTTTTAAATGTGGAAAAATCTTTTATTTCCAGTCAAATTAAAATTGATAAAAAAATAAATTTCGTGCTAGCCACTAAAAAATTGCATTTCTTTTATTTCCGCTTTCGAATTCATAATCTAGAGGTCAGAACGTGTCGATTGGTACCTCTTTTAACTATTTTAGAGGATATTTTAAGGTTGCACCTTCTAGAAAATTACCGCTTTCGATACTGATACTTTGAGTATCGAGTAGTTTAGTTTCGATATTATCGGGTTCGCGATTCTTTTTAACCGATATTTTAAATGAGTACCAGATCGATGCTTTTGATTCGATATCGTGTCCCTAGTTATGACACAGTGATGAATATTCAACAAATAACACTGCTCTACAGCCAAAAAATACTCCGAACGCGACCATCCTATCTTTATGTAAAATCGGTCGCTAATTCCGAAAATCGGGTTCATTTTTAATTCTATGGGAAGGTTTTAGAGATATCGGCAATTTACCGTTATTCGATTTAATCCTGTATATCTCTTTAACACAGTGAGTTAAATTCCTTAGGGTGACACCAAAATTAAATTTCCTTTTCATGGCTGCTATAACATTTTTCTCTAACTCTGATAGTTTCTGAAATATTGACGATTCAATTTGAATTTTTTCGATTTTTTACGATTTGTTGAAGAAAAAATTGACTTTGTCAGGCAATATCTTTAAAAGAAATGTTTTCACCTTCGGTTTTACTCCTTTGCGTGAAGCTCCGTAATAGAAAGGAAAAATCTACATTTGTACCCGTTCGTGCTGAAAGCGATTGATCTACATTTCTACCCGTTGGGGATGAAAGCGATTAATCTACATTCGTACCCGTTCGGGATGAAAGCGATTGATCTACATTTGTACCCGTTCGGTATGTTAGTGATTAATCTACATTGGTACCCGTTCGGGTATACAAGTTGAACAATTAGTCTCTTCATAGGACATGCTCGAACAAATGCGATCAATTCACTCCATATAAAGGGATGTAAAATTGTATTGGTCGCATGCCCCTTGCGATTGATCCCGGACACGTCCCGGATTAATCGAATTTTTTGCAGGGATACCAGTGCAGAGGCATTACGCGACCTGGCTGTATTTACTTGATAGCCTATAACTTTTCCATTTTACAATCGATTTTCATCGTTGATAGCTTATTTCTTTCCCAATAGAATGGAGCTTCACGTAAAAGAGTAAAACCGAAGGTGAAGACATTGGCTTTAAAGATATTTCCTGACAAAGTAAAATGATGGTTGAAAATGATTGTGTGTAATAATGATTCTGTATTTCTTACTCTTATTTTATTTGTTTGTGGCTTTTTGTGGTTATACAAAATTTAATATAAACATATGTATTTGGTTTCCGATATGTGTGTATGTACATATATTAAAAAAGATATTATTATACTCATGTAATTGTACAAAAGGCACCGGCGAAATTCACCCGCACGGGTAAATGAAAAACATCACATAAGCGTACAAATATGTAATACATACATATGTACATCTATTTATTCCATTCCATTTCTGCGCTCACACCACAAACTCTCTCACTCTCACTATCCCTCAATTTTTCTGCACTCTAGAGTACATATTGTAATACATACATACATCTATTGATTGCATTCCATTTCGTACCACCTTTGAAATGGGTTTGAGAAAATGGAATTTATCAAATTGAGAATCAGCCCAAAATCCCATACTAAAAATGAGCCTTTTTGTTTGAGAACGCTATCAGTGGAAATTTGAGGTGGATTTCATAACAAACGTTTGATATTTGACAATAGGGTTACTTCTCAAATGAACCTCAAATTGAAAATGAAGAAAAATGTTTATTGGGCTGCAGGGAAATCTATACATATAATAAAATTGTAACAGGTTGATGTCTGTACATTGAAGATATTCAAGAAAAACTGATGTGAGAGGTCGTTATTGCACCAACGGAACCCAAATCTAAAATTTTTAGAATTTTTGTCTGTCTGTCTGTATGATCATTCATGACCATTCTAGCACTTAACTTTCATTTGGATATCTCATCCAGTTCCCGAGTTATTGACCGAAATGTGGGGAAAAATGTGACCAAAAATGTGACTTTTTACCATAACGCCCGCGTCACACAAAAACGACTGCATAGAAATGAATGAAACAGTCAATAACCATTTTCTAGAC
The DNA here is from genome assembly GCA_960531455.1 of Urophora cardui. Classification (NCBI taxonomy): domain Eukaryota; kingdom Metazoa; phylum Arthropoda; class Insecta; order Diptera; family Tephritidae; genus Urophora; species Urophora cardui. The sequence continues at coordinate 74,699,346 of OY482671.1, read as the reverse complement.
GTCTCCTCGATACGATTTTAGGCTAAAAAAAATTTGAAAATATTGAGGAGGCGTGGCACCTCCCATACAAACTTAATCTTTCATGCTGAATATCTCTGAGTGTTTATGGTAGTACCCTGTAAATTAGTACATAGATAAACAATAACTGTACTATACTTAGGAGAAAAAATGGGAGCTATCGGAAAAGAGGGTGTGGCACAACCCCTACAAACTTAATATTTAATGCTGAATATCTCTGGAGGTGTTTTCCGTAGGTTATCAAAACTTGGAGGGATAGGGATATAATGGTGAGCAACATGGTAATCTAGGACTTTTTCTTTAGGCTTTATAGGAATAAATGTTAGGCAGAACGTCTGGCGGGTCAGCTAGTTTCTAATAAATTTGCATTGATACTGCTACTGCAAAATTCCCATTTATCATATTTACAGTTTGTCAATTAATTCTTTGCAAAATGAAAACAGTTCAGAAATTGGTTTTCATACTGGTATTTGGTCAACTAAGATTAATTTTTTTTATTTTTTTAAATGCTAATATTGAACTAAATGTTTACATTTAGGACCAAAAAGATCCAAAATTTAAAGCATAGAATCAACAGAAAAAAAGTTCAAAAAATTATTAAAAACACATAGTCAATTAATCCTTTGCAATTTCTTCATATGACAAAAACTGAAAAAAGGCAGACCTGATGTTGAAATTTTGGTATGGCGGCCATGTCATACCAAAATTTCAACGATCAGGTATGTTTTTTTCAGTTTCTGACAATGTGTTTTTTTTATAATTTTTTGAACTTTTGTTTTTTCTGTTATTTCTATGCTTTAAGTTTTCGATATCTTCGGTCCTAAATGTTTTAAACATATTTAATTTAATATTAGCATTTAAAAAAAATTAAAAAGTTAAGCTTATTTGACCAAATACCAGTATTTCTGAAATGTTTTCATTTTGGAAAGAATTAATTGACAAACTGTATATATATCGGACCCTAAATCATAAAGTGACACAACTCAATATTACAAAATTTTCAGGAGAACCAAAAAAATGTGTCTTTTTTACAGGCAATGATATCGGACAAGGTCACGTATAACTGTTATTTTTCGGTTAAAAAAGACTCCGAGTTATGTCACTTTATGGTTTAGGGTGCGATATATGTATTTTGTTTGAAGAAAGAAGTGTTCAAATCAAAAAGACAAACATATTTTTTCTGACATATGGTTTGATCCAAAGCCAACAGAAAAAGATGATTTTAAAGTGTTTTATTCATTTTATTATTTTAGTTTAGTTTTAATAAAAAATATAAAAGTTTATATTACATTAAATCTTGATTTTTATGTAAAAAAAAAACTAGCATATTTACGGAATCAGCCGCTAATCACAATCTCTTTGCTGTAACGATGGTTCCTGCCGCAGAAAAGACACGCTCTGAGATAGCACATGATGTGGGAGTAGCAAGATACATTTTTTTTGTTAAATATGCGACTACAATAAGGGAATGTTCTCTTCCCACCACTCCAGTGGGTCAAGCCCTTTGGCAATCTGCGGTTCCGCTACATAGCGATGTTTTGCTTGAGTCTTTACTTTTTGATGCAAATAATAATTTGCTTTAAGATTTATCTCGTACTTATGTACCCTTTCTGAACCAAAGTTGCCTATCCAATAACTCAAGGCCCGGCAATTAGACTCACATGAGTTAATGAATATAACAGACATATAGGGGATTCACAACCTGTCATATTACGTCATATTGTCATAAGTCATAAAAAAATTTGGTTGTTGCATTCTATGCTGTATGTGTACTAAATAAATACAACTCTGCACGATGTGTTTTTGGGTCGTGGTATTTGATCAGCTGTTTTTGTTTACTTCTTCACATGGCTTCGGAATAGTTTTTTATAACTATTTCCGTAACAATATTTTAATACGACATATGACTTTATGACACTTTATGAATCCCCTAATTGTCTTATAGTCCGGTTAATGGAGAACGCATTCGCTTTGATTTTATACGTAAGAACGTGTCAGCTGATCGCTCGCATGGTTGCAGGGTAGAAGGGTTGCCGACTGAACATTTTTAGTTATAAATATTTAAACAATAGTTTTCAAAGCATTAAAGCTACAAATAACACATGGAAAAAATATTATGTCTACTTAAACGAACTTTTTTTATTACTTTAATTTTTAAAAAGGAAAGAAAACTTTTATATATTATTTTTAAATCTTAAACAAAATATAAATACTTATGTATATAAGTTAATAACGGGGCTTGTTATTTTTAAGCCGAGACATTGCTATTCGCACTTCGTCATGATCGGGTGGTGGAACATGCCTACCATCATCTGCTATTAGGGATTCTGGTCGAACATCTTCTCCTTCCACAATTTCATTGTTGTCGTTATATAGCAAGGAGGAGAAGTGGTCGCTCCACAACTTAAGTACACTCTGGACATCAGTTACCAGACAACCGTTATCATTCCGGCAGGAATTTGTCCCGGTCTTGAAACCTTCAGTCATCCGCCTGACTTTTTGATAAAATTTTCGAACATCATTCCTATCCGCCAGCATCTCAAGCTCTTCACACTCGCGCCTTTTGGCCTCCCTTTTCTTCATTCAAAAAAGGCGCCTCTCTTCCCTCTTGGCCGTCCGATATCGCTCCTATACGCTTCGGGTTGCGCCCGCACACAATGTAGCTCTGTAGGCGGCGTTCTTTCTTTCCGAGGCGTCGCGGCATTCCTTATCGTACCAGGTGTTTTTTCTGCGGGCTCGCTGGTATCTAATAATTTCCTCAGCGGCGGTGCGAAGTGAGCGAGCGATGTGTTCCCATTCCTCGGATACATCGTTTGGAGGGTTGCTCTCAGAGAGCAGGAGTGAGAGCCGGGTGGAGTATTCTTGGGCTGTCTGCGTCGTGTGCAGCCTTTCGACTTCAAACTTTCCTTGATTTCCTGTTGGCACATTCTTTGCTGCATAGAGGCGGGTGCGTACCTTGGCTGCCGCAAGATAATGGTCCGAGTCGATATTGGGACCACGGATTGTGCGCACATCTAGGATGCTGGAGCTGTGTCTGCCGTCGATAATGACGTGATCGATCTGATTTCGCGTTTTTCGATCAGGTGACAGCCATGTGGCTTGGTGTATTTTTTTGTGCTGGAATCTGGTACTGCTAATGACCATGTTTCGGGACCCGGCGAAATCGATCAGCCTCGTCCCATTGGGACTAGTTACGTCGTGGACCCTGAATTTTCCGACCGTGCCGCCAAAGATACCTTCCTTGCCCACCCTGGCATTAAAATAGCCAAGCCCGATCTTTTATCGCGGCGGGGGCAGCGATCATAGGTTTGTTCTAACAGCTCTTTGGTGGTCGGATCGTCCTTCTCTTCCGTCGGGGCGTGGGCACAGATGAGCGATTTGTTGAAGTACTTCGCTTTGATGCGCGTGGCGGCTAGACGCTCGTTCACTGGCGTGAAAGACAGTACTCGGTGGGTGAGTCTCTTTCCCACCACAAAACCAACACCAAATATGTGTTCCTTTGCATGGCCACTGTGGTATATGACGCAAGACCCGATTTTCTTTGGGTCATGCCCCGTCCATCAAACTTCCTGTATGGCGGTGATGTCAGCTTTTACTTTCTCGAAAACATCAACCAGCTGGGCAGCGGCACCTTCCCTATTAAGGGTCCGGACGTTCCAGATGCATACCCTCAAATCATAGTCCTTTAAACGTTTGCTATGGTCATCATCAAAAAGAGGTGGTCTCATCCGAGGCTTTATTTTGCTTCTCATTGGATAGGATTTTTACGTGGTGGGTCCCAAGCCCGACGCACAACCCGCACTGTGGGAGTTGTATATTGTTACACGTGCATATAGCAAGCCGCTTGCTCCAAGACAGACGCCCGCTCGCAGCCGCACCTTCTGGTGAACAGACGCTGCAGTTATTCCCCTCAACAAGCCCTAAAACCGAATATGTCGGAGTGGCCTTGTCGAGTTGTCGCCTTCTCACTTTAGTTCACCACGAAACGGGTGTTCGGTGGCTATCCAAAGGACACTGCGGGGAAGTCGTGAGCTGCTTGCTCCGCATGCAAAAGAATCGCTATGGCCACCCTCAGGTGGATGGCAGTCAGAAGCTTTCCCCACTTACGTGGACTTCTACACACGGAGCCATACTCCAGAAATATCTTTTTTAAAAAGTAGGCGTGGTCATAAACCGATTTCGCTCAATTTTTGAACATGTATTACCACAGATTATAAAGGTTTATGCACAAAGCTTCGTCACAATATCTCAATTATTTGTCGAGTTATGGGCTCTGAAATCTCGTACATTCCTTTGTCTAAAAAGGGGCGGTGCCACGCCCAATTTCCAATTTTTTTATTTCCGGTATGCCTCAAACTTTCAATGAATTACCTTTATATTTGAAAAGGACATTGCTTAAAATGTTTTTATTAGGCCACTTTATAGTTCCCATATATAAAATTGGGCGTGGTCGTCAACCGATTTCGCTAAAATTTTACATGCATTACCACAAGTTATAAAAGCGTATACACCAAGTTTCGTCATAATATATCAATTAATTTTCGAGTTATAGGCTCAGAAATCTCGTATATTCCTGCTTCTAAAATAAGGCGGTTCCACGCCCATTTTCCAAAATTTTTGTGTTGTTTGTTTTATGTCCGTAGTTGGACTCCTGCCATGATATATGTATCTTTATATTTGACAGAGATGTCGTTTAAAATGTTTTATTACGTCACTTTATAATACCCATATATAAAAGTGGGCGTGGTCGTCAACCGATTTCGACAATCTTTCGTCCAAACATTTGCCTGAGTAAGTAAATCACGCGTACCAAATTTCATCGATATATCTGCTACGGTTGAGTTATGGCTTATACAACTTTCAATGTTTGACGCTTAATAAGTGGGCGTCCGATTTCGCCCATTTTCAATACCATCCGTTCCTGTCTTGATACCAACTTGCATTCCAAATTTCATCAAAATATTTCAATTTTTGCGCGAGTTATCGTGCGTACAGACGGACAGACGGACGGACATGGCTCAATCGATTTCTCTTTTCACCCTGATCATTTTGATATAATAAGTCTATATCTATCTCGATGATTTCGTTCTGTTACAATCCACCGTTAGGAAATCAAAACTATAATACTCTGTGTACTAGTACAGCTGAGTATAACAACATTTGTAGAATACTATCACCAAGTTTCATGCGAGAATACCTTGTAATTCGGAAATTAACACTGGCTCAGCTTGGATATAATGAACCAATTTTATTTATTTACAACCTACTGGGAATTTTTCAGGTGAAAATTTCAGGAAATATTCTTTGGATGACGATTCATCTAATTTTAACACTCAACTATTATTAAATTATAATATTAGAGTTCTCCAGAAAGAGAATCCTGCCGGCTGAGGGATATTCTTTTAAAGCGCGGCGGAAGGCCGGTAACGCAAAAAGGTCTTCTACACAAACATTACTTTAACAAGGAATATCCCCTGCACTATAATCGTCCGGCAGGTGGGACTTTTTGTGATCTGTGAGACCCCCTGCCCTCCGGAAAAAGTAATTTTTATCGGATCGTGGTGCATTATATAAAAATGTTCCCTTAACACTAGTGTTACATTATTGCGATTCCCACCTTATCTAACTGTTAGTAATTTTAAATTATGAAAAACTGGACTCCATGAACTCAATGGCAATGAAAATGCCAACTAGTGAAAATAACATTTATAGCCCACAAAGTTTTATGCGAAAACCACTTGCATTTGTGATGTTTTACACTATTTATCCATGGATGACGCGCCACTGATCACGTATCAATAAGTTTTGATATACAAAAAAATTTAGATCCACGTTGCGCTCCATCAAATTATAAGTACCAGGAATTTTGTGATTCGTCAGGACGCGCTGAGCATGAATGGACTTAGAAAGTGAACACGTTTCGTCGATTTGTTAGTTTCGGGTGCAAATGCTAGTAAATCATGTCGGGTGACGATATTTTAAAAAGACACGGGCAAAAATGGTTAAGGGAGTACATTCGCCACGGAAATTGTGCCCGAGTGAGATGCGCTACTCACTCCAATTACATGATCGTAGTAATAATACACAATTTAAATTATTTTAGGAAGCTTTTATTAAACAATAATATCTAAATTTTGCTAAAAAGGAAAATACATTTTATTATTCAATAAAGGTTCAGTACAGTGAAACTCCTTGAACTTTTTTCGCTCTACGAGTATTAACTCTCTTGTACTAAAGCAGATTCCTTTTTATACTCAGCTGTACTAGTACACAGAGTATTATAGTTTTGATTTCATAACGGTGGATTGTAACAGAATGAAATAATTGAGATAGATATAGACTTATATATATCAAAATGATCAGGCTGAAAAGAAAAATCGATTGAGCCATGTCCGTCCGTCCGTCCGTCTGTAAACACTCTAACTCGCGCAAAAATTGATATATTTTGATGAAATTTGGAATGTAAGTTGGTATCGAGACTAGGACGGTTGGTATTGAAAATGGGCGAAATTGGACCATGACCACGCCCACTTTTCCTATATAGAAAAAATCGGAAATTTGGTATCTCAGTCACTAATAAAGCTAGAGCGATGAAATTTTACCCACGTGTTGAGCTCAGGCCCCTATGAAGAAATTTGATGAAAATTTGGAAAATGGGCGGTGCCACGCCCACTTATTAAGGGTCAAACATTGAAAGTTTTATAAGCCATAACTCAGAAACCGTTGAAGATATATCGATGAAATTTGGTACGCGTGATATACTTAGGCAAATGTTTGGACCAATTATATTATGAATGAATTGAAATTGAAATTTGACAGAGATATCGCTTAAAATGTTTCTATTAGGTCACTTTATAATACCCATATATAAAAGTGGGCGTAGTAGTCAACCGATTTTGGCAATTTTTCGTTATGACATACGACCGGACTCGGATGGCATAGCCCAGGGTTATTTTTTATGTTTTATGCGCAAAAGCACTGTGGACCAGGCCATAGACATTACTCCGGAAAGAATTCCTTCCCAAAAGTGGGGTTAAGGACGGCATTTTTTGCAACTTTAAACGCCTATATTTCAGAAACTATAGGCCTTCGATTTGTACCGACTTCAGATATAGTCGGTACATGCTGAACTACACTTCAAAATTCGCCGCCATGCTGGTCTGCCCATCATTTTGACATTTGGCGATGGCACATCGACCATATATTGACTTTTTTTAATCGATTTTTCGATGAGCTGGCTCACTTGACGTTTTACACAATGGTCGGGTCGAGCGGTTCCGGTACGTATTTTTCCACCTCCTTGCGTAGGTTAAGAATGTCGTTCCTGACATCGGAGTGGGTGGTTCTTCCTCGATCAGATGACTGTTCGGGTGACCCCTACGATAGCATCCCAGTTAGAATTGCTCATCCAGCATGTTATGTTTCTTGACTGGGAGCACTTGTGTTTCGAGATGAAGGTGATGTTGTTGTGTCATCTGTAGACAACCTGTGACAGTTCTCAAAACAGTGTTCTGGCATGCCTGTAGCTTCGTCCATTGGGTGGTACAAGCAGGGTTTGAAATTGCTTAGCTACTTTTGCTGCATTTGCTTTTGCTTTGCTTTTGCTAACGAAAAGTAAATTAGCAAACTCGGCCAGCCAAGTATTCAGCTGAGCCGTGTTTGCTTGTATAGTTAAGCAAAGCAACGCGATTTGGGGGATTTTATTTTACTTCCAGCAATTAGTTGTGTCTTTGCATTTTTTCTGCTTTTGCTTATTTTGCTGAAACGATTTGTTTACGCATATTTCGATTTTTTATACATATTTACTTATGTGTATGTATGTATGTACACATAATATGTATGTATGTCCATTTGTAAACATCTTTTCATGTTGAATTTTGCTTAAAAACTAGTTTCAGCAAAATAAGCAACTGTAAGCAAAAATTTACTACTTAACTAATTGCTGGAAGTAAAAGCAATCCTCTCAAATTGAGTTGCTTGGCTTAACTATACAAGCAAACACGACTCAGCTGAAAACTGAAGCGAATGATTCGTGTTTTCGTTTTTGGCTCGGCTGAATTCAGCAATAAGCAAAAAACATCGGCTATTGCTGTTTTGCAGCAAGCAAATTCAAACTCTGGGTACAAGTCCCCGACGACCATATTGGCGACGCATAATTTAGGACCGGCTGGCCAATTTCCATGTAAGTCGCGATTAACTAGTGTTTATTTATCTTTGCCCCATGTACTGCCGGCAAGTGATTTGAGAATTTTGTTGCGACTTTGTACTTTATTGGAATTCGCGGTCGTTACACCTAATATTTTGGGATTGTTCGTGGTTGGTATCCTGTTATTCCCGATGTGGATATCCAATTCTAGTTTAACCTCCCTCGTCCATGTCGTGAATATGGTGGCGGAGGACTTACTTGGTGACAAAGCCAGATTTCTCGAGTTTAAAAAACTGGAAATCGGAGATAATTATTGATTTTTGAGCATAGGTTGTCTACGTCGGTGCCGATGCCACTATTGAGCAGTCATCGGCGTAGGAAACAATGTTGAATCCTTCTGGTGGGGAAGGGAGTTTCGAGATGTAGAAAACAACATTGGGGCCAGGACACCGCCCTGGGGTACCCCCTGTTTAATTTTGCTTACCTTTGATTTTTCCTTCCTAGTAAGGTCCTCCATTAATGTGGCGTGGTTGACCGTGTCGAAAGCTTTCGAGAGGTCAAGCGCCACGGGGACCGTTCTGTCGCAGGGGCGGCGTTGGTTAAGTCCACGGACTATCTGAGTGTTTATGGCGTTTAGAACTGTTGTTGTGCTGTACGTTTTACGCTGGTGGGTCGAAAGTCTTAAGTGCCCGTTGTAATATGGGAGTAGTATGGCCTCAAGTGTTTTGACTACTGGTTTGCTGGTTCCCCGGTTTAAGTAGTGGGACCATCCTTGCCGTCTTCCATATGTTGTGAATGACAAGGATGGTCAAAGACAGGTTGAGGACCTCTGTTAGGAATCTTACTCCCATCTATCCGAGATGTTTTAACATCAGCATGGATATTCTGTCTAGTCCGACTGATTTTGACGATTTCGCCTTTTTATGGCTTCCTGAAACTTCGTGATGGAGATGTCAAGCTGCGGATCATTGTTTGGCAGTTTGTGCATTTTTCTCAGCATGCGACGCTTGGCCTTGTCTACCGGGGATGTAGTAGGAATTATCCACTAAATTGGTTCGCACATCGCTTCAGGTCCGATTCAGTTTCACCTCCAAAGGTTATGCACACTTTGTCTTTCAGCTTCGTCGGGTTAGACACCGTTGAATCTTTCCTATTGATGCGTTTAGTACAACCCGTCCCATGCAGTTTACTCTATGACCAGTGTAGCTTCTGAATCGCTGTCTGTTTTTAACAACTTCAAATTTGGGTTAATGTTGCGAAGCATTCTGTCACTTATAGGGTATAGTTCCATCTGTATTTGTGTTCCAGCGATGTTAACACGTATCATTTTCCTATCTACTTACAAAAGTTAATGCTATGTAGTCAATTGCAGAACTGGTTCGAGCTCATCCTCTGAGATGTGATCCAGTTTTGCCTTACACACTTTAGCGATGTGGCCCACTTTTCACATGCAAAACATTTAGAGTTGTTGAACTTGCAGTCTTTTCTACTGTGTTGACCCCCACATCCAGAGCAATTTGAATGTTTTTCTTTTTGGCCCTTCGTTGGCTTTTCCACATTCCAATTTATAAGTTGGTTCATTTGCACACTTCAAATCGGCTGTGGCACTTTCCGTTAGTTCGATTGCATGGGCAATTTCATATGCCACCTTAAAATTTATCGATGTTTTAGCTATGAACTCGTCGCAAATATGGCGTGATTCCAAACCATGCAATAATTGCTCCACCAGCATCCTATCTAGGAAATCGCCATATTCACAATATGCAGCGTTTTTTTAGACGAAGCGCGAATTTGGAAATCGACTCTCCCTTCTAATGTTTACTTTGCCTAAAATTTATGCTCTCAGCGTATTTATTTCGTGAGCCGTCCAAATGGCTAATCAAATTGCTTTTTATTTCATTGTAGTTTTGTGTCAGGTGTTCTCGGGCTAACAAGAATTTTTAATGCAGTTTTTAGCTCTGCACACATATGTACACGTACGAATTTGTTGTTGTTGTTCTGGAACTTTGCTGAGGACTTGTATTCTGGAATACTAAACGGCGCTGGTTTGGGTTGGACCGGTTGATTTGCACTTGCTGTATGATTCTGTGATAATTCTGTCACCGCCACTCGAAATGCTCCTGCCAGTTGTTATATTACATAATATAATATAATATAATATAATATAATATAATATAATATAATATAATATAATATAATATAATATAATATAATATAATATAATATAATATAATATAATATAATATAATATAATATAATATAATATAATATAATATAATATAATATAATATAATATAATATAATATAATATAATATAATATAATATAATATAATATAATATAATATAATATAATATAATATAATATAATATAATATAATATAATATACTACAATGGCGCTATTATAACTCTGACGAGTTTTATGGTCGAGCTTCTCTCCCAATTCGAGGTGTGCTCCTTTTGTTTTTCCTACTAATTGGGTGGAACTACAGTTTTATGCCGGCTCCGAACGGCGAATGCATTTTTTGTCAGAAGCTTTTTCATGACAGAAATACACTCGGAGGGTATATGTCGCCCACTGCCGAGAGGTGACCGCTGCTCTTAAAAAACCCAATAATAGGATTTTTACTAATTAGAAAAATTTTTTATGGTGTTTTGCTCGGACTGAGGTTTGAACCCGAGACCTCTGGCATAGCAGGTGAGCACTCTACCCACTACACCACAGCGGTCAGCAGTTGTTCTATTACTATCTTTAAATCAGCCGGTGGAAGACTCATCTTTTTAATCCTACTTCTGACACCACTTTTAAATATGGATTCTTCACGTTTTATTTAATTAATAAAAGAATACTTAAAACAAAATGAAATATAAAGTGTGCGTTGAAATGAAAAATTAATGACAGACAATTGATAGCAGAGTTTCCAAAATATAGTTAACTAGTATCACCGTTGTCGAAAATTCGACCAATTAAATTGAGAGCGGAACGATTTGAGAGTGGAAAGACGATATTTCTTCTATAATAAAATATGTATAAAATAAAATATAAAGTTACTGGTACTGGTTGTCCCAGGAGACGTAGTGAAATTTTATGTCGAATAATTTTCTAGAATATTTTAAATCTCTAGCGACCTCTAAAATTCCATTTTCCGGACTCTTTCCAATTTCCTTCCTTTTTTTCTTCTTCTGTCCTTTTTGCGTTTCCTTCCCCTTTATCCTTTTTACTTTCCGTACACTTTCCTCTTATCTTTTCCCCTTTCCTTTCCTCTTCCTTCGCCATTTCCGTTCCTTTCACTTTCCCCTTTTTTATTTTCTTTTCCCTTCCTTTCCATTCCTTTACTTTCATTTCCCTCCTTTCTTTCCTATAGTGAAAGAATGTCAACAAAGTTTTTCAAATAGGTGGCAACCGGTTTTATAAAAATTAAATTTTATTATCCATCTACGGGGCAAGCCCTTTCAGATGACGTTTCAAATTTAAAAATCAAACAAACTATACCGGAATATTAAATTGTTTGGCAGGTGGCAACCCTTTTTCTAAAAATGATAATAAATTACCAATTTTCAGGTTAAGCCCTTTCATATAACACCTCAAACTTAAAAATCAAAAAGCTGGAGCATAAAAATTAATTTTTGAACAGGTGGCAACCTTTTTTTTGTAAAAATTATTATTAATTACTCATTTCATACAAACCTCTTTCAAATGACAACTCAAATCGCAAAATCGAACGAACTATAATGTAAAAATAAATTTTTGAACAGGTGGCAACCCTTTTTGCAGAAGTTATAATAAATTATTTATTTTAAAGTAAAGCCTTTTCACATTGGCAGCGAAAGCCCTTTCATATCACACCTTAAATTGAAAAATGAAACAAACTGTAGATTTTAATTGAATTTTTTAAAAGGTGGCAACCCTTTTTGTAAAAATTATAATAAATTACTAATCTTCAGGCCAAGCCCTTTCATATGACACCTCAAATTTAAAAATCAAACAAACTATAGCAAAAAAACGAATTTTTGAACAGGTGGCAACCCTTTTTAAAAAAGTTAAACCTTCCTGCACATCTACAGGTCAATCCCTTTCATTTGACACCACATTTTCCAAAATCGGTATAACGGTGTAGAAGTTATAGTGCGTACAAAAAATCGCTTAGCGTAATCTATATATTAATAGGCTAACATTTTTCCCATACAAACAATTGCCAGGCTGTTTTGCACATTTAACATACTCATATCCACATAAAATTGATATGGATGTGTTCGTATGAGTGATGAGCAGTGCATAGGCATATAATTTTTTCTATAAATTATTTAATTTCTTTATAATAAATAAAGTTTTTAGTTTTGTACCATTTTTGATTTACTTCGTTTTTGCTTCCTTGGCAAATGTGCCCACTATTTATATATTAATAGGCTAACATTTTTCCCATACAAACAATTGCCAGGCTGTTTTGCACATTTAACATACTCATATCCACTAGACTGGCCGCAAATTTTTTTTTCTCGAATTCTATTAATAAACACTGCCTAAAAGGTGAGGTATGGTATAAGAAATAACGTCCTATTTTTTTATTCAGATCGCACCAAGCTTTGTTGACCCTCATCAAGCTTAAAAGGTTAAAAAATTTTTTCTTTAATTAATTTTTTATTTTTTTATTTTATGAAATTTCAAGAAATTAAGAATAATAAAAACAATATCAATTCAATAAAATGGACTTTTTGTGAGACGGAAATGTCTTACGATAATGTTCAACTACTTGCAGTAGGAATTGTTTATCCTCTTCGTCATACGTTAAGGTACGGTTAAAGTCTGTTATCAACTTAACTGCCCTTTCGGGTTCATCGTTCACCACTGCCAAAGTTTGACATGCCGATTTCGCTTTGCGATAATCATCTTTGGTTTGCCACGTAGAAGGATCCGAATTTATAAATGATGTATTAATATTCAAACGTGTAAAAAATTTATTTGTTTTTGGAGAGACAAAGTTAGATATATCCATTTCACTGTACGAATGCAAATCTTCAACTGACGCAACAATTCGTTTTGGTGTGTCGATCTCGACATCAATCTCATTGTCACCGATGTTGATTGCTTTCACCATTTTACGCTTTATTTCCAAAGAAATGCTTTCATCGAAAAATGATAACCCAACAATTTCCTCACTCAAGTACCACAAATGGTTTTTTATCTTATGCAACAAGGCATTAGAAACTTCTTTATCAAAATATAAAATGGCATCTTTTATTAATTTGAGATCTTGTGCTGGTGCATCTATTGCATAAGGTTTACATGCAACCAATATGGAACGTAAATCTTTGTCAAGAAGATACAAATACTGCGAAGGTTTTTCAATTCCGATGAAGTCAATTTGAACTGATCGCGAAACAAAAATATTTTATAGCAATATATGCATTTCGACATGAACCTAGCATGCGATGTTGCTCCGGGTTGGCGTACTTTAGTAAAGTTTGGAACATTTTCTCCAATAAAAAGCAATGACAGTTGGAGAAGCCCCTAATAATCGGACCTTGAAGTTTTTGATTTTTCGTACAACCGATACACAACTTCATACAACAGCCCCAAAAACATTGCGATTTCCAGCGCAACATGCTCATGTTGTATAAAAAATTGCAAGGTGTGTGGCTAGCATCATGACGATCGGATAGTGTACGCACACTATTCATTGTGGTTCATGTACGAGTAGCATAGTTCTCATAATAAAGCGAGTTGTTGTACTTCACTACAAGAAAACCAAACGAGTAAAGGTCCGGTTATACTTGCATAGCACAACAGCGCACAACATAAGAACTGTCACATACGAAATCTGTTTAATGGGATTTCCGTGTAATCGATTACTCAACGCATAGCGGCACAGGGCACAGCATAGAAGTCTGTTGAATTTTGATTTCTGTGTTATGTGCTATGCGATTTGACATTTGGCAACACGAATGTGTGTGTGCTGAGTGTGCGAAGGGTTGCACGCAAGGCTAATTTATACAGGTTAACTTACTAAACAGCTGATTTTTCACTTTTTTCTACTGTTTTACTTTAATAATGGTGCTTATATCAAACTGGGATCAATTTTGAGCATGGTGCAATATGATTTCTACAAAGGCGAACTATGATTTTGACAGAAGCACCACAGAATACACAAACAATTTACATGGAGTGTGTATGTATGTATGTACGAATGTCGGGATGCGAAAACTTTTATTAATTAACCATGGTTGCACGTCTATGCGAAGTATAATCAGCTCTATGCGCTATATGTTTTGCGCTGCCCTGCTTTGCAATGCTATGCAAGTATAACAGGGCCTTAACTCGTTTGGACATATGAATGTACTCATGCAACAGTCTACTGACTACTGCTGACTATTTCTGGTAAAACTGTCAAACGATCAGCTGTTTGGAAATTTACTTCCCTGCAGGAATAGTTAGACTCATTTCAACATTTGTATCAGCACGTTAAGAGCAGTGTGAAAAACAGCAGCAATGTCTCACTTCGTATTGGAATTTGATTGTTTTTGCTCGTTAAGTACCGTTATATTCACTTAGCAACTCAAAGCAACGGTACTGATACTTTGTTTTAGGTGTAGAAAACGCAAGAAGGGCTCAGCAAGAGAATTTTTATCTCTCAAAACAGACATATTAAAAAAAATCATGTTCAAGGTTAAATAAAAATAGGTAAAAAAACTTTTTAAGTTAAACAGTTTTATGTTATACATACATTGCAATGCTTAAGATAAATGTACTAAAAACCAAAAAATAATAAAATAGATACAGTCGTGGGAATTATAAACATTTGCATAGACTAGACTAAAATAAAACCGTGGGGCACGTTAATTGTCTACAAATTATCGACTTAATGTGCGATAGAAGAATCGTTTAATTCGTCGTTAGGCAGTTGGCCCGCAGACGGTGAGGAAATTACATACTATTTTCTTGCTCATGGAAATTCCAATAGTTATACACTCCATGTTAATAAAAGAGATGTTTCAACTAGTTTATCGTTGGACATTCACACGAGGAATCGTTTCACTGCTCGTAGTTTGTCTTTAATCGACAAAACATATGATAAAAGTACTACTCGCTCACCACTATGAAACCCTAAAACTCGCTTATAATCGAGCTTGCTCGCTTTTTTCCACATTCTAGCCCTACTTATCACACTTCCATCGTTGTCGGTTGAACAACTGCCTAATTATAGTGTAACATTACAAAACAAACATTTTAATCAACGATTGTAGACAATTGACGTGCCCCACGGTTTTATTTTAGTCTAGTCTATGCAAATGTTTATAATTCCCACGACTGTATCTATTTTATTATTTTTTGGTTTTTAGTACATTTATCTTAAGCATTGCAATGTATGTATAACATAAAACTGTTTAACTTAAAAAGTTTTTTTACCTATTTTTATTTTCTAGTTTTTAGTTTTTATTTCGCATTCTGTTTAATTCATTTAGTGCTTCATTATTGCAAGGTTTCTTGCCCGTTAGTTTATTGCAGTCCAACACCTCTATACGTAGTCCCTGCAAATAGGATTTTCAGTTTTAATTACCCCGATCTCAGCTCCACCTAGCGGAATTTTTTTTGAAGAAAATATTTCTTTTCAAGGTAGTAATACATGTTCCGAATTTCAGCCAAATCGGACCATAAATGCGATTTTTCTAAATATAGCGACCCACGCGCCACCTATCGGAAGTTTTTTTTAGGAAAATATTTCCTTTCAAGGTAGTAATACATGTTCCGAATTTCAGCCAAATCGGACCATAAATGCGATTTTTGTAAATATAGCGACCCACGCGCCACCTAGCGGAATTTTTTTTTAAAGAAAATATTTCTTTTCAAGGTAGTAATACATGTTCCGAATTTCAGCCAAATCGGACCATAAATGCGATTTTTGTAAATATAGCGACCCACGCGCCACCTATCGGAATTTTTTTTTCATAATATTGCATTGTCATCGGGGTTATACATGCGTACAAAATTTCAGATTAATCGGTTGACAGGAAGAGGGTGAAATTTGAATTACTAAATTTGACCCAACAATAAAACAAACGGGGTGAGCTAAATAAAACCGTTTAAAAATAAAATTTTCCAAACATTGGGCTCAATGAGGGTCAACTAGACAACAACGGATCGGGCCAAAAAATTAAGGCCGTCTTTTTAACCCTAAACCTCATATTTTAAGAACTGTTAATATACAAATTTCAACAAAAAAAAAAAATCCATACATGCTGCGGCCAGTCTAATATCCACATAAAATTTATATGGATGTGTTCGTATGAGTCAGGAGCAGTGCATAGGCATATAATTTTTTCTATAAATTATTCTTTTTTATTTTTTCTATAAATATTTCTTTATAATTAATAAATAAAATTTTTAGTTAAGATAAATAGATATCGTAAACGTGTTTACAAATATCGTAAACACAGTTGAAGAGTCGCTTTAATTTAAAAGCGCTCACCACCGGGCCTACCTTCCTAGATCTGCCTTGATTTTGACCATGATTTCGCGTCGGACCGTGATCAAAAGGGCAAATCAGTGTTGCGGTACAACTGGAATTTGGAAAGTGTTGCTTACCTCCGCGAAAAGGAATAATTTTTGTACCAATACAAATTTGAAAAAATAAATTGCATGGTCGAATTTCGACCACCGGCGATACTAGTATATATAAAGAAGATAAGTTAAGAGCAGTAGCATTGACACCTTTTTTTATACACAACACAAATAAAAAATATCTTTGGAGTTGAAATAATGTACAAATAAAAAATAAATTTTATCTTTGGATTCGTGATTCAACCAAATCAAAACACGCAACCCTGGTATAGTAAAATGCCGTTCCTGGCCGTAAAGTATGATGGTCAATAATTTCATAAAATGCTATTTGGGTATTTATTTCAAACGCCAATATACATAAAGGTTGTTCTCTCTGTGTGATTTTGGCCTCGCAAATTTGCCGAGATGACATAAGTGTGATAAATTTGCCGAGCACAACAACAAAATACACGTCTTGTCAAATTTGGAGCTTCGGCAAATTTCTCATACCCCAACCCGTGATATTTGATATCATGAGAAAAATATCACGGGAAATGCAACCATGTTATTACATTCACAAGTCTTATATTAGAAGTGAGTTAAAATTTATGTTTCTAGTTCTTTTTTTTTATTATTTTATTTTATTCAGATAAAAAATTAATTAATTCGAAATTGAAGCAAGCAAAGCAAAACGACAACAGTCGTATAAAGAGTGGAAAGAATATGACTAACATGCTAGTTCACAATGAACACAGTTAGAATTTTATTTTCTTAAAGGTACGCTCTCTCTGTGTAGCAAAATTCTCAAGATATCATGATATCTCGGCAAAAATATTAGACACAGAGAACAACCTTATAGTTGCTTAAATTTGATAAAAGTTCAAGTGTAAATATTGGGTAATTCCAGAGATATGGAGGCTTAGATTTTCGATTTTTTTCCGCGTCTTTTTCTTTTTTATTGTACATAAGTCAAATATTTTTCTTACGAAGAGAAAATAAAAATATGTGTTCTAAAAGCTATCATAAGACGCCTTTTATGTTTAGTTGGTAAAATTTGGTATGCTTGAAACGTTTTTAGATCTATGGTTATTATGTAAATTGATAGATATATGTGTGTACATTAGGTCAAACAAGAATGGTTATACTTTTACCTACATTTTTTCTATTGATGTATCTTTGGGTAGCAATATAGATAAGCTTTTCACTGGATATGACTTCTTTGTAATCATTGATTGAATCTCTTGTCCAACTTTTAGTGTACCATTCAAAACATATATTAAATTTAAAGCTCCGCGATACTTATCAAACCAGCTGTCGAATATAAGCGCACGAAAAGGCGGATTACGAATAACTTCTGGATGTGGAATTTTTTCAATGACTCTTTCCAGAACTGTCGAGATGCCGATACCTAGTTTGGCGGAAATCTGGTGCTGATAAATGAGAAAGCATGTACATTTTTTTGATGTAGACTTACCTTTATTACAGTATTAGGATCAATTCCAAATAAATTCTGCAATTCCTTACACACACGCTCAGGATTTGCATGCTTAATATCTATCTTATTAAGAACTGGTATTACAGTTAAATTGCGAACTTTTGCTAAATTATAGTTGGCCACAGTCTGAGCTTGGACACCATGACAAGCATCTACCAGTAAAATTACTCCATCACAAGCAGCAAGAGATCTCGATACCTGTCGTGTATGTTTTAAACAGTGTTAATAATCTCAATTTTTTTGCACATATTGGAATTTTGAAACTTTAATTTTATTTAAAAAAATCTTCTTAATTCTAGACGATCCAATATAGATAAAAATTAGTAAACCTAAAGTTACGTAGAATACACTAGGCTACTCTTTCTTATTGTATCATGGTTTTAGGTCAATCAAGAAAGATTAGGTGTTTTTGCTTGGAATCTTGAATTGAATTGATATTAAAAATCCATATCGATATTTATATATAATACGCCAAGGGATTTTTTGTACAAACCATAACTAAAAAAATAGACCTTCCAGCACATCTATAGGTTAAACCCTTTAACTTGATACCTCATTTTCGAAAATCTGTATAACGTTGTAAATCGTTGTATAATACGCTAAGGGATGTTTTGTAGAAGCCATCAGATTTACACCGTTATACTAATTTTCTAAAATGACAGGTCTTGAAATGTAGATATGCATGAAGGTTTTGTTTTTTTTTTTTTGAAGGGTTGCAATCTGTTCAAAAATTTAATTGGCATAAGTAAAGAATACCGTCCGGTATGCTAAAAAAAAAATGGGCGTGGTCCGCCGTTTTGCTCTGTTTTCAGTGATATACTTCGCAAACGATTTTTTAGGGAGCTGGAGAGGGATGAAATTAAAAAAAAACTTTTTTTAAAAAGCTTATATATTCCAAAATAGTAGCCGCTGTGGTGCAGTGCGTAGAGTGCTCGCCTGCTATGCCAGAGGTCTCGGGTTCAAACCCCAGTCCGAGCAAACACTAAAAAAAATTTTCTAGTTAGTAAAAATCCAATTATTGGGGTTTTAAGAGCAGCGGTTACCTCTCGGCAGTGGGCGGCATACCCTCCGAGAGTATTTCCGCCATGAAAAAGCTTCTCACAAAAATGCATTCGCCGTTCGGAGCCGGCATAAAACTGTAGGTCCACCCAATTAGTAGGAAAACAAAAAGGAGCACACCTCGAATTGGGAGAGGAGCTCGGCCATAAAACTCGTCAGAGTTATAATAGCGCCATTGTATTATATTATATTTTATCTTCCAAAATATTCACTTAATTTTTAATATTTCCGTAAATTCTTTACAAATTTTGTGAAAAAAAAAAAACAAAAAACTCTAATTTTGGTATTTTCTTAGGGAAAAACTGTGATTTTTTATAGTTTTAAGCAGGGATTGCGAATAATCGTTATTTTTTAATTTGAAAGAGTTTTTAGTGCTTAGCACGAAATTTTTATTTTAATTCAATTTTTAATTGTTGGGGTAAGTGGAAAAAAATTCAACAACTATTTACAGCGAAGGTTGAGTGTATAGCTATTTCACGAAAAACCATTTTCGATCATCAGCACTCTTTTCGGAAGTGGATGCACCGGGGATTGAACCCGAGTCCATTCCAACTTCAGCCGCAATGACCCAACGGATAAACACACTCGGCCATTGAGACTCTGTGCAAGCTGTTGGATTTTCCCCACTTTTGCCTTTTTCATTTTCAACATTAACGTTAGTGTGTATATGCTTTTGCATATATTCTCCACAAACGTGCTGAATTTTTTGTTGTAGGCAGTTCGCAATGAACATTGTTGTTGGTATTTATTTTATGTATATACCAAACAACGTTAACAATTTTACTTGAAAGAGTTTTTAGTGCTTAGCACGAAATTTTTATTTTAATTCAATTTTTAATTGTTGGGGTAAGTGGAAAAAAATTCAACAACTATTTACAGCGAAGGTTGAGTGTATAGCTATTTCACGAAAAACCATTTTCGATCATCAGCACTCTTTTCGGAAGTGGATGCACCGGGGATTGAACCCGAGTCCATTCCAACTTCAGCCGCAATGACCCAACGGATAAACACACTCGGCCATTGAGACTCTGTGCAAGCTGTTGGATTTTCCCCACTTTTGCCTTTTTCATTTTCAACATTAACGTTAGTGTGTATATGCTTTTGCATATATTCTCCACAAACGTGCTGAATTTTTTGTTGTAGGCAGTTCGCAATGAACATTGTTGTTGGTATTTATTTTATGTATATACCAAACAACGTTAACAATTTTACTTGAAAGAGTTTTTAGTGCTTAGCACGAAATTTTTATTTTAATTCAATTTTTAATTGTTGGGGTAAGTGGAAAAAAATTCAACAACTATTTACAGCGAAGGTTGAGTGTATAGCTATTTCACGAAAAACCATTTTCGATCATCAGCACTCTTTTCGGAAGTGGATGCACCGGGGATTGAACCCGAGTCCATTCCAACTTCAGCCGCAATGACCCAACGGATAAACACACTCGGCCATTGAGACTCTGTGCAAGCTGTTGGATTTTCCCCACTTTTGCCTTTTTCATTTTCAACATTAACGTTAGTGTGTATATGCTTTTGCATATATTCTCCACAAACGTGCTGAATTTTTTGTTGTAGGCAGTTCGCAATGAACATTGTTGTTGGTATTTATTTTATGTATATACCAAACAACGTTAACAATTTTACTTGAAAGAGTTTTTAGTGCTTAGCACGAAATTTTTATTTTAATTCAATTTTTAATTGTTGGGGTAAGTGGAAAAAAATTCAACAACTATTTACAGCGAAGGTTGAGTGTATAGCTATTTCACGAAAAACCATTTTCGATCATCAGCACTCTTTTCGGAAGTGGATGCACCGGGGATTGAACCCGAGTCCATTCCAACTTCAGCCGCAATGACCCAACGGATAAACACACTCGGCCATTGAGACTGTGCAAGCTGTTGGATTTTCCCCACTTTTGCCTTTTTCATTTTCAACATTAACGTTAGTGTGTATATGCTTTTGCATATATTCTCCACAAACGTGCTGAATTTTTTGTTGTAGGCAGTTCGCAATGAACATTGTTGTTGGTATTTATTTTATGTATATACCAAACAACGTTAACAATTTTACTTGAAAGAGTTTTTAGTGCTTAGCACGAAATTTTTATTTTAATTCAATTTTTAATTGTTGGGGTAAGTGGAAAAAAATTCAACAACTATTTACAGCGAAGGTTGAGTGTATAGCTATTTCACGAAAAACCATTTTCGATCATCAGCACTCTTTTCGGAAGTGGATGCACCGGGGATTGAACCCGAGTCCATTCCAACTTCAGCCGCAATGACCCAACGGATAAACACACTCGGCCATTGAGACTCTGTGCAAGCTGTTGGATTTTCCCCACTTTTGCCTTTTTCATTTTCAACATTAACGTTAGTGTGTATATGCTTTTGCATATATTCTCCACAAACGTGCTGAATTTTTTGTTGTAGGCAGTTCGCAATGAACATTGTTGTTGGTATTTATTTTATGTATATACCAAACAACGTTAACAATTTTACTTGAAAGAGTTTTTAGTGCTTAGCACGAAATTTTTATTTTAATTCAATTTTTAATTGTTGGGGTAAGTGGAAAAAAATTCAACAACTATTTACAGCGAAGGTTGAGTGTATAGCTATTTCACGAAAAACCATTTTCGATCATCAGCACTCTTTTCGGAAGTGGATGCACCGGGGATTGAACCCGAGTCCATTCCAACTTCAGCCGCAATGACCCAACGGATAAACACACTCGGCCATTGAGACTCTGTGCAAGCTGTTGGATTTTCCCCACTTTTGCCTTTTTCATTTTCAACATTAACGTTAGTGTGTATATGCTTTTGCATATATTCTCCACAAACGTGCTGAATTTTTTGTTGTAGGCAGTTCGCAATGAACATTGTTGTTGGTATTTATTTTATGTATATACCAAACAACGTTAACAATTTTACTTGAAAGAGTTTTTAGTGCTTAGCACGAAATTTTTATTTTAATTCAATTTTTAATTGTTGGGGTAAGTGGAAAAAAAAAATTTCGTGCTAAGCACTAAAAACTCTTTCAAGTAAAATTGTTAACGTTGTTTGGTATATACATAAAATAAATACCAACAACAATGTTCATTGCGAACTGCCTACAACAAAAAATTCAGCACGTTTGTGGAGAATATATGCAAAAGCATATACACACTAACGTTAATGTTGAAAATGAAAAAGGCAAAAGTGGGGAAAATCCAACAGCTTGCACAGAGTCTCAATGGCCGAGTGTGTTTATCCGTTGGGTCATTGCGGCTGAAGTTGGAATGGACTCGGGTTCAATCCCCGGTGCATCCACTTCCGAAAAGAGTGCTGATGATCGAAAATGGTTTTTCGTGAAATAGCTATACACTCAACCTTCGCTGTAAATAGTTGTTGAATTTTTTTCCACTTACCCCAACAATTAAAAATTGAATTAAAATAAAAATTTCGTGCTAAGCACTAAAAACTCTTTCAAGTAAAATTGTTAACGTTGTTTGGTATATACATAAAATAAATACCAACAACAATGTTCATTGCGAACTGCCTACAACAAAAAATTCAGCACGTTTGTGGAGAATATATGCAAAAGCATATACACACTAACGTTAATGTTGAAAATGAAAAAGGCAAAAGTGGGGAAAATCCAACAGCTTGCACAGAGTCTCAATGGCCGAGTGTGTTTATCCGTTGGGTCATTGCGGCTGAAGTTGGAATGGACTCGGGTTCAATCCCCGGTGCATCCACTTCCGAAAAGAGTGCTGATGATCGAAAATGGTTTTTCGTGAAATAGCTATACACTCAACCTTCGCTGTAAATAGTTGTTGAATTTTTTTCCACTTACCCCAACAATTAAAAATTGAATTAAAATAAAAATTTCGTGCTAAGCACTAAAAACTCTTTCAAGTAAAATTGTTAACGTTGTTTGGTATATACATAAAATAAATACCAACAACAATGTTCATTGCGAACTGCCTACAACAAAAAATTCAGCACGTTTGTGGAGAATATATGCAAAAGCATATACACACTAACGTTAATGTTGAAAATGAAAAAGGCAAAAGTGGGGAAAATCCAACAGCTTGCACAGAGTCTCAATGGCCGAGTGTGTTTATCCGTTGGGTCATTGCGGCTGAAGTTGGAATGGACTCGGGTTCAATCCCCGGTGCATCCACTTCCGAAAAGAGTGCTGATGATCGAAAATGGTTTTTCGTGAAATAGCTATACACTCAACCTTCGCTGTAAATAGTTGTTGAATTTTTTTTCCACTTACCCCAACAATTAAAAATTGAATTAAAATAAAAATTTCGTGCTAAGCACTAAAAACTCTTTCAAGTAAAATTGTTAACGTTGTTTGGTATATACATAAAATAAATACCAACAACAATGTTCATTGCGAACTGCCTACAACAAAAAATTCAGCACGTTTGTGGAGAATATATGCAAAAGCATATACACACTAACGTTAATGTTGAAAATGAAAAAGGCAAAAGTGGGGAAAATCCAACAGCTTGCACAGAGTCTCAATGGCCGAGTGTGTTTATCCGTTGGGTCATTGCGGCTGAAGTTGGAATGGACTCGGGTTCAATCCCCGGTGCATCCACTTCCGAAAAGAGTGCTGATGATCGAAAATGGTTTTTCGTGAAATAGCTATACACTCAACCTTCGCTGTAAATAGTTGTTGAATTTTTTTCCACTTACCCCAACAATTAAAAATTGAATTAAAATAAAAATTTCGTGCTAAGCACTAAAAACTCTTTCAAGTAAAATTGTTAACGTTGTTTGGTATATACATAAAATAAATACCAACAACAATGTTCATTGCGAACTGCCTACAACAAAAAATTCAGCACGTTTGTGGAGAATATATGCAAAAGCATATACACACTAACGTTAATGTTGAAAATGAAAAAGGCAAAAGTGGGGAAAATCCAACAGCTTGCACAGAGTCTCAATGGCCGAGTGTGTTTATCCGTTGGGTCATTGCGGCTGAAGTTGGAATGGACTCGGGTTCAATCCCCGGTGCATCCACTTCCGAAAAGAGTGCTGATGATCGAAAATGGTTTTTCGTGAAATAGCTATACACTCAACCTTCGCTGTAAATAGTTGTTGAATTTTTTTCCACTTACCCCAACAGTTATTTTTTAAATTTTGACAAAAAAAAAACATACTAAAGGAGAAATGCTAAACGCAAAAGAAGTACACAGGTGTAATCACCGTAACGCAGACTGCCTCTAGGTGCATTAACTTTTATTTTTTCGATTTTTATAAAAAAAAATTGATTTTTAATCATTATTTTCTGAGTTTTAATTTCTGCTCAGAAAATAAAAGTTATTTGTTGAGTTTTATTTTTCCCTCAGAAAATAAAAGTTATTTCTTGAGTCTTATTTTTCGATCAGAAAATAAAAGTTATTTCTTGAGTTTTATTTATCGCTTACAAAATAAAACTTATTTTTTGAGTTTAATTTTTCGATCAGAAAATAAGTTATTTTTTGAGTTTTATTTTTCGCTTAAAAAATAAAAGTTATTTTTTGAGTTTTATTTTCCGATCAGAATATAAAAGTTATTTTCTGAGATTTTTAATCATTATTTGCTAAGTTGTATTTTCTGCTCACAAAATCAAAGTTATTTCTTGAGTTTTATTTTTCCCTCAGAAAATAAAAGTTATTTCTTGAGTTTTATTTTTCGATCAGAAAATAGAAGTAATTTTTTGAGTTTTATTTTTCGATCAGAAAATAAAAGTTATTTTCATAACTACTTTATTATTGAGCTCTCAATAATAAAGTAGTTATGAAAGCTCCATAATAAAGTAGTTATGAAAATAAAAACGACCAAAAACCAAAAAGTAAAATTTAATCGGATGAGCCAGCCGACAAACAAACTCTACTAATTAGCGCAAAGCATTGCTTGTGCTAAAAATAGAATTTGTACAAACCAAACAAACACACAACCACACCAACATAGAGGAGACAAATGCAGATAACTTCGGCAAGGTCACTGTTGCTGGATGGTAGGTTGTAAAAAGGAAGAAATTAAAAGAAAAAATTAATACAAGCAAAATGCAAGGCGGGGGTAGCCTAGTGGTGATGCCATTAGACTTCCAACCGGAAAATCCGAGGTTCGATCCCGGCGGACGCCAAAGAATAAAAAAATGTTAAAAAGAAGTCTGATGAAGAGTTGTGGTGGTCTCCGAAATGGATCTATAACTTCTACCAAAAAAAAAAGTATTCTGCAATAAATGTCGTCTTTTTCACAATGCTAAACCATGACATGTAGCCTCAAACTTTGTATTACTCTTTCTGTATCTATAGCCCGGACAACAGTAATTTTATACAGAAATCTTGATTGCGTTAGCGGCCTTTGGCCCGTGTAAAAGTAAAAGTTATTTTTTGAGTTTTATTTTTCCTAGAAAATATAAGTTATTTTTTGAGTTTTATTTTTCGATCAGAAAATAAAAGGTATTTTTTGAGTTTTATCTTTTTGATCAGAGAATAAAAATTTCTTCAGTTTAATTTTAACTGCAGCTGTCGATTTTGCCACATTAACACGTAGGTAAGGTTTATAAATAAAAAAAATTAAAAATTTATTTATCTACTTTACCTATTTATATGGCGAAATCTACAATTGCAGCCAAAAATTAAACTGAAAAACTTTTATTCTCTGAGCAAAATAGTAAAACTCAGAAAATAACTTTTATTTTCTTATTGAAAAATAAAACTCAAAAAATAACTTATTTTCTGAGGGAAAAATAAAACTCAAAAAATAACTTATTTTCTGATCGAAAAATAAAACTCAACAAATAACTTTTATTTTCTGATCGAAAAATAAAACTCAACAAATAACTTTTATTTTCTGATCGAAAAATAAAACTCAATAAATAACTTTTATTTTCTGAGGGAAAAATAAAGTTCAAAAATTAACTTATTTTCTGATCGAAAAATAAAACTCAAAAATAACTTTTATTTTGTGAGCAGAAAATAAAACTCAGCAAATAATGATTAAAAATCTATTTTTTGGATATAACTCATAACCGTTACAGTCCCTGGTTTTAAGTATACAGTGGACCCTCAAAAAAGTTGTAGTAGGCTTTTCTCACAGATAGCGAATAAATCTTGAGATAAAAATCATTTGATAATTTTATATATATTTAATGTACCATCTAAATCAGTGTTCCAGAATTTATAAAACAATTTCAAAAACTCAGGAAAGTTTGGAAAAATTAACAAAATTTTCAAAGTCGGAGGCCAGAATTTCAAGAAAAATTCTGAATTCTGAATTAGGAATATGAAAAAATTAACGAAATTTGTACATTGTTATTATAAAATTTAATGGGCCACAAAATACATCTAAAAAACTTCATACTTGTTTTTTGAAGCGCGGCCAAAGGCCGCTAACGCAATCAGGATTTCTGTATAAAATTACTGTTGTCCGGGCTATAGATATAGAAAGAGTAATACAAAGTTTGAGGCTACATTTCATGGTTTAGCATTGTGAAAAAGACGACATTTATTGCAGAATATTTCAATTTAAAATCGATTGCACAACATATCGATTATTACACCACCCATCCACAAATTTACATCAGCTGGTATTGGGTTTGTGTATTTCATTTTCATTTCAATAATAAAACCAAAATAATATGGACGCAAAATTAAAAGTAAGGAGTATTAAAATAAATGTAACATTTATACTATTAGTCATTTAAAGCTTTTTCTCTTTAAGGCAAGAAACATTTTTTTTATTTTTTTTTTAATATTCGCACATCGAAAATTTACCAAAGAGTATTTCATTCGGTCTTGACGGCTTAGTAATAGGTTTATAGTCCAGTTAGTCGAGAACGTAAACCCGTGTACCGTGTCAGCTTATCCAACCTATTCTATGGGATTTGTATGTAAACGATTATTCAACGACGGACGACGCAGACGCCCGTACCGCAGAAATCAAAATCATTTTGATTTTTTACGTAAAAACGTGTCTGCTGATCGCTCGAATGGTTGCAAGGTAGAAGGGTTACCGGTTGACCATTTTTAGTTATTAAATATTTAAACAGTAATTTTCACAGCATTATAAAACTAAGGGCCTTTTCACATTACTCGGTACGGCTTCGGGTCGACATTTTTTCCTCGGTATTTTTAGCTAACCGAAACGATTCCGCGCTGCTGTGTTGTTCACACTTGTGGGAATACTTTCGGTGCGTAATCTTCAGAAAATAAGAAAACAAACATCGAAATTTACAATATAAAATCTTAAAATTGAACAAATCACTCAATAACAACAATAATGTCTTCTAGTGAAGACGAAGACATTAGCCGTGTTTTTATTCAAGCGCATATACATCTGCGCTTAAATTTTTTATAGACAACTAAGCGCGGATAGACAACTAAGCGCAGATGTATATGCGCTTGAATAAAAACACGGCTATTATAACTTGCTACATTTATTGCCGCAACGAGTTTTTTACTGACTTTGTTCTTCTTCTTTTATTACGCCGCAAAAATGTATGCAGTAATTCCTCAAATTTTACTGACCGGTCTTACCGCGTTGCGGTATACCGAAATTAATCCGTTCCGATTTCATGTATGCAACACTAATGTGAAAGTGCCAATTTAAATACATGTGCTCGGTAAGGTTTCGGTATACTTTCGGTAAAAACCAAAAATGTCGATCCAATACCGCACCGAGTAATGTGAAAGCGCTCTAACTCAACAAGATTGTAAAATGTTATCGAATATATGTACATATATGTATTCACATGGAAAAAATAGTATGTCTACTTAAACGAACCATTTATTATTACTTTAAATTTTAAAAAGAAAGGAAAGAAAACCTTTATAAATTTTTTTTTTTAAATCCCAAAAAAATATAAATATATATGTATATAAATTAATAACAAGATAATAGCTTTGTTCAACAACTTTACTTGCAAGTCAATGTCAAAACGAGGAAAAGAGAAAATTATCAACCAAAGTAATTGAACACAAAATCGTAAACAATCGCAAGAAAACAGCTGATACGCTGTTTTGACAATTTGATTTTTAGGTTAGGTTGTAATTGAAATTTTTGAAATTGGAAATGAATGGAAATAACTGAATTAGGTAAACAAAAATCTATTTTGGCTATTCCACAACATCGTCAAGATTCCTTTTTGCGCTAATTTATTTAGTACACAATTAGAAATTTGCGTTTAAAATGTTTGTATATTTCCAATTCAAATTTTTGTGATCATATATTTTTGACACTTCTATTTTTTTAAAGCTGCAAGTAGTTGCAATTGGAAATTTTACTTACAGCTTTTATCAACTCTCTCGAGGTCTTACTCTCTCAATTTGGCTCTCTTTTACGAATTTTTTTGGGTATTGAACATAAATTCGTAACTATTCGTAAAAATATGTAAAAATTGAATATTGAACACTCCTAATAAATGAAGATATTACTTAAAATTAAAGCAAAAATTGTATTTAACCACATATGGTGGCTATATTTTCTTAATTGATAACTCTTGTGCAACTTTTCTACATTAAAAAGTTATAAATTTCCACAATAGATCTAGGTTTATGTAACAAAACCGGGGAAAGTGTCAATTAAAGTGACGTCACTCTAATACGATCCACACTTTGTCACCACCTATTTATACTACAAAAGATATGAGTTACAGAAACTCAGTACAGATTTCTTAATTAAACACACATTTTTGTGAGAATCTTGTTGCTTCCAAATATAATTTTTTTATGGATTTTCAATTTTGTAAATTTAATGTTCTGACTGTGTTTTTTGTTATTTTATGTTTTAGCCCTTGATAACTATGACCAAGGTTTGATGGAAATATATTGGGCAGCTACAAAATTACAAGAAAAATGTGTTTTAATTACCAACTAAGCCGTAAAAAAGGAACTAAATTAATAAAAAAAAAAAAAAGAAGTCGTCAACGACAACTTTAAAAATGATTAAATTAATATTTTCTTGTCATTTGGCAAATAATGCACAGTTGTGTATTGAGAAGTAATCCGGATAACACTTTGAAGGTTAGTAAAAATCTTGTTTGTTCAAAAATGACTAAATGGCAACCCTGCCAAAATGTAAACAAATTATATATATATGTAAATATCTGTGAGTAAAGCAGCTGATTGCTCCGTTGCCCTACGAGCTCAAAAAATCCTAAAAATTGCATACCGGCATGAAAAACTATGCCACAATGAACGTTGTAACATCACTCAAAAAATATTTATTTTCTGAAAAATTTGTCATTCTCCGTTTTATTTACAAAGAAAATAAATTAGAAAATAAAAATCTATTGAATTATTTTCTAATTGTGTGAAATTTAAATTTGTTTATTTACATATTAAGTAAAGGGAAACTGAAAAAAAATTTCAACGCGCCCAAAAGTTGAGATTTGGGCAACTTTGTGCTTAACGTAATTTCGGCGTTTCGTTACTTTTTGTTATGTGAGAAACCTCATATAGATACATGTATTTTATCCCATCTGTCACGCAGAAAGAGTCAGGTAACGCAATACGAAGTTCTTTCTGGCATCAGCTTTAAATATTACTAAACAATGTTATAGTACATCAAAATCAAGATAATTTTGTCGTCTTTATTATAAGTACGCATATTGTCACTTGCGAAGCGAATAAATTTGGCGATTCGAACTGATTGGCGAACACACCTTAAATTTGCTTTGTGAGCGGCGAATGAACTTTTCCGCATGCCTAGTGTCGTTGCCATTCATAAAAATCAAGATAGTTCATCCGCATTTGAAGTTTCTGTCAATTTTCTGTCATTTTATTTTGAACATTTATTTGTACAAAATATAAATTTAAAAAACAAATGTGTTTTATAACGTCGATCTTTTTTTCGAAGATTCTTATAATGTTGAACCGCGGATTAGCCATCTTTGTCATCTTTTATTAGAGATTACTCCAATCCTATGGAGCTTCCGTCCACAGTGTAAGTCCAATCACCAAGTTCACCAAAAAATGGAGATTTGTATGTACATATTTATAGATTCATATCTAATTTTCGGTTAAGCAAGGATGCATTCATGTATGTGCTGGACAAAATAAAACATAATTTTCACTGCCGCCTGTCCTCATCAGTAACGCCAATGTTGAAATTGTGTTGCGCTCTCCGGTTTTTTGCACACGGCAGTTACCAACAAGCTGTCGGAAATGAGTTTCAATTGGGCCTTGCTCAACCCACAGTTTCGCTCATTTTGAAGGAGATACTGCCCATCTTAGAAAATGAAATTTACAGGCCGGAGATAAAAACAGAGATGAGAGAAGAAGATAAGCAACAGGCAAAGAGAAAATTTTTCTCCAGATCAGGAATACCCAACGTGATTGGCTGTGTTGATGGTACACATATCGCGATTTATGCTCCCAGCGTAAATAGGCACCTTTATATAAATAGAAAAGGCTATTTTAGCATAAATGCGATTATTGTAAGTTTTTAAGAAATGAATACTATGTATGTACATTAGATAGGGTTGGTCCCCATACGAAAAAAAAAGTTGTAAAAGTCCGCCCCTAAATTTGAAGCTTATGTTGAGAGGGTTAAGGGACAAAAAAAAATTTTTTTTTGATCCCGCGAAATGCCGCCGAAATCGTTTTTTTATTGTAACTTTGTTATTTTTCATCCGATTTTTAAAATTGATACGTCATTATTTTCGTATTTTGCAGCTCTACACTTCCTTCTAATGCTCTTTTGAGCTCTGAAGTCGTTTTCACTTAGTTGGGTCAGCTAACTTATTTGTATGTCCATGAATTATCCTTTTTGTTTTGCCAAATAAAAGTGCTTCAAAATTCATGACAATGTTGCCTTTAAAGGGTTTTACTAAATTAATAAACAAAGAAGTTACGTCACTACGAATATTTAACGTAGCTATTATTTAATTTATTTTTTTAAGCAATTCAATATATGTAAAGTTGTATAAGTCCGACCCTAAATTTGAAGCTTATATTGAGAGGATTAAGAGACAAAAAAAATTGTGCGGGATCAGAAAAAAAATAAAAATTTTTTCTTTAATCCTCTCAATATAAGCTTCAAATTTAGGGTCGGACTTTTACAACTTTACATATACTGAATTGCTTAAAAAAAATAGTTAAATAATATCTACGTTAAATAACTTCTTTGTGACGTAACTTCTTTGTTTATTAATTTAGTAAAACCGTTTCAAGGCAACATTGTCATGAATTTTGAAGCACTTTCATTTGGCAATACAAAGAGGATAATTCGTGGACATACAAATAAGTTAGCTGACCCAACTATGTGAAAACGACTTCAGAGCTCAAAAGGACATTAGAAGGAAGTGTAGAGCTTCAAAATACGAAACTAATGACGTACTAATTTTAAAAATCGGATGAAAAATAACAAAGTTACAAGAAAAAAACAATTTCGGCGGTATTTCGCGGGGTCAAAAAAAAATTTGTTTGTGTCCCTTAACCCTCTCAACATAAGCTTCAAATTTAGGGGCGGACTTTTACAAAATTTTTTTTCGACCCTATCTAATGTACATTAAGGTGGAGTGAAAACATATGGAGATTTTTTGTTTTTTTTTTTTTGAACGTACCAGCAATGAAAAGTTGCCTTTATACGAGTTAATGAACCCCACAAAATTTTATGGCGATATGATGACGTTTTGAACTGCCCCCAGCCCCGCAAAGTTGAAAGCAACAAGCACGATCTGGTACAAATAAGAAATTTTGAAATTTATAAAATCAAAAAACGTAGTATGAGCATCGATAAACATGGCTAAGCTGAGTATTAAAGTGAATTTTATTTTTTTGGAAAACACAACAACAAAAGTTATTTAAGATCAAAGTTTATATTATCCATTTTTTGTATTATGCCATGCTAATTTCAAAAATGAAATCGGTTTTTCGGTACCGGTTACTCATTTCGAGAAACCCGAATTTTTCTTGCATTTTTATATGAAAATAGTAATTGTGAACATGTGTTGATATAAGTGGAAGCAGTCATCAGAATGGGCTGAAACTTTACACCTCAAAGGTCTATATCACGTCAATTTCAGAAATGAAACCCGTTTTTCAGCATCTGTTACCATTTAATTAAAAACAATTTTTTTTTACAATTTTTTAAAAAGGTAAAATAACTCATAATCATCGCAGACATATGTTTATAAAAACCGAAATAGTATTCAGAACTTGTTGAAACTTTACACCTAAAAGTACTAAGCCATGCTAATTTCAAAAATGAAATTGATTTTTCGGTACCGGGTACCGATTAAAAAAAAACAATTTTTTTACATTACTATATAAAAGACAAATAAGGCCTAATCATTGCTAATTGTGGTGTTTACGAAAACATGAAGGAGTTGTCAGAATTTATTGAAACTTTACGTCTAAAGTGTCTATATTACTCTAATTTTAAAAAAGTAATCGGTTTTTTCGTAACGGGTACCCATTAAAAAATACCGAGTTTTTGCCCATCATTATTTAAAAATGAAATATGGCAATACATTGTTGCTAAGTGTTCAGAAAAATAAAGTTAATACTCAAAATTTGTCGAAACTCTACTCCCAAAGTGAATACATTATGGTAATTTGAAAAATTAAGTAGTTTTTGTTGCTTACATGTTAACCTTTAGAAAAAAACAATTCTTTAAAATAAAGCATAATCGCTGTTAAGTAATAATCGCTGTTATATGTTAATAAAAACATAACTCATCGATGTTTTATATTTTAAATATTTGTTTGTGTAAATGGATAAAAAAAATATGTCAAATACAATTTATTCATAATATTTTAAACTCGTGTTGAGCAACATTTTCCACTAATAGTAAAACGTTGAAATTTTGCACAGGTAATATGATTAGTTAGGTGAACAAAATTATAAAAAGACTCAATCAAAAAAAAAATATATAAAAAATTGGACCTCCCTGATGTGCATACATTTGTACTATTATTTTCGCAAGCTGTTTTTGTTTGGTGCTTAAGAAAATATTATTCATTATGCAGATAAAGAGTAATAGGTATGTTATTTTCATTTTCTTTTTGTTCGCCTTT
The DNA here is from genome assembly GCA_960531455.1 of Urophora cardui. Taxonomy (NCBI): domain Eukaryota; kingdom Metazoa; phylum Arthropoda; class Insecta; order Diptera; family Tephritidae; genus Urophora; species Urophora cardui. The sequence continues at coordinate 74,666,091 of OY482671.1, read as the reverse complement.
CGTCTAATCAGTGGGCGCTGTAAGGTGTCTCGATTCCACTTATTTGCTTACCCGAATTGGTTAACATATTATTTGTTAACTGGTGTCATTGCTCTCCATATGTATATATAATAATATAATACAATGGCGCTATTATAACTCTGACGAGTTTTATGGCCGAGCTTCTCTCCCAATTCGAGGTGTGCTCGTTTTTGTTTTTCCTACTAATTGGGTGGACCTACAGTTTTATGCCGGCTCCGAACGGTGAATGCATTTTTTGTGATAAGCTTTTTTATGGCAGAAATCACTCGGAGGGTATGCCCCCTACTGCCGGGAGATGACCGCTGCTCTTAAAAAACCCAATAATTGGATTTTTACTAATTAGAAAAAAATTTTTTTTGGTGTTTGCTCGGACTTTGGTTTGATCCCGAGACCTCTGGCATAGCGGGCGAGCACTCTACCCACTGCACCACAGCGGCCATATATATATGTAACTCTTCGTATACCTTTGTTTTTGGCTCCCATACCGTGATGCATATTTAAGTATTTTAATTAGCTGATAATTTTTTCATTTCAAATCACCCTGTACCTCTAAAATTTTTGTTGACACTTTTAGCTTTAATTCAACACCTTATTTTTTAAAAGCGAACCAAAAACTTAGATCTTAGGGCATTCACAAAAAGTATTATAAATATAGATTAGCTAATATAATACAAAACAAGTAAGGAAGTATAAGTTCGAGTGGAATCGAACAATAGATACTCAGCTGCATGCTTTCATTGTTTGCGTTTGATGAAAACACGGTGTACTTTATATAAAGCGAGTGCTGCATAAGTGGGCGTAGCCACGCCCATTTTCAACATTTTTATCAGTCATCCAACTAAGCATATGAATATTATTCTTTGTGCAAAATTTCATTCCTTTATGACTTCTAGTTACGAAGATGTCACGTTACAAATTCCCAACGGGCGTTCCAGAAATATCTTTGTTAAAAAGTAGGCGTGGTCATAAACCGATTTCAATAAATTTTTGCGTGTCTATTAACACAAGTTATAAAAGTGTATAAACCAAGTTTCGTCATAATATCTCAATTATTTGTCGAGTTATAGGCTAAGAAATCTTGTATATTCCTTTGTCTAAAAAGAGGCGGTGCCACGCCCATTTTCCAAAATGTTTCTGTTTTTTGTTTTATGTCCGTAGTTGGACTCCTGCCATAAATTTCAATGATATATCTTTATATTTGACAGATATATCGCTTAAAATGTTTTTATTAGGTCACTTTCTAATACACATATCGTCGGTCTCCTGCCAGAAAAACGAATGTGAAATTTTTTTTAAGTGCGATATCTTCTATTTGTCGGGTATATATTGATGTAATAACAATTAATATTTGTATAAATGCTTGTGTAAACATACATACATAATATGTACGTGTATGTACATAAGTATATATACAAATATTAATTGTTATTATATCAATACTAGCTGACCCGGCAAACTTCGTTCTGCCCAAAATAGATTTCTTATTAATTTCATTTCAAAAATTGTTATTACACCGGTATTATTTTTAATAGAAAATTAACGATTTTTCATTACTTCATTGTGTATACAACTTCAAAAATATATAATTTTAGTATTCAGTTTAAGCCTGCACGGTACACAACATTTTTAGTTTTCTGTTCCGGATATTTATTTTCACTGAGTATTGGCCATTTTCACTAAGTAAGTAAGAGGATTGATATAGTATAACTCCATAATGGTTTTCAGGCCCCTCCTCCAACCCTTTTAGATATATTCAGCCTCAAAATCTTTGTACGTATGGGAGGTGCAATGCCCCATTTTTCGATAAATCTTTTTTTTTTTTTTTTTGGTGAACATGGTATTGATATCGTATATCTGCATAGTGATTTCTATTTACATGCCATGAACGCTTTTAAGGATATTTAGCCTTAAAAATTAAGAATGCATGGGAGGTGCCACGCCCCCTTTTCCCAAAACTACTGTTTTTTTCATAAGCACGCTATTGATATCGTTAATCTAATGATCAACTTTCAGGTCCCATCCTCAAACGCTTTTATAGATTGAAAAATTAAGTTTGTATGGGAGGTGCCACGCCCCCTTTTCCGATAACCTACACTTTTATGTTTTGATATCATATAGCTCTGTACCAATTTCCAGGTCCCTGACTTAAATCCTTTTAAAAATATTCAGCTTAAAAAATTAAGTGTTGTTGGGAAGTGCCACGCCCCTTTTCGTATAATTCCTATTATTTTGCGTTAATATGGAATTGTTATCGTTTATCTCCACACCAATTTCCAAGCCCCTAGCGTAAACAATTTTAGATATATTCAGCATGAAAAATTAAGTTTGTATTTGAGGTGCCACGCCCCTTTTCCGATAACCCCCACTTTTATGCGTGGGAATGGTTTTGATATCATTTAGCTCTATACCAATTTTCAGCTCCCTACCTTGAACTGTTTTAGAGATAATCAGCTTTAAAAATTAAGGTTGTATGGGAGGTGCCACGCCCCCTTTTCTGATAACCCCCACTTTTCTGAGTGAGAAGGGTTTTGATATCACCTACCTCTATACCAATTTTCAGCTCCCTACCTTAAACTGTTTTAGAGATAATTAGCTTTAAAAATTAAGGTCGTATGGGAAGTGCCACGCCCCCTTTTCTGATAACCCCCACTTTTCTGAGTGAGAAGGGGTTTGATATCACCTACATCTATACCAATTTTCAGCTCCCTACCTTAAACTGTTTTAGAGATAATTAGCTTTAAAAATTAAGGTTGTATGGGAGGTGCCACGCCCACTTTTCTGATAACCCCCACTTTTCTGAGTGAGAAGGGGTTTGATATCACCTACCTCTATACCAATTTTCAGCTCCCTACCTTGAACTGTTTTAGAGATAATCAGCTTTAAAAATTAAGGTTGTATGGGAGGTGCCACGCCGCCCTAACATTTTTTAATTTTTTCTTCGACTAAACCTTCGCGGGGTAACAACAAACAAACCCCCCTAAGGAAGTATTTGATTTGGTTCAGCCGTTTTCAAGTTTTAGCGTTACAATTAAATACCAAATCATTTTTATATATATAGATATCCCCGATAAAGAGAAGACATCGCACTTAAAAAAATTTTTCACATTCGTGTTTCTGGCAGTAGGCCGACGATATAATTGGGCGTGGTCGTCAACCGATTTTGACAAGTTTTCGTCCAAACATTTGCCTAAGTATATCACGCGTACCAAATTTCATCGATATATCTTCAACGGTTTCTGAGTTGTCTTATAAATCTTTCAATGTTTGCCCTTTTATGGGTAGGCGTGGCACCGCCCAATTTCCAAAATTTTTACGGTTTTTGTTTTATGTTCGTAATTAGACTCCTGCCATAAAATTTTAATGATATATCTTTATATTTGACAGAGATATCGCTTAAAATGTTTTTATTAGGCCCCTTTATAGTTCCCATATATAAAAGTGGGCGTGGTCGTCAACCGATTTCGCTAAAATTTTCAAAATGTATTACCACAAGTAATAAAAGTATACACACCAAGTTTAGTCATTATATATCAATTATTTGCCGAGTTATGGGCTCAGAAATCTCGTATATTCCTGCTTCTAAAAAGAGGCGGTGCCACGCCCATTTCCCAAAATTTTTGTGTTTTTCGTTTTACGTCCGCGGTTGGACTCCTGCCATAAAATTTCAATGATATAGTTTTATTTTTGACAGAGATATAGCTTAAAATGTTTTTATTGGGACACTTTATAATACACATATATAAAAGTGGGCGTGGCCGTCAACCGATTTTAACTAATTTCCGTCCAAATGTTTGCCTAAGTAAGTAAATCACGCATACCAAATTTCATCGATATATCTTCAATGGTTTCTGAGTTATGACATATAAAGCTTTCAATGTTTGACCCTTAATAAGTGGGCGTGGCACCGCCCATTTTCCAAAATTTCATCAAATTTCTTCCTAGGGGCCTGAGCTCAACACGTGGGTAAAATCTCATCGCTCCAGCTATATTAGTGACTGAGATACCAAATTTCCGATTTTTTATATATAGGAAAAGTGGGCGTGGTCATGGTTCGATTTCGCCCATTTTCAATACCAACCGTCCCAGTGTCGATACCAACTTGCATTTCAAATTTCATCAAAATATCTCAATTTTTGCGCGAGTTAGAGTGTTTACAGACGGACGGACGGGCGGACGGACGGACATGGCTCAATCGATTTCTCTTTTCACCCTGATCATTTTGATATATATAAGTCTATATCTATCTCGATTATTTCATTCTGTTGCAATCCACCGTTATGTGATTAAAACTATAATACTCTGTGTACTAGTACAGCTGAGTACAAAAAAGGGCATTTAGTCACTTTTTCAAAATTGAACATTTTCAAATATTGGAAAAAGGTGGAAGAGATTTCGATTGTTTCTGTTAGTAGAAGGCCCAAACTACCATAAACAAAAAAAAAAATTTACGGAATTTTATGATGTTTTTTTTGCCTCCAAAGTTTACCAATTTTCGGATTTTGGTATGTTTAATCATATTTATTTATTGTTAAAAAAAAAATATTTGTATACTTGTTATTTTCATGAACCATATATTTTTTGGTTTGTCGTATATATCTTTATCAAATTGCAAAAGTCGATTTTGCTAGGAATAAAAATATATTTTTAACAAATTTTTAACTGCGACCACTTTTATGTGCGAAGCGCCGAAATGAAATGGTATGTAGAAAATATGTGTACTTTGAGGGGGTGTGTGAGGCTGAAAGTTGTTTTTATCACAAAATAACTTACGAACTTCTCTTAGTTGGAGTTTTAGCTGTAACTTGACATCAAAACATCTAACAGCCCTATTCTTAAAAAACCTCACAACTTTTATGTGAGGAAAAATTTGTCAACATTTTGTGAGGTACATTTGTGAGGCTATTCGGTGCCAGACCTCACAAGAAAAAAGCTTAAAAATTTACCATAGGAGGTGAGAAGTTTTTTCTGTCAAATTTCAATTTGAACAAAAATGGAAAAACAAAAGACGTGAGTAATTTATAATTTTTTTTTAATTTTTTAAATTTATAAATACATACATACATATATTATACATACATAAATAAATATTTTCCTTTACAGAAGCAAGTATGAGAGAACCACACAAGAGCAATTGGAATTCTTTATCCGTTTCTGCAGGCAGCACCCAGAGATGGAGCGAAAAAAATTCCACCCGGGCAACCCGCAACTGTTAAATAACTTGTGGAAAGAATATGCATATATGTACGTACATATGTACATAGTATATATTTCAATGTTTAGACATTGGACCATTGGAAGCATCAGTTGCGCTCTAGGACACGAAAGTACAAAGCTAAAGTACATATGACCGGTGGGGGACCTGCAGCTCACGATATAACGGAGTTCGAGCAGCAGGCTATTGATACAAGGCAGCAGTGGACGGCTTTCCCCAAGTACGTTCATTGGGACATGGGGTTTCCCCTGGTTTGCACGTGACAACCATAGAAAGTTTCACATCCTCATCTACATCAATGACTGCATCTACCCCTCCTTCCCAAAATGTTTCGCAAACTCCTGTTCCATATTCTACTGATACTGCTACTTCTGCATTGAGCGCATCAGTTGCAGTAAATATCCCAACGGTTGCTGCTCCTCAGGCTTCACCTCGAGTTTCAGATCCACCTACTGCAATTTCCGGCGATGCCTCTTTATCAGAACCGGAACAGCAAAGGTCATCGTCTCCAATTCAGTCGGCAAATATTTCTCGCAAGGCCACCGTGGTAGAGGTTTTAAAAACTGTGCTGGAAAAATTTAAAGAACGCGAAGAAAGGGAGAAGCGTGATATTTTACTTAAAGAAAAAATATATGAGCAAAACGAGCGAATTATTGGATCACTTTCGGACATTACTGAGGCTCTAGTTGGCATGAAAGAACAAGTGAAAAAAATAACTGAAAAATAATAAAATAATAGCTATTAGCAGATGAAATTTATGTATATAATAATGTTATAATGGGTACGTTCAGAAGGCGCAACGGTGGAGCACAACTGTTGTGTAGATATCAGTAATCGGAAAGTGATACAATTTGCGCCTTCTGAACGAGCTGATCCATTAAATAAACAAATTATTATTTTAATTATCCCCAACGTAATTGCCAATAATTTCGCGGCTTTGAAACATTTTTATTACATTCCAAAATTCATAAACACTATTTATATTTTTGTACATATGTCAAAATCGTAAGCTCAACATGTTGTCTAAAGTGAGCGTAAAAAATTTATGATGGAAAAAAGTCTCCAAAATTACAACATGTTGTGTTGATCAGAAATACTCAACGTTGCGTTCAGAAGATAAAACACAACAGTTGCGCAACTGTTGCGCCACGGTTGCGCCTTCTGAACGTACCCAATGTTACATGTATGAATGCAAATGCGAATACGAATACGAATATAAATACATATACATATGTTAATAGAAATACAAATACAAATACGCGGCTCTTATAAAGACAGTATATAACGTGCTCTTGTTCTTGCACCCTCCCTTACATTTGAGTTCTCTGCAGGTTCTATGTTATTTTCGGAAACCTCTATTTCTGCGGCAACATCTTCCAAGCCGAGTTCTGCAGCTACGCCGTGCTTCAATAGAATATTGTGGAGTATGGTGCAAGCGTATATAATATCCGCGGCTTTTTCGGGTCTATAATGTAGAATTCGGTGTTTTGACAAACACCCTACATATGTATAACGAAAAGAACATACCGCTTCTACATTAATACTGTAAAATCCCTTTCTGTTCATAAATAGAGAAATAGGGGTACTTATTCCAAATGTTGTATAAAACCTGTAATCAAATTCACAGTTGCGAATTTGTATATTATTTCTACGTGTATATTTTTGTACGTGTGAAGATATGATTTGTAGCTTACCCCCTCTTGGTATCCGTCACCTCTTGCAAAGTTGAAGGGAATCTTATTTCACTGCCCTTTAAATCCACAATCAGCTTTGAGATATATGTTAATGAACGGGACACCGATGACTGGCTCATTGACATCATATAGTTATTTCCTACACATTTCTGATATGAGCCTTGTCCATAGAAGTATAATGATGACAGAAACCGCAATACAAAAGGTATTCTAGACGTCTGACGATCGTATGGCTCCAAATCTTGTATCAAAGCTTGACACATGGTTTTTGGTAAGCGGAACATTTGTATAAACAAATCATCTTGCAGGGAAAATGGATCGCTTTTATCCCTGAGACTTTTCAGAAGCCTTCTTCTCGCCACTGTTTCTTCCTGCTCCTCAAGAGCTGCCGCCAAAAAAACGAGCAACAATTCCTCCATAAAAAAAAAAAAAAACAATTTTTACGGCACAATATTTCAAAAATTTTCAACAGTTTTTGTATTGTGAGCTGCATATTCAGTCATCACAAATTTTCTCACAATTATGAGCTTTTGAGCTTTTGAATTTATGCCAGAATAAGTGTAGCCTCACAACTGTGAGAAACGTCACAATAGTGAGTGCGGTGAGTTTTGTGAGGTTATTAGAATAGGGCTGTAAGTTTCAAGACAGTCAATTTTTGTATTTTTGTCCACCTTCGCGGCACTGTGCGGCCATGTAAAACCAAAAACGTAAATATGTAAATCGGAGAGCCTGCCGAAAAAACAAAAATCTGAAAACAATAACAAGCATTGCATGTATAAAAGCTTTGGTTGTTAATAGCTTTAGAACTTTGTACAAAACAAACACACAATCGCACCAACATACTAGGTAGCAAATACAGAGTGTTATTAAGCTACTGTTGTTGGTATGTGGATTGTAATATAAGGAAAATTGAAATTTAAGCGAAACAAAGCTGACGGCGGTGGTAGCTCAATGGGATGACATTGGACTACCAATCGAAAAGACCTAAGTTCGATCCTCGGTTGAGGCCGCTGGAAGAAGTCAGATGAGGGGATATGGTGGTCTCCGAAATGGATCCATAACTTCTACCAAAAAATTTTTTCAATTTTTCTTAATTATAAACTGGCCAATAGCTCATATCACATAAAATAAAAACGGCCATGTAAAACCAAAAACGTGTATTGATTTAAGGTTTATTGATAATTTTTGAAACGAAAAAATTTTGTTTCTGATAATTAGCAAAAGAAAATAATTTATGGATATTTTTTATTGATATTTTTTGAAACAAAATTATTTTGTTCATTTCGTTGAGCAGCCTTGACGATACACCAGGAGAGCTTCGCAGAAGACAAATAGCTGATGCTTTATAATAAAATGAACTTTACTTTTTTATTTTTTTATTTCATTTAATACTTCTTTCTGTTGCTATATATACATAGAGAAATAAAAATCATTCATTATAAATAAATAAAAATTACATTAAATTCACATTTCTTTTTTTTTTCATCATATTTGTTTTTATTGAATCTTTCTTGCTTAGAAAATAACAATAATTTCGCAAATCTTACAAACTAATACAATAAATTATTTGTTGCCAATGCTACAAATAATAAAGTTGGCAAAGAGTCTTTTTACATATACACATATGGCATGTATCTTAACCTAGGAGTGTAATATTAACCTAGTTGTGTAATGGAGTTTTATCTTGGTCTAGGTCACTGTTATTATTTATTTATTTATTTATTATTATTATTATTTTATTTCAGTTTTTTTTTTTCAAAAGTGGATTAAACTGTTTAAGTTTTCATTTACATTTATATGTACATTGTACAGCCATTGCATGGTGGTCGTAGAGGTGTTTGTCTTCGCGCAGGCTGGCGCGATGAACAACAGGGACTAGGTGCGTTCATCGCGGTGGCCGTTGGTCGGACGCTTCGGCGATGTTTATTGTATTTTACGTTATTTCCACTAGCCTGTACTATGAACGCCAGGGACTAGGTGCCGTTCATCGCGATGGCCATTGGTCGGTCGCTTCGGCGACGTTTATTGTATTGTTCGGTATTTACGCTAGCCCGTGCGATGAACAACAGGGACTAGGTGCGTTCATCGCGGTGGCCGTTGGTCGGACGCTTCGGCGATGTTTATTGTATTTTACGTTATTTCCACTAGCCTGTACTATGAACGCCAGGGACTAGGTGCCGTTCATCGCGATGGCCATTGGTCGGTCGCTTCGGCGACGTTTATTGTATTGTTCGGTATTTACGCTAGCCCGTGCGATGAACAACAGGGACTAGGTGCGTTCATCGCGGTGGCCGTTGGTCGGACGCTTCGGCGATGTTTATTGTATTTTACGTTATTTCCACTAGCCTGTACTATGAACGCCAGGGACTAGGTGCCGTTCATCGCGATGGCCATTGGTCGATCGCTTCGGCGACGTTTATTGTATTGTTCGGTATTTACGCTAGCCCGTGCGATGAACAACAGGGACTAGGTGCGTTCATCGCGGTGGCCGTTGGTCGGACGCTTCGGCGATGTTTATTGTATTTTACGTTATTTCCACTAGCCTGTACTATGAACGCCAGGGACTAGGTGCCGTTCATCGCGATGGCCATTGGTCGGTCGCTTCGGCGACGTTTATTGTATTGTTCGGTATTTACGCTAGCCCGTGCGATGAACAACAGGGACTAGGTGCGTTCATCGCGGTGGCCGTTGGTCGGACGCTTCGGCGATGTTTATTGTATTTTACGTTATTTCCACTAGCCTGTACTATGAACGCCAGGGACTAGGTGCCGTTCATCGCTATGGCCATTGGTCGGTCGATTCGGCGACGTTCATCATTATCTTTACTTTACGTTACTTTCGAGATATTGGTCTAACAGAATATGACCTTATGCACAATTGAGGTTTACATCCTTTCTCTTTGACCGCCTAGGATAGTTTTGCTTTAGGAGACTTTTTGCTAATGAATTAGGATGGTTGGCTAATCTTTTTGCATAATTTGTTTGCATTTTCTCTATCTCTTCGGTCACCGTATTTATCTCTAGGTTATTATGTATAATTGAATTTTTTACATACCAAGGAGCTTTGCATATTGTTCTTAATATCTTGGACTGTAGCCTTTGAATTCTCTCTACGCTAGATTTCGATGCTGAGCCCCATAGTTGTATTCCATACATCCAAATTGGTTTCAAAACCATATTAAATATTAATATCTTATTATCTATTCCCAGTCTGGAACTTGGACCAATTAACCATTGCAGCTGGCTTATTTTCAACTTCGATTGCATAATCTTTTTGTCAATGTGATTTTTCCAAGTCATTCTTCTATCCAGTGTGACTCCAAGGTACATAACGAAGTCTTTCTGAGTTATTATTTTCCCATTTATTGAGACTGGTGGACATGTGTCTTTCTTCAGGCTAAAAGTTACTTGTACACATTTAGATTCGTTGAACTTAATTCTCCACGTAGTAAGCCATTCCTCTAAAGTTTTTATATGTCTCTGCAATTGGATAGTAGCAGTTATGGGATTTGCGTGCACACTTAGTATAGCCGTATCATCTGCGAAGGTCGACGTGACAAGTCTCGCGTTCGTTGGCAGATCGCTTGTGTAAATTAAGTATAATACAGGCCCTAGAACACTACCTTGTGGAACTCCAGCAGAAATTGGATGACTTTCGGTTGTAAAACTTTTGTGCCTTACCCGAAATTTTCTACCTGTTAAAAAGCTTTCTAGGATCCCGCACAGATTATATGGAAGTGTTTGTTTTATTTTATACAAGAGGCCTTCTAGCCATACTTTATCGAAGGCTTGTGCCACATCTAGGAATAGTGCGGTGCAATATCGTTTGGTTTCAAAAGTTGACCTTATTTCTGAAACAATTCTATGCACTTGTTCTATCGTACCGTGCTGCTCTCTAAATCCGAACTGGTGACTTGGTATGGTTTCGTGCAGTTCTAAGATGGGCTGAATTTTTCTCAGCAATAATTTTTCGAATAGTTTGGAAAAGATAGAGATTAAGCTTATTGGCCTGTAGGAGCTTACTATGTCGGGTCTTTGCCTGGTTTTGGGATCATGATAATTTCAGATAGTTTCCATGGATTAGGAAAGTGACATAATCGGAGCATACTATTGAAGATGTATAGTAGTTGCTTAATAGCTGCTATGGGAAGCGCTTTTAACATTTCACCCGTTATTCTGTCATACCCTGGTGCTTTCTTATTCTCTATGTCTTTGGATATAGTTTTATTTAAGTCATCTAGTTTAAATCCAAGTTGGATCGCTGGTAATTGTGGAGTATTTTTTTGGAGAACATTTTGGCCTTCATTTGGAGTAAATACATTTGAATGATGGGTTGCAAAAGCTATTCCCTTTTCGTTGTCACTTCGAGCAAATTCACCATTTTGCATTCGTATTGGAGGATCCTGCTGAACCGGCCGTTTTAGATATTTGAGAGAGCGCCACAAGGAATAATCTGTACCAGATGTGGCCGTGAGGGAATTAATTCTATTTTGAAATTTTGTTTCCCTTTTCTCCTCTAGGAGCATTTGGAGCTCTTTCGTGCATTTTTTTAGCTCGTTTTTCAGAGTTGGAGATCGCAACCTTTGCCAGTCTCTCCTAAGTTGCCTTTTCTTGGAAACTAGCTCAATGATATCGTTTTCATTGAAAGAACTAAAGCTTTGCTGCTGGGTTGTATTAGGACGTAAGGGCGTAGAAACCTTTGCTGCCACTTGCAGTAAGTTTGTGAAGTCAATTACTCGCTAATCACCTGCTGCTAGAAATCTCTCGCCTAACTTGGAGAAGTATTCAGTGAATTGGTATTCTATTATATTAAAACGGGGAGGGAAGTATATTGCAGATACAGTTAATCCGCCAGAACTATCATCTACGTACACTGATGTTGAGTGTATATACTCTTTGCAATATTCTTCTAGAACGTGGTGCTTAATCCTCTTTCTTATAAGTATACCGGTTCCAACTCTAGCTTTTCCTTCAGGGTGCTTGGTATTATAAAACACTAGCAAATACCCGTTGCTTCGCAATGAGGAATATAGTTAACCAAAGTCAAGTCAATTCAAGTCAATTCAAGTCAAGTCAAGTCAAGTCAATTCAAGTCAACTCAAGTCAATTCAAGTCAAGTCAATTCAAGTCAAACCAAGTAAATTCAAGTCAATTCAATTCAAGTCAAGTCAACTCAAATCAAGTCAAGTCAAGTCAATTCAAGTCAATTCAAGTCAAGTAAATTCAATTCAAGTCAAGTCAAGTCAAGTCAAATCAAGTCAAGTGAACTTAAGTTAAGTTATTCCTGGGTTATCTGGGTCCACTTGATGACCTTGTCTAGCCATCAATATAGCTCTATGTTGAAGTCGTTCCCAACACTTTTCATTTGATACCAATATCGCTCAAAAACATCCGGTACCGCATTTTGACCCATATATGGAGACCCGGCCTAGAAATCATTATGAATAGAACTCCATGTAAAAGCCTTGTTAAAAACCTTTCATTTCATGCCAATATTGCTCCGAAACATTCCGGGTTAATCCGGGGTCACATTTTGAACCATATTTGGGGACCCGGCCCAGGCATCACAAATAACATAATTCTACGTCGAAGTCCACATCAAGACCTTTTATTTGGTAGCAATGTCGCTCAGAAATATTCGAGGGTCATCCGGTCCACCTGTTGACCCTTATCTGGACCCGGCCTAGGCACCACTATTAAAATAGCTCTATATTGAAGTCCAGATCAAGACCTTTCATTCGATACCAATATCGCTCAGACACATCCCGACGTCATCCGGATCCACCTTTTGACCCATATCAGGAGACTCGGCATGGAAATCACAATGAAAATAGGTCTGTGTTAAAGCCCTTCTCAATACCTTTAATTCCATACCAATATCGTTCAAAAACATTTCGGAGTCATCTGGGTCCACATTCTTAGCCAGACTGGGGAGGATGTCTAGGCATCAAAATGAAAATAACTCTATGTTGAAGTCCTGCTCAACACCTTTCACTTGATACCAATATCGCACGTGTAGGTGCAGGCATTCTTGAGTTATAGCATAGTATGCATGTGTAAACAGGTTTTTTATTGCCACCGCGACAAATAACAAACCGTGCAAAAACAAATATATGAGTCGGCTACGCTGCGCTGCCTGGCACGACTGCGACGCCTCCACTGAACACGGCAAATGACCAAACGAATTTATCTATGCTTGCGCTTTTTTGAGTTTTTCGAAATTCAAAACCGGGAAAAAGGTATTAAAGTCTCAGAAATCCGCAAAAAAAAAGTACATGGTTCTCGAGAATTTACCATTTGTGACATTTTAAAAAAAGAATTATTAAAATCGGTTCAGCACTTTTTGAGTTATCGCGTTACATACATTTTCCATACAATCAATTTTATATAATTAGTATAGATATACCCATCAATATTAAAATTATTAAACACAGTCAGATGGGTTTCAGACACTAACATTATGTCAATTTGGTGACTTTCTAGGAAATCATGGAGTTCACTGCGATGTTGGCCTATGCCGTTAGCATTCCAGAAACCTATATTGAAACAATTCATGGTCTTGACAAAATTGTTTGAAGTAGGAGATTTTGATTCCTAATCAATTCTTGCATCATGTTCATGTTTCATTTCATAAAAAAAAATATTTAAATGGCTAGCGTAGAACTAAACTGGTCTATCTAACAAAGTACAAAATTGGAGAAAACGGATGAAACGCGTTTTAATGCGGTGTGCGATTGTTTATGTAAGTTAAGTGAATATTGTAGATTATTATGTTAGCTTAATAGTTAACTTAACATTCTGCATTAAAAAAAAATTATTATAGAAACGGTTTTTATATAATATTTATATGTAACAAGAAAACTTGTTGGAATAAGGAATAAGGTTTAGAAAACTGATTGGAAACCAACGCGGCATTGCAATATGTCCTGTGTATATCAATAGGTTTTAAGGTTGTTAATAAATTTCTTTTAAACACGTAGGTAAAAAAATACTTATACTGATACAGTGTCTCACAGAGGTATTTTGCATATGGCATTTGTTGAGAAAATATGGGAAATTCGCCTATTTTTTCGAATTCATTTGAAAATTTTTGACATGATCTGATAGCTGAAGCTTCATATACACAAAAACATTAATTAAAAAACATAAACACATTTCATCTTTAATATAAAATTATCAATTTTCTAAGCTAATTCCGTGTGCAGAATATCTCACAAACTTCCTTCCCGTTATTAAATAGATTGGCTACTTCATGCCTAAACTACGATCATAGGTTTTCACAAATCATACTTGTAGTGGGAATGCAATGAATGGTAGTGCAAACCACATTTGCATTCGCATTCACTACTGAATGGTAGTGCAAACCACATTTGTATTACCATTCACTACTGCAAATCAAATTTTCACTACCACTCATCAGTGATTGGAGAATGCAAGGCTGAATGCAATCAAAATTGAATGCACTGTGCCCAACCCTGAGCCAAATGTACTTCACATAATAAATAAAAATAAAAAAATAAAATAAAGGAAATGTAACGTAATTACTAATTCTTCTCTATTTTAGGTTGTATTTAAGCGTTTCCACTCCAACTCTTTCAGTTTCATTTCCATCTTTTCTTTGTGTTGCCTTTGTTTTTTAAATTTTCTTCTTTCATTTTCAATAAATGCACTTCTTCCTTTTTCAGCTCGTACGTCTTTCTGCAATACCTCACAATTTCGTCGATTTTCTTCTCCATTTTTAAAATTATATCGCACAATGTATCTTGTATTTCAGCCTGCTTCTCCAACGCCTTAACCCGAATATTTTCACGATCAGCAACAGTCATCCTAGGACGTGGAGTTGATGATCGTGCTGCGAGATTCACATCTTTCCCATCATCGTTCTCTGACTCCTCTGGGTGAAATGCACCGTCACTCGTCGTAGCTTCTGCCCTGCTATGAAGAGCCTGTGGGGTTGGCGGCAACTTGTAGATGAAGCAGTCATCCACGGATCGCTCTAGTGAGGATAAACTTTGCTGCGTGTACGGTCCTCCCCCGGTGGCCACAGTCTCATTTCGATTGTTGGCTATTTTTGTATTTAATTTCCCTTTGTAATCCAACCACACCTAGTATATATAAGTAAGTGTCTACTGCCACTCAAAATAATTCGGTTCTTACCTTATTCCACGCTCTGCCGTTACGGATTGGAGGACCAATGGCGTTAAGCTCCACATCAAAATTTTCCCATAGTTCTGCCCTGCTTCTCCTGGTTGCACCGAAATTTCCTATTCCTCGCGCTACCTCTAGATTTCATTCCATCAGCTCGACCAGCTTTTGGAACTACTGTGGTGTTGTCCGTTTCATTCTAAAAATTAAATTTCATTAAAAAATGTGAATTTAATAAAATTAAAATATACTTACGCCATTTCGAATTTCAAATGCGAACAAAATAATAATTCGACAAATTTTGACAGTTTTGTCGAAGCGAATATGGTTTTTCGGCAGTGGCAATACAAAAAAATTCATTCTCGTCACTCGTTCGCGATTTTTCGACGAATTCGCCGGAGATTTGCATCCAACAATTCGAGACGGCGAAATTCGCCGATATTTTCATTCGCTTCGCAAGTGACAATATGCGTAAAGATAATTTCAGCAGTTTGCTTATAATGTATTTTTTTAAGAAAACACATATTTCTTAAATTAAATGTTCATTATTTCTTTTGCGTTTTTTTTACAAAAATATAACTTTTTTTATTAAATATGTATATCGCCTGAAAGGTAATTTAATTAAATATAAGCATTTACAAATTGAATTTTTAAACTTTACTCCGCTGAACCCCACCTATATACTTGCACCCTCATATTTTTTAATTTATCCTATTTTTTATACTCAGCTGTACTAGTACACAGAGTATTATAGTTTTAATCACATAACGGTGGATTGTAACAGAATGAAATAATTGAGATAGATATGCACTTATATATATATCAAAATGATCAGGGGAAAAGAGAAATCGATTGAGCCATGTCCGTCCGTCCGTTTCTCCGTCCGTCCGTCTGTAAACACTCTAACTCGTGCAAAAATTGAGATATTTTGATGAAATTTTAAATGCAAGTTGGTATCGAGACTGGGACGGTTGGTATTGAAAATGGGCGAAATCGGACCATGACCACGCCCACTTTTCCTATATAGAAAAAATCGGAAATTTGGTATCTCAGTGACTAATATAGCTGGAGCGATGAAATTTTACCCACGTGTTGAGCTCAGGCCCCTATGAAGAAATTTGATGAAATTTTGGAAAATTGGCGGTGCCACTCCCACTTACTAAGGGTCAAACATTGGAAGTTTTATATGTCATAACTCAGAAACCGTTGAAGATATATCGATGAAATTTAGTACGCGTAATTTACTTACTTAGACAAACGTTTGGACGAAAAATTGCCAAAATCGGTTTACGACCACGCCCACTTTTATATATGGGTATTATAAAGTGACCTAATAAAAACATTTTATGCGATATCTCTGTCAAATATAAAGATATATCATTGAAGTTTTATTGCAGGAGTCCAACTGCGGACATAAAACAAAAAGCACAAAAATTTTGGAAAATGGGCGTGGCACCGCCTCTTTTTAGAAGCAGGAATATACGAGATTTCTGAGCCCATAACTCGACAAATAATTGAGATATTATGACGAAACTCGATGTGTACACTTTTATTACTACACTCAGAAAAAAAATCATCAACACGATTCATGTAAAATTAACACGATCGATCTTTACACATAGAACAGCAACAATTTTTTTCAAATTACACGATGTTTGAAACATGATTTTGGCTTTGTAACTGTCATCTAATAATTTGGTAAATTCAACCAAATTTTATTGTTGATACAACATGAAGAAATTTTAAAATATACAAAATGATTCAAATATAAAATTTTATTCCTAAATGTCATTTGGAATTTGGTTTATTTAACATGATGATAGTGTCAATATAAACTAACAAAAATGTTAGAAAACTGACGTCCCAATTTTAGTGTTAATACAACATGAAAACAAATGTGAAAACAACAAGAACCACAATTAACAATAAAATTTGGTTGATATAACACGAAACAATGTTCAAACATAAACGTCATTTGTAATTTTGGTTTATTCAACACGATCGATAGTGTCAATGTAATCTAAAAAAAAGTGTTAAAAAAGAACGTCAAAACTATTTTCAAACATACATAATTTTTTTGATCATTTGAAGTCTGATTTTCGTGCAAAACGCAAATTATTTTTTAAAAAAAAAAGTAAAAATTTGTGCCGTGGCAGTGATGCGTGTTTAGCATCGTTGTCAGTTCGCGATAGTGGGTTTTCGATTAATATTTTCAGTTTGCAGGTGAGTTAAAAGAGGATTACATTTTTGTTTCTAAAAGTATTTAATGTTCAATATTTTATTTTTCCTCTTCATAGGTTGCAATATCACGAGGAGGTTTTTTTAGCGAATGGGGGTTTGCGTGCAGCATGCGGTTGTTGCATTAGCGACCAAACATTACTCGTTGAAAGTGATAGTACTATCACCCATGTATAAACTATCGCCGGTACATTTGTGTTCGTATGAGAAGGACGTCTTCAATTTGGTCAGTTGTGCGGGTGATGTACGAATGTGCTTAATTGAAGTGACGATTATATATTTTATGTGTTATATGTTCTTTTATTTCAAAAAATTAATTGTACAATCAACAAGACTTTCGTGTTAATTTAACCAGCTTTTATTGTAACATTAACTAGTTAAAACTGTAAAATCAACAGGAAGACTCAATAATTTTTAGTGTTAATTCGACAGTTGTCATCCTGTTAAACTAACACTTGACAGTAGTGTTAAATTTACACGATTACATGATGGCATACATTAAGCATCATGTTGAAAAAAATTAACCACAAAATTTGTTGATTTTTGGTTGATTTCACACTATTTTTTTTTCTGGGTGTAGTGGTAATACATATTCAAAATTTTAGAGAAATCGGTTGACGACCATGCCCACTTTTATATATGGGTATTATAAAGTGACCTAATAAAAACATTTTCACCCTTATTACGGTTGTCGTCGTCGACGCTCACTCGACGCTGTCGGCGACGACCTATCAAAATCGGTATTACGTATGGTAAAGTCGATAACTTGTGACAACTATCGAAACATATTTGGTATCAGCTAAGTCGACGTCGACGGTCACTCGTTGCCATTTTCGTCGACGCGGTGTTTAATGGTGACAAGAAGAAAATTTAGTATGTATGCATTTTTGTTTTTAAAATTTTATTACGGGAGTGTTAAAATTAGTAGAACTAACATCCGCAGAATATTTCCTGCTAGTTTTATTGAAAAATTCCCACTAGTTTAAAAATAAATTCGGTGAGCGCACATACCGAAGGCGACCCAAAGGTTTTCAATGGGGTACGATACCAACTAATTTTTTACAACATTGAGAAGCAATCACCATTAAATTGAATGCCTTGGCACCTCCTTTAAGAAAGATTGAGGAGAAAACTAATTTATTAAATATTTATGTACATACATACATACATATCGTCGGTCTCCTGCCAGAAACACGAATGTGAAAATTTTTTTAAGTTCAATGTCTGCTCTTTATCGGGTATATATTGATATAATAAGAATTAATATTTGTATATATGCTTATGTACATACATAGTACATATTTTGTGTGTATGTTTGCACAAGCATGTGTGGAAATATTAATTGTTATTACATCAATATATACCCAATAAAGAGCAGACATGGTGTTGAAAAAAAATCTCACATTCGTGTTTCTGGCAGGAGACCGACGTTATGTATATATGTATTTCAACTAAAATATTTTTTCTTTTATTTATTAATTACTCGAGCACTTCATTGCTATGTTCATCGCTAAAACTTGATGAATCATATGCAAAATACATTTATTATAAAGAAATAAATTATCTAAATAGCACAGATTAAAAATACGGAAAAAATTGCGCACAGATTCTAAATAAAATCAAACAGCTAGTGCAGAAATTATAGGGATGGTACTTTCGTCATTCGGTTTACCGATAAACAGTCGACGTCGTCTCAATACGCTTAGCTAATACCGATTTTGCGTCGATGTGACGACGACGTCGAGACGACGTGATGTCGACTGAAAAGTGACAACGACGTCGACGACGACAACCGTAATAAGGGTGTTTAAGTGATATCTTTGTCAAATATAAAGACAATTCATTGAAATTTTGTGGCATGAGTTCCACAATAGACCGGAAACAAAAAACAGAAACATTTTGGATAATGGGCGTGGCACCGTTTACATTGTAAGCTGTAAGTAGACATTTCGAATTCAAAAGCCACCACTACCTCCACTAATCATATGTACATATGCAATGACTTTCAGATAATACAGCAAAGAAATTTACACAAAGGGCTTATGACTGCTTCACAGATAGGCTTGCCCAACCAATTTATGCTGGGACTTCTACTGGTATGTATTTAAGGAAATTAGGGAAACTAAAAAAAAACACATAAAACCCCAACAGAAAACACCGAAATCCGCCAATAGTTCAATATATCTACATAGGGAGAACGTCCTTGAAGAAGTAGTGCATTTTTTTTAGCTCTCAGATCTGTTTTATACAATTTTAAAGAATTTTATTCTATCAGCGCTTGATTCAGAAACGAATTTGTAACAAAAAAATTCTTCAATGTGATTGTTATTTTGTTTCTATGGAATTTCCGAATTTATTATACATAGCAACACAACAAGAATGAAATTTGAAGAAAAACAGAAAAATGAACAAAATTCATTTTTGTGAACCCTACTTACTTTTTCATACACATTGTATGTTGGTTGGCATTATTCATAATATGTAATATACGTCATTGGGGAGAAGTAGCGTGGTTGGCAATGTTCGCCGCTGGGATGATACATATGAGGGGTTAGGGTATACTCTCTGAGAAATTATACGTGTAAAAAGGAAATAGACGAGCATTTATACTGGCATGCATACAAAGCTCCAATTCATGCTTCCAAAATTTATGTTGTGTGCATAAGATTCCAACTGGGATATAAAAGTAGTTTAAAACCAGTAATGGAGCAATGATCATTTATCCCAAATCAAACAAACCCAAATAAAAAACAAGTAAGGAAGCCTAAGTTCGAGCGGAATCGAACATTAGATACTCAGCTGAATGCTTTCATTGTTTGTTTGCGTCTGATAGAATCACGGTGTATTTTATATAAAGCGAGTGCTGCATAAAGTGGGCGTAGCCACGCCCATTTTCAACATTTTTATCAGTCATCCAACTAAGCATATGAATATTATTCTTTGTGCAAAATTTCATTCTTTTATGACTTCTAGTTACAAAGATGTCACGTTACAAATTCCCAAAGGGTATTCCAGAAATATCTTTGTTAAAAAGTGGGCGTGGTCATAAACAGATTTGAATAAATTTATGCATGTCTATTAACACAAGTTATAAAAGTGTATAAACCAAGTTTCGTCATAATATCTCAACTATTTGTCGAGTTATAGGCTAAGAAATCTCGTATATTCCTTTGTCTAAAAAGAGGCGGTGCCACGCCCATTTTCCAAAATTTTTCTACTTTTTGTTTCCGGTCTATTGTGGAACTCATGCCACAAAATTTCAATGAATTACCTTTATATTTGACAAATATATCGCTTAAAATGTTTTTATTAGGCCACTTTATAATACCCATATATGAAAGTGGGCGTGGTCGTCAACCGATTTCGCTAAAATTTTGAACATGTATTACCACAAGTAATAAAAGTGTACGCACCAAGTTTCGTCATTATATATCAATTATTTGTCGAGTTATGGGCTCAGAAAGCTAGTATATTCCTGCTTCTAAAAAGAGGCGGTGTCACGCCCGTTTTCCAAAATTTTTGTGTTTTTCGTTTTATGTCCATAGTTGGACTGCTGCCATAAAATTCCAATGATATATCTTTATATTTGACAGAGATATAGCTTAAAATTTTTTTATTGGGCCACTTTATAATACCCATATATAAAAGTGGGCGTGGTCGTCAACCGATTTTGGCAATTTTTAGTCCAAATATTTGCCTAAGTAAGTATATTACGCACACCAAATTTCATCGATATATATCGATATATCTTCGGTATCTGAGTTATGACTCATAAAACTTTCAGTGTTTGCCCCTGTCTAAATACAATTGATCTAGTTCCCTTTGACACCTTTGACATAACTACATACATACATATGTTTGAATGTATACACGTCATCCGTCGTCGTCGCGATAAACATTTGGTTTTTGTTATGTTCGGCTAACTGTTAGGTACTCCATAAATTAATCCAATGTGGGTACTCCATGGATTAATTTGATTGTTATGCGGGACTGGAGTATATACTCCATTGCAATGGCATGCAATGTTAAATGAACCATATTTTTGGTATGAAATGTGGCAAGTTATGGAGTAATCGGTTGGTCCATAGCGAGCACTCCATGGATTAGCGAATGGAGCACCCGGAATTTTTGCAGGGGAGAACCAAGCGAGTACTCCTTATCCTGCCACATTTCATATAAAAAATATGGTCCATTTAACATGGCGATGTCCTAGGCAGGGATCACATACTCCGATTTCCGCATGACACCCGAGTAATCCAAGGAGTACCTACATGGAATTAATCCATGGAGTAGGTACTAAAATTAGATAAATTTAATAATCCACAGATTTGAACGACTGCCAATTCAATTTGATTATTAGCATTATATACATACAAACTTATGCTTCTTTAATAAAAAAAAATAATAAAATGTTTCTAGCGCATTCACCAACATGTTGTGTCGCGGTTCAATGCACTGTAGAACTGTAGGCAAGGTTAGGTGAAAAAGAAAAAATCAAGGTCAGTCTGGAGGTGAATACAGCGGACAGTAGCAGCACAGATAATATCAGAGTTGCATTTGAGTTGCTCTAAAAACTCTAGAACTTGGAAACAAAAAAAACAAGAAAACTGTCGTGTATGCAATAAAGTAGTGAGGTCAAAGAGCATTTTCTAATTTTGCAAATGAATACATGTATGTTTTTTTCTAAATTATTAAAATCTACCGCCATTCTACCACGATTTTAAAATAATTACGGCAACCCTTTTCTGTCGACGTTCATTTGGGAGGTGGATTTCCCAAAGTCCCATCTCAAAGCTTGCCTACAGTTCTACAGTGGTTCAATGCCCTGTAGAACTGTAGGCAAGCTTTGTGATGGGATTTTGGGAATCCCACCTCCCAAGTGAACATCGACAGAAGAGGGTTGCCAGCACAGCGAAAATATGTGAGATAAATATTTTAAGGTCGTGGTAGAATGGTGGTATATTTTAATAATATAGAAAAAACATGTGTATTCATTTGCATAATTAGAAAATGCTCTTTGACCTCACTACTTTATTACAAATACAACAGTTTTCTTGTTTTTTTTTTGTTTGATGTGCTGCTAATGTCCGCTATATTCACCTCCAAAAACACAATCATTTTTTCTTTTTCACCTAACCTTGCCTACAGGTCTACAGTGGTTCAATGTCATTTTATTACTAAATCCTGCATGTTGCATGCATATGTACATTAGGCATATAACCTTTTACAATTTTTGCAAATACGAAAAACGGCATACCATAGTCGAATAGAGCATAAAAAATTATGAACCCCATTATATTTTTTTTTTGCGAAATTGCAAAAAAGTGTCCGCGCAAAACGAAATTACTTTTTTATCAGAACTTCTGAAAAAAGCAAAAAAAGTTTTGTACAGTGTACAAGTTTTTCTTCAGAGCGTGCAATTAAAATTGTGCAAGACATTTTACCATTGTGTAAATCATCACATACTTTAAACTTAAAACTTATTTCATATAACAATGGACAAAAATGTAAAAATAAAAATATGTATTAAAAAAAAATAAAAAAAAAAATCTGACTGTTTTTAGAAATCCTTTTTTGCGCGGAACGTTTTTGACACGAAATCACCTAAAAAAGTGATATTCATTACTTGTACAATAGTTGCCACCACGTGGTGGTATGCCAAATTTGTCGTCAAAATTTGTTATATGCCTAATGTACATACATATGTACATATATACGTACGCACTTGCTTCATCGTTATCGCGATATACATTCGGTTTTCGTAGCAATGTTCAGCTAACTAAGAGCCGATGCATATAAACGAGTCGCTCGCTTGGGTCTATGTTTATGATCACTTTGAAAGTACTCCTACCTACCACAAAATGGATCATATAATCCTATGATTTTTACAGGGTCTATGCTGTACATGTACACCATCAACCAAACATGTTTAGTATTATTTTGTAGCCAAATTAATAGGAACATTTTCCAACAGTCTACCACTCGTCGAAAGGTTATTGGGGGTTGTAGAGGATGTCTTCCTGATTCTAAATCCAAAGTCCCATCGACCGGAGATGCTTGTAAGTTGTAAAACTTACCATACGAAATCCCAAATCTGCGCCCTATTTTCCAGGAAAAGGCGCTTATAAAAACACGCACATATGAATTTGTGTAGAACACCTATTTGCGTTGGCGGCCTTCCGCCGCGCTTAAAAAAATAACCCTCAGCCGGCAGAATTCTGTTTGCACCCATCCAATTACCAACAAATATCTCGTGAACTATAAGCTTTCTGCAGGCTTTGATTTCAGTTTTGAGATCTGTGAGAGGCCTCAACCCCCCTGAAAAAGCCATTTTCTCGGACCGTGGTTCCTTAATGTAAAGTCGACCCTTTAATGTGCTGTAAATAAATGAGATTTTCTCTGCACTGATTGTGGTTTTTTTGGAAGCCAATGTACTGCCTTTTCGGTAATGTTATCTGGCAACCCTACACCCCTGAAAGTGACTTTTCTAGGGACGCGCTTCCTGAAATAAAATCCGACCCGGAACAAGTAAAGAATACCGTCCGGTGAGCTAAAAAAAAAAACAAAAGTGGGCATGGTTCGCCTTCTTAGCCTGATTTCAGTGATATACTTCTTTTTTGGCGCAAACGATTTTTGAGGGAGCTAGAGGGGGATGAAGTTTAAAAAACCCTTTTTTTAAAAGCCGATATCTCCCAAAATATTCACTCAATTTTTAAAATTAAGGCATCGTTGGAAAGCTTACTTAAATGCCTTTCATATCATACATTAATATTTCCCCAAATTCCACACAGATTTTGTAAAAAAGCAAAAAACTTTAATTTTGGTAATTTTTTTTTGTTTTTTCTTTTTTTTTGTTGTTGAAATGACCTTATTAACACTATACAAAGTTATTTACATTAAAAAGAACGTTAAATTACCTTTCATTTGATATATAATTTGTTACGAAAATTTTGTTAAAAACGTGCAAAACAATTCTTGTTAGTTATGTATAATATCAAGAAAGCATCTATAGCGCGGACAACAGTACTTTTATACAGAACCCCGAATAGCGTTGGCGGCCTTCGGCCGCGCTTTAAAAAAATAACCCTCAGCCGGCAGAATTCTACTTCGGCAATAGCATCTATGGGGAAACTTTCCAATAATGTCACACGCCCCCAAAAAACCGACTTCTACCGGGGGGTAGGGGAGGGGAAGGGTGTTCTGAATCCGTAAAATTTAGGCGCCGGACGTACCTCGTTTTCGAGGAATTTATGGTTAAAGTTTAGTAACTCTCCATATAAATACGATAGATAAAGAAAAAACTTTTGCGGAGAACAGATTTTGCGTTGGGGCCTTCGGCTGCGCTTATAAAAAAATAACCCTCAGCCGCCAGAATTCTCTTTCCGGAGTAATATCTATGGCCCGGTCCACAGTGCTTTTGCGCAGAACACTTTTCTGCGTTGGCGGCCTTCGGCCGCGCTTATAAAAAATAACCCTGGGCTACGCCATCCGTCCGGACGTGTACCCTAACCGTGGCTACCGCCACGGTGATGTCCTTCTGCGTAGTACACCCTTCGTGTGTCAGAAAAGCCTACTGTACAACTTTTTTCATGGTTCTCTGTATACCTAAAACTACTAAAAACATCTTTTCATTTCACGATAGCTAATTATATAGAAGTCTTGCTATAGAGAATAGTATATGAAATGAAAGATACTTTTATGCTCTTTTAAATGAATATAATTTTTAATATACTTAATAACACAAAAAAAAAAATAAGTTTTTCCCTAAAAAAAATACCTAAATTTGAGTTTTTTGTTTTTTACCAAAATTTGTAAGGAATTTACGAAAATTTTGATACTTCATATGAAAGGCCTTTAAATAAGCTTTCCAACGATACCTTAATTTTAAAAATTGAGTGAATATTTTGGAAGATATAGGCTTTTTAAAAAAAAGTTTTTTTTAACTTCATCCCCCTCTAACTCGCTAAAAAATCGTTTGCGCCAAAAAAGAAGTATATCACTGAACTCGGGACAAAAAGGCGGACCACGCCCACTTTTTGTTTTTTTTGTAGCTCACCGGACGGTATCCTTTACTTATGCCGCCGACCCAACCTGCTAATAAATATATTTAAATTTCATCAGCAAACCTCATTAGAAAAGTCCACATGACCAGGTGTATCTACCAGATTTAGAAGATATTCCTTATTTTTATAAGAATGGAATATGGTGGCAGTTTGCGCTTTCACAGTAATACCACGTTCACGTTCCACTTGTAAAATATCCAAAACTTGAGCACCAGAATTTTTTGGTATAGCACCAGTTAACTCCAATAGGCGATCTGCTAATGTACTTTTGCCATGGTCTACATGGGCTATTATACTAAAGTTTCTTATACGCTCAATTGGTATTTCTGAAAAATTTGAAATCCGGCCAACACATCCGTCCGATGAAGGCACAGTGCTCCATCGCCGTATATAATAAGTCTCGAAGTAAGGCGAGATTAACCTGAATAGACATCAAATTCGCATATGTATGAATAAGTATACAACATAAGTATGTACAGTTGCGGTCAAAATCTTAGTAGTGCACCCACCGTAGATAAAAAATCTAAAAAAAGTTGGATTTTTTATACTAAATGTTTATTTTGGATTTTATTACAATAAACTACTACTAATAACAGATACATCATGCAGAAGAACTTAGTAAGTTAATTATTTGTACGGTTTTAAAATAACATTTTATACCTTGCCCTCAAAATATCAACGGTCAAAATCTTAGTAGTGCGATTTTCTTTAATAAAAATATAGTTGAACTAACTATTTATTCAAATGATTTTAATTGTGGATTAATAATAAAACTATAATAAAGTGTTTAGTACATCGTAGCGTATCCTTTATTAGATATAACAGGAGCGCAACGCCGATGCATCGAGTTTACGAGTGTTTCCCATTGTTCGCTAGGAATTGCTTTCCATGCCCGCTCTTCCGTTTCCCAAAGTTGATTGTTATTTGTGGGATTGCACTGGGCTACTCTCTGCTTTACGTCGCACCATAATTTTTAAATTGAATTGAGGTCTGGAGACTGTGCAGGCCCTTCCATGACATCAACCCTATTTCTTTCAAACCATTGTTTCACTGATTTGCTCGTGTGCTTTGGATAATTATCTTGCTGGAAGATCCAAAGCAGCGCCATTTCATCCCGGGCATATGATAGCATAACCCCCTCCATGATTCCAACATACACTGTGCGATCCATGATCTCCTTAATACAATATATTGGCCCAACTCCATAGAACGAAAAGCAATGCAAATCATAATACTTAATCTTCCATGTAAACTATGGACGGATGAATCTAAAATCATGTTGTGTGGGACCAGAGGAGCGAGCCAATATGTAAGACGGCCTATTAACTCGGTATAACCCAAAACACACTAATAAGACAATTAAACAAGTATTATGATTTGCATTGCTTTTCGTTCTATGGAGTTGGGCCAATATATTGTATTAAGGAGATCATGGATCGCACAGTGTATGTTGGAATCATGGAGGGGGTTATGCTACCATATGCCCGGGATGAAATGGCGCTGCTTTGGGTCTTCCAGCAAGATAATTATCCAAAGCACACGAGCAAATCAGTGAAACAATGGTTTGAAAGAAATAGGGTTGAGGTCATGGAAGGGCCAGCACAGTCTCCAGACCGCAATTCAGTTTAAAATTTATGGTGCGACGTAAAGCAGAGAGTAGCCCAGTGCAATCCCACAAATAACAATCAACTTCGGGAAACGGAAGAGCGGGCATGGAAAGCAATTCCTAGCGAACAATGGGAAACACTCGTAAACTCGATGCATCGGCGTTGCGCTCCTGTTATATCTAATAAAGGATACGCTACGATGTACTAAACACTTTATTATAGTTTTATTATTAATCCACAATTAAAATCTTTTGAATAAATAGTTAGTTCAACTATATTTTTATTAAAGAAAATCGCACTACTAAGATTTTGACCGTTGATATTTTGAGGGCAAGGTATAAAATGTTATTTTAAAACCGTACAAATAATTAACTTACTAAGTTCTTCTGCATGATGTATCTGTTATTAGTAGTAGTTTATTATAATAAAATCCAAAATAAACATTTAGTATAAAAAATCCAACTTTTTTTAGATTTTTTATCTACGGTGGGTGCACTACTAAGATTTTGACCGCAGCTGTATATATGTATTCGGCAAATTTTCTGCTTACCAAAATTGCTGGTTAGGGTGGCATATGTAGCGAGACACATTGATTAATCTATGCATCTTACATCCATAGGCATGCTTTTTTTTTTTGAGTCAATGTTTCTTTTCGGTGAAGAAATTATGAGGGAAATAGGGTTGGGCGATATATATCGATATTTTTAAAATAGTACAGCCGATAATATCGACGATATTGTTACGTATTTGTCGATAGCTCGATTATTTCTATAGGGTTCGTATCGCTGAATTGTTAAATAAAAGTCTTTATTTACTTCTTAATTCACACTGCTTTATTTCACGACTAAAAAGTCTACACTTGTTTTACTTCACTTGATGTTAACACTTCTACGGTTAAATTACGACTGACTCTGGAGCGTCTGCTCGCCGCCTTATATAGTCTGTCAAACGCAATCTGGAAAATTCTGGCAACACTGGAAATTATCTGGTATCTTCTTCTAGTTCTGGCACTTTCCCTAGAGATGTGTTCAATCATTTTAGTGATGTAAGTGGAGAACCGATTATATTCGCCACAATATTTTTAATTACCGTGCATCGATAATCGATAATTTTTTGCCATTTCGAGCCAAATTTGATATTTTTCATACATTTCTGATTCGCTTTGAATTTAACACCAGAACATTTTTTAAGAAGTGGTATAACCATAATGTTCGGGTGCTTGAATTTACATTACTTTCTTCTTCAAGCAATTTTTAATGATCTTTATGTTTATACTTCAGGATTCGTAGAATATCTGTAAACCCATCGAACTTTGACAACAAATATCTAGTAAACTATAAATCTCCGGCAAGTTTGGATTTCAGTTTTGAGATCTGTGAGAGCACCTCCACCCCCGTGAAGAAGTGGTTTTTTGCAGGACGTGGTTCCTTAATGTAAAGCCGACCCTTTCGATATATTGATATATCGATGTTTTTACACGGCATAAATCGATGTTTTTTTAAATATCGATATAATATATATCGATATATTTTTCCAATTTGCCCATCCCTAGAGGGAAATAGAGTTGGGAAACTATTGTTGGCATTATCGATAGTATCGATATTTTATTTTTTTGAACACTATCGAAGACCATCGATCGTTGTCCTTTTCAAAACTACCCTGCCAGCCAGGTAGCAGCTATTTATATGGATATTTAGCAGCTACTCATGTAGCTATAAAACTAGCTATTTTTGTTCAGGCGGCGTGACGATATTGACAAGTAATCCAGAGGTTAAGATGTGGTTAACATTATTACGTTAATGTTGTGGTTATTATGTAGCTAGTGCTACCAATACAAATTTCCTTTTGTTTGGTTAATTCAGTGGCTAAGATGTGGTTAGCAATAATAATCTAATCTTATGGTTATTTTGTAGCTAATTTTAGCTACTGCTACAACAAACAAAAACATTGCAATTAATGAAAGTTTTTTGTTCTTTATTTTATATTTCCTTATACAACTGAATATTTTACTTATTTAAAGCTAAATTTGAATAAAAATTCTTATAATCTATATGGATACATATGTCTAAAAGATTTGGCTAACTTTAATAAGATTTTTCATAGAATCCATTGTACTCTTGGGCCGGCTTTCCATCAAGGAAACACGCTACGAGAAAATTACTTTTTCAGGGATGTAGAGGGGCTGTCACAGATTTCAGAATTGAAATGGAAACTTGTCGGAGTCTTATAGGTCACGAGATATTTGTTGTTGAAGTTGTGAAATTCACCAACCAAAACTGCGCCAATTCCGAGGAAAAGCACATATAAAAACACGCACATATGCATATATGTATGTACGTACATGTGTGTAGAACAACTTTTTGCGTTGATGGCCTTCGCCCGAAGTAATATCTATGGACCCAAACAAGTTTTGATTTTAGTTTTGAGATCTGTGAAAGCTTCTCTACTCCCCTAATAAAAGGGGAAGCCGACACGTACAACGTTTGAATCTTTCCGTTCATGATGTTTTGGCTGCGTCGGTAGTATGTTATAAGGATTGAGGTGGCCGAGCACCACCTACGCTTGGCATTCCACCACCTCCACTGGCACCTGGTCTTTGACAATATGGTGGATGGGGAGCTTCAAAATGTAGTTTTTGTATTAGCTTTTCAGACACTCGATGTTCGTCCGTAGCGGTACGAGCATGTTCCACGAATTCAGGACGATATTTACTAAAGAAAATATCGGAAATAACTTTGAGCTCGGCTCTTTCATCTGCGTAATTAGATCGAAACATTGAAGCCACAACACAATTCAATTAATCCACTGCTTCCACAAGTTAATCCTACCTACGGAAAAACAGGATTAAAATGAGAATTCAAATAATTAAAAGTTAATAAATTACCGTACCAACTGGCGATTGCTTTAATCTTAACTGCATTAGATAGTTCATTGATTTCAAATGGTGGAAGCGATACCTCGCCAATGGTTGACATTAACATACTGCAAAGAAAATAATAATGTTTGTAAATATTTGTAAAAGTGTACCGAGTATGTAAATTTAAATTAATATATCTCACAGATTTTCACCCAATTCAATTGCGGCTGACCAATTGTTCAAAAATGGCCGTGAATTGATCGATTATGCGCATTATCGGTGTATCGGATTGGAATGTATCGAATTTTTCGATAGAACTGGTTAGCGTTGGCTGGCAGGGTATTGTGGCGAATATAATCGGTTCTCCACTTACATCACTAAAATGATTGAACACATCTCTAGGGAAAGTGCCAGAACTAGAAGAAGATACCAGATAATTTCCAGTGTTGCCAGAATTTTCCAGATTGCGTTTGACAGACTATATAAGGCGGCGAGCAGGCGCTCCAGAGTCAGTCGTAATTTAACCGTAGAAGTGTTAACATCAAGTGAAGTAAAACAAGTGTAGACTTTTTAGTCGTGAAATAAAGCAGTGTGAATTAAGAAGTAAATAAAGGCTTTTATTTAACAATTCAGCGATACGAACCCTATAGAAATAATCGAGCTATCGACAAATACGTAACAATTGGTGTCAGAATTGGAATTGTTAAATAAATTCCAGGATCAAGGATAAGGAAACAAGGATAACGAGACAAGGATAACGAAATAAGAATAATGGCAAAGTTAAATGATCTGAAAATCCAAGAACTTAAAAGGGAGTTAGAAAAGAGAAACCTGAGTACCACCGGCAATAAAATTGAACTACAGGCAAGGTTAAGAGTAGCTATGGAAGCATATAACATTAATGTAGATGAGTTTGATTTCAACGATGATGTGGAAGAGGTGCAAAAGGAAGAAACCCAGAAGGAAGAGGCTCCACAGTCAGTAGCAAACGTAGACATGAACTCGATATTGGCTGTGCTGACACAAATGTCGAAAAAAATGGAAGAACAACAGGCACAGATATCGGCAAAAATGGAAGAATAACAGGCACAGATGTCGACAAAAATCGAAGAACAACAGGCACAGATATCGGCAAAAATGGAAGATCAACAGGCACAGATGTCGACAAAAATCGAAGAACAACAGGCACAGATAACGTCAAAAATGGAATTGCAACAGTCAGTACTTTCATCACAGGTGTCCGGCATTGCGGCTCAGTTGGAGGCACAAGAAGAACGCATGTCCTTACAATTCAAGGCACAGGATGCAAAAATTATACAAGTTAAGGAGGTCCTTGAAGAAAGACAAGAAAAATTAGAGGACGATGTAAAAGCATTGAAAGCCCGTCTTCAGGATATTCAACTAAGTCGTCCAGACGCTTCAACTGCTACACAGAAGATAAAACCTCCGTCGTTTGATGGAAGTGGTCCATTTCAAGTATTCAAGCTACAATTTGAGAAAACGGCAGTTGTAAATAACTGGAGTGCGGAGGACAAAGTCGCTGCCCTGTTCGTAGCATTGAAAGGACCTGCAGCAGAAATATTACAGACTGTTAGCGAGGGCGAAAGGAACAGCTATGACGCAATTATGGGTGCCATTGAAAGACGTTATGGTAGCGAGCACAGGAAGCAGATATATCAAATGGAGTTGCAGAATCGCTTCCAGAAACCAAATGAGACGTTACAAGAATTTTCTTCTGAGATTGAGAGGCTAGCTCATTTGGCAAACGCAGGAGCACCTCAAGAATTCATCGAAAGAATGAAAATTCAAAGCTTCATCAATGGAATACGAGATATTGAAACGAAGCGGGCTACCTATGCAAACCCAAATGGAACTTTCGCTGAAACGGTCTCATATGCTTTGACACAGGAAACGGCATCTCTATTAAGCAAGCCCACTTACAAGGCTCATCGTGTGGAAGTGGAAACGCCAGACTTACTAAGCAAAATATGGGAGGCGTTGAATGAAATGCAGAAAAAGAAAAGTAATGCTGTGAAATGCTTCAGATGCGGAAAAATAGGACATATAGCACGCCACTGCAGCAATAGTTCCAGTAAGTTCAGCACTGCCGATGGGCGCAAGCGGAATATTGATGGGTATGAACAAGCGCCCAAATCAACTGAGTCGTTAAACTAAAGCGGGCCAGCCAAAAGGGGCGTGGGCTGGTCCCCACAATGGAATGCCCCATAATCTCTGTCTCTCAGTTGGGAAGAAGCACGAGTAAT
This sequence comes from Urophora cardui, assembly GCA_960531455.1. Lineage (NCBI taxonomy): Eukaryota > Metazoa > Arthropoda > Insecta > Diptera > Tephritidae > Urophora > Urophora cardui. Next base: position 74,633,991 of record OY482671.1, on the reverse strand, counting down.
GTTACTATTGGTGGTTTGGTGGACGGAATGGAGCGAATGTTGACTGTGGATACGGGAGCATCTCATTCCATCATTCGATCTGACTTGGTAAAGAAGGAAATAAGGCCATTGTATGGAGCAAAATTGCGTACGGCAACAGGCGAGGATACCCAAGTCCTAGGGGAAGTTACATGCGAAGTTGTAATTGGAAATGTTGTCGTACTACACACCTTCATAGTGGCGGAAATTGTTGATGAAGTCATAATTGGTGTGGACTTCCTAATCGACCAAGGCATTAAGATTGACATGAAAAACAAGGTTATGAGTTACAAAAACTTGGAGGTGCCGCTAAATTTTGGCTACGATAAGAGATGCAGCAGTAAGAAAGTGCTCGTGGAAGAGAATCAGCAGATACCGCCAAAGTCCGAGGCAATTATTTGGGCAAAGATTGATGGAGATTGTGGGACAAACAAATTGTGGGTTGTCGAAGCAGAAACAGAAACTAAATCCGATGTACTTGTTGAAAAAACCCTGGCTATGACAAAAGAAGATGGACGAATACCAGTAAGAGTACTTAATGAGTTCAAGTCACCAATCAAACTCTCCAAAGGTGCTATATTGGGAAAATGCGAAGAGGTTGACATCATCATGAATTGCGAACAATCCCAAGGAGAAGTTTCTACTAGCAATACAGATCTTTCAGATGAAATAAATGCTTGGACAGAAGAACTGCAGGAGAATCACAAAAGAAAGGCGAAAGAATTACTTGCCAAGTATTCTAGCATATTTGATAAGGATGGTACAAAACCAGGCAGGACAAATATTGTGAAGCATCACATTGACACCGGTGATGCAAGGCCAATCCGTCAGGCTCCTCGCAGCGTTCCATTAGCGAAACGTCAAATGGTGAGCCAGATTATACAAGAAATGAGCGACAGTGGGGTAGTTGAACCATCAGTCAGTCCATGGAGTTCTCCGGTAGTACTTGTTAAAAAGAAAGATGGCAAGATGAGATTCTGCGTTGACTACCGGAAACTGAATGATGTAACAAAAAAGGATAGTTACCCATTGCCAAGAATTGACGACACTCTGGACTCGCTATCTGGAACGGAATGGTTTTCAACACTGGACTTGAAAAGCGGCTATTGGCAAGTCGAAGTAAAAGAGGAAGACAAGGAGAAAACAGCCTTCAGTGTTGGCGATGGTCTTTGGCAATTTACGGTGATGCCATTTGGATTATGTAATGCTCCAGCTACCTTTGAGAGACTTATGGATCAGGTACTGAAAGGATTGCACTGGAAAACATGTCTTGTGTACCTGGACGATATCATTGTATTGGGAAAAGGCTTTGATGAACATCTCAAAAATTTGGAGGAAGTTTTCCGAAGAATAGCTGGCGCTGGTCTCAAGTTAAGTCCTAAGAAATGTGCATTATTCAAGAAAGAAGTAAAATACTTGGGACATAAAGTGACTACAAAGGGCATCTGCACTGATAACGAAAAAATAGAAGCAGTAAAAGATTGGCCAAGACCTCGGAATCTACATAAATTGCGAAGCTTTCTTGGGCTGTGCACATACTATCGCCGATTTGTACCAAATTTTGCCAGCGTAGCAAATAGTCTCACGGAGCTTATGAGGAAAAATAAGACTTTTGAGTGGAGGAAGGAACAAGAAATGGCTTTCCAAACGTTAAAAGATCGGCTTTGTACTGCTCCAATGCTAGCATACCCGGTTCCAGGAGCGAGGTTTATTTTGGATACTGATGCGAGTGGTTATGCTATAGGAGGTGTTTTGTCACAGGAAATCGACGGACAGGAGAAGGTTATCGCATACTACAGCCGATCAATTGGGAAACCGGAAAGAAATTACTGTGTAACACGAAGAGAACTATTGGCATTGGTAGAATGCATCAAACACTTCCATAAGTACCTCTATGGTCAACGATTCCATGTCAGGACTGATCATGCAGCGTTAAAATGGCTTTTGAAATTCCGAAATCCGGAGGGTCAGTTAGCAAGGTGGATTGAGCGACTACAAAATTATGACTTTTCTATAGACCATCGCAAAGGCAGTACCCATGGAAATGCTGATGCAATGTCGCGGCGACCATGTAATCTTGAATGCAAGCATTGCTCTAAAGCTGAGGAGAAGGAAGACATCATAGATGTTCGGCTAATGACAATAACATCTACAGACGAATGGAATGCGGAACAATTAAGGAAGTGTCAGATAGAAGATCCAGATCTGGCACGTGTAATGATTGGTTTGGAGCAAAACGAACGACCATCAAAAGAAGAGATGTCAGCAGAAAGTCCTGTTGCCAAATCATATTGGGCACAGTGGAATAGTTTGCAATTGGTAAATGGTTGCCTACATCGTGTTTGGGAGAGTGAAGATGGTCAAAGTTCTAAAACATTGATAGTTGTTCCAAGGAAAAGAATACCGGATGTGTTAAATGAACTACACAATGGTCCAAGTGGAGGTCATCTTGGAGTAACAAAGACGGTAGAGAAAATCAAGAAGAGGTTTTATTGGGTCGGCTGCCGTCAGACAGTTGTTGAGTGGATTGCGAACTGCGACGTGTGCATAAAGGCTAAGGGTCCCAAATCCAGGAGTCATGGGCTGAAGAAACAATACAACTCAGGAGCACCATTTGAGAGAATTGCCATGGATGTAGCTGGGCCATTTCCTACTAGCAAACTTGGAAACAAATATGTACTGGTAGTCATGGATTACTTCAGCAAATGGCCGGAGGTGTACCCGATTCCAAATCAAGAAGCAGAAACTATAGCCGAAGTATTCACCAACAATTGGGTGGCGAGATATGGTGCACCTATAGAGCTACATTCTGACCAAGGAAGGAACTTCGAATCAGTTGTGTTTCAGGAGCTGTGCAAAACACTGGGTATTAGGAAAACCCGAACAACTGCGTTGCATCCACAATCAGACGGCATGGTAGAAAGATTTAACAGAACATTAGAGGAACATTTACGAAAAGTGGTGGACAAGTTCCAGAGAGATTGGGACACTCATATTCCTCTGTTCCTGATGGCATATCGATCGGCCGTACACGATACAACAGGTCAGACTCCTGCAAAAGTAATCTTTGGTAGTGATCTTCGACTGCCAGCTGACTTGAAATTTGGGATAAGTGCTGATGCGGGAATAAATGCCAGACAATCTAACAACGTTCTGGAAGAGGAAATGAGAGAAATACATGAACTTGTAAGACAGCGAACAAAGATCATGAGTGACAAGATGAAGGCCAGATACGACAAGGCAATGAACTCAGAAGGTTTTGTTGAGGGAGATCTAGTTTTGCTATACAACCCGCAGCGAAAGAAAGGTTTGTCCCCGAAATTGCAGTGTACTTGGGAAGGGCCCTACAAAGTGATTAAACGGCTCAACGATGTTGTGTATCGCATACAAACGATTGGAAGACCAAGGAATAAAATGAAAGTGGTTCATCTGGAAAGGCTAGCAGCATTTGGGACAAGTAATGTGTCAGATCGGGACGATCAGACTTAGGTGGAGGGCAGTGTGGCGAATATAATCGGTTCTCCACTTACATCACTAAAATGATTGAACACATCTCTAGGGAAAGTGCCAGCACTAGAAGAAGATACCAGATAATTTCCAGTGTTGCCAGAATTTTGCAGATTGCGTTTGACAGACTATATAAGGCGGCGAGCAGGCGCTCCAGAGTCAGTCGTAATTTAACCGTAGAAGTGTTAACATCAAGTCAAGTAAAACAAGTGTAGACTTTTTAGTCGTGAAATAAAGCAGTGTGAATTAAGAAGTAAATAAAGACTTTTATTTAACAATTCAGCGATACGAACCCTATAGAAATAATCGAGCTATCGACAAATACGTAACACTATCAAAAACTATCGATATTAACGTGCACTATCGATAGTTTTACAACTTTTACATCTGCATATTGCACATTATAGGGCCCGAATAGCCCAGTTAGTCGAGAACGTAAACCCGTGTACCGTGTCAGCTGATCCAACCTAAATGGGATTTGTATGTAACCGATTATTCAACGACGTACGACACAGAAGCCCGTACCGCAGAAATCAAAATCATTTTGATTTTTTACGTAAAAACGTGGCAGCTGATCGCTCGCATGGTTGCAAGGTAGAAGGGTTGCCAGTTGAACATTTTCAGTTATTAAATATTTAAACAGTAATTTTCACAGCATTATACAACTAAGGGCCTTTTCACATTACTCGGTACGACATCGGATCGACATTTTTTGCTCGGTATTTCCAGCTTACCGAAACGATTCCGCGTTGCTGTGTTTTTCACACTTGTGGGAATACTTTCGGTGCGTTATCGGCAGAAACATCGAAATTTGCAAAACAAAATTTTTAAGTTCAACAAATCAATCAATAATAACAATAATGTCTTCTAGCGAAGACGAAGACATTATAACTTGCTACATTTATAGCCGAAACGAGTTTTTTACTGACTTTGTTCTTCTTCTTTTATTACGCCGCAAAAATGTATGCAGTAATTCCTCAAATTTTACTGAACGGTCTTACCGCGTTGCGGTATACCGAAATCAATCCGCTCCGATTTCATGTATGCAACACTAATGTGAAAGTGCCAATTGAAATACATGTGGTCGGCAAGGTTTCGGTATACTTTCGGTAAAAACCAAAAATGTCGATCCGATTCCGCACCGAGTAAAGTGAAAGCGCTCTAACTCAACAAGATTGTAAAATGTTATCGAAAATACATATATGTGTTCACATGGAAAAAATAGTATGTCTACTTAAACGAACCATTTATTATTACTTTAATTTTTAAAAAGAAAGGAAAGAAAACGTTTATAAATTTTTTTTAAATCCCAAACAAAATGTAAATATATACATATATATAAATTAATAACAAGATAACAGCTTTGTTCAACAACTTTACTTGCAAGTACTTGCAAAAAGAGTGTCAATGTCAAATTAAGAGTAAAAACGAGAAAAAGAGAAAATTATCAACCAAAGTAATTGAACACAAAATCGTAAACATTCGCAAGAAAACAGCTGATACGCTGTTTTGACAATTTGATTTTTAGGTTAGGTTGTAATTGAAATTTTTGAAATTGGAAATGAATGGAAATAACTGAATTAGGAAAACAACTTTGGCTATTCCACAACATCATCAAGATTCGTTTTTGCGCTAACTTATTTAGTACATAATTAGAAATTTGCGTTTAAAATGTTTGTATATTTCCAATTGAAATTTTTGTGATAATATATTTTTGACACTTCTATTTTTTTAAAGCTGCTAGTAGTTGCAAATGAAAATTTTACTTGCAGCGTTTATCAACTCTCTCGAGGTCTTACTCTCTCAATTTGGCTCTCTTTTGCGAATTTTTTGGGTTATTGAACATAAATTCGTAACTATTCGTAAAAATATGTAAAAATTTTGAGATATTGAACACTCCTAATAAATGAAGATATTACTGAAAATTAAAGCAAAAATTGTATTTATCCACAATGGTGGCGGTATTTTCTTAATTGATAACTCTTGGTGGTCTTCTTCTGCAATTTTTCTACATTAAAAAGTTATAAATTGCCACAATAAATCTGAGTTTCTGTAACAAAATCAATTAAAGTGATGTCACACTAATACGATCCACACCACCATGTCACCACATATTTATACTAGAAAAGATATGAGTTACAGAAACAGTACAGATTTCTTAATTAAACACAGATTTTTGTGAGAATCTCGTTGCTTCCCAATATAATTTTTTTATGGATTTTCAATTGTAAATTTAATGTTCTGACTGTGTTTTTTGTTATTTTATGTTTTAGTCCTTGATAACTATCACCAAGGTGTGATGGAAATATATTGGGCAGCAACAAAATTACAAGAAAAATGTGTTTTAATTACCAACTAAGCCGTAAAAAAGTAACTAAATTAATAAAAAAAAAAGTCGTCAACGACAACTTTAAAAACGATTAAATTAGTATTTTCTTGTCATTTGGCAAATAATGCACAGTTGTGTATTGAAGAGTAATCCGCATAACACTTTGAAGATTAGTAAAAATCTTGTTTGTTCAAAAATGACTAAATGGCAACCCTGCCAAAATGTACACAAACTATATATATGTAAATATGTGTGAGTAAAACAGCTGATTGCTACGGGCTCAAAAAATCCTAAAAATTGCATACGGGCATTTGCGTCAGCGAGCGGACCACACGTTCTCGACTAACTGGGCTATTACACGATCAAATTATTTGATCAAATCACGTGTCTGTGTAATTTGATCAAATCGTTGTCAAATAGCTCATGAAATAGCCCATCAAATTTCATTCTAGCTTTCTATTATTTACAATAGATATTTTATCACGTATTAATGCTGATATTTCTTTTAATTTGTTTATAGAATTAAATTTTGGAGCACAAAATGAGTGACACTGACGATTGCATTGCATATATTGCGTTAGCATATAATGCAACACACGTTTATTTACATTTGAAATTTGATCAAATGGTTGCAACACACGTCAACTGCTAATTTGGCACTGAAATTTTATCTAACAGCACCTTACACGCATCCACAACGCACGTCAAATAGCCATCCAATTTTATGGAAAACAAAAATTTTTGATTTCGGTCAAATCGGCATCAAACACGTACGTGTGAAAAACACATAGACAATTTTACTACCACAGATACACGATTTGATCAAATATTTGATCGTGTAAGGGCCCTATTACATTTTAGGTTCTGTTAAAGACTCTGCACACGGCATTTGAAATTACGTTGATTAGCCGAAATTACTTTCCGAAATCACGCGCATTCACACACGTTTTTGAGTAATTTCATTTAGTCGGGTCTCAGTTACGCTGTTCCTGCGCAAAATAAAAATTTGTACATGGTCAACTTAAATGAAAATATCATTAATAAAATACTCCCACCAAATTAAATTTTTTATAATTAAAGAATCGCTAATGCAATATACAATGAGAATATTTCGGCTAGAGTTTCGACGTCGATATCCACTTTTTGAAAATGCGAAATAATGGCAATTTCACCACGAAAATCAGTTACAATGTGACTAAAATGCAAGTCCTAGCTTTAATTTAACTAAATAAATCGTTTTCACAGATTTTTTAATTACACAATTCATGTAATTTATTGTTAAATTCACCCTTCCCAAAAGCAAAATTTCATGTGGGAAAATTGATTCAACTGCCTTTGGAACGATACTTTTTATACAAGTTTTCACTTTTATAACTTTTAATTACATTTAAACATTGATTTTATTTATATTTTCGGGAGAATTTTACGTTTTTATTATAAAAAACTCGCTTTTATTAATTTGTTTACATTTTTTCACTAACCGCGACGAGTTATGTGTGATTCTGTGTTTCTGACTACATGTAGGGTTGTATTATACAGTACTTTTTGTGTTGCCATAAGGTAAATAAGTAAGAAAAAGGCACCTAAATATGAAAATTTTTAATAACAAATCGCGCGGAGTACTAGGCAGAAGGACATCACCATGGCGGTAGCTTAGGTTGTATATCCGGACTTTGGTGGCGTAGCCCAGGGTTATTTTAAATAAGCGCGGCCAACGCAGAAAAGTGTTTGACAATTTTTATTTAAAAATATCAAAACTTTATAAAAATCGCGCGGTGTATTACGCAGAAGGACATCACCGTGGCGGTAGCCACGCTTAGGTTGTATATCCGGACTTCGGTGGCGTAGAAAAGTGTTTCACAATTTTTATTTAAATTTGGTGTTACACCATTTTTTTCGCCAAACGGCAAGACCCAACCCAACACCCAACGGCAATCCTGGCGAGTGTTCAGTGAAATTTGTATGGGAAATATCGGAACTTTAACGACGTATATCTCGGGAACCATAGGCCTCCGGAGGGTGGGGTCTTCAGTTTTGTGGTCCCCTCCGGCCCCCCCTACCCCCCTAAAAAACCTTTTTTTTCTAGCCGGGGTATCGTCGTCTAAAATTTTACCAATATTTCTAAGAAACCGTCGCGTTAGCGCAGATGTATATGCGCTAAAATAAAACTCAGCTAATGTGAAATATTAGCGATGGGTAAAGATGTTTTCGATTATAATCGATAAAATTTAGAGAAGAGACCGATTCTAGAGTAATTTCGTGAGTATTTTCGCCGAAATGCGCATTTCAAGGGTAATTTCAGCTGGCATTTTTGTATGGCAAAACAACGTTATTTAAGGGTAATTAACGCCGAAAACACGATTTTTGCCTAAATCACCCTTAAATCATGCCCGTGTGCAGAGGCTTTTAAGGTTTTATATTCGTCTATGTAGAGAAAATAATAGAAACGACATTATAGAAGGCTTTGAAGATTTTTTTCTTTCGACTTCAAACTTTCACTTCCGTGTACCAAAATATACTGGACTGAATGTAACACGATCAAATCATTTGATCAAATCGCGTGTCTGTGTAATTTGATCAAATCGTTGTCAAATAGCCCATCAAATTTCATTCTAGCTTTCTATTATTTACAATAGATATTTTATCACGTATTAATGCTGATATTTCTTTTAATTTGTTTATAGAATTAAATTTTGGAGCACAAAATGAGTGACACTGACGATTGCATTGCATATATGGCGTTAGCATATAATGCAACACACGTTTATTTCCATTTGAAATTTGATCAAATGGTTGCAACACACGTCAAATGCTAATTTGGCACTGAAATTTGATCAAACAGCACCTTACACGCATCCACAACGCACGTCAAATAGCCATCTAATTTGATGGAAAACAAAAATTTTTGATTTCGGTCAAATCGGCATCAAACACGTACGTGTGAAAAACACATAGACAATTTTACTACCACAGATACACGATTTGATCAAATATTTGATCGTGTAAGGGCCCTATTACGTATTTGTCGATAGCTCGATTATTTCTATAGGGTTCGTATCGCTGAATTGTTAAATAAAAGTCTTTAGGGCAGGGACCGAAAATTACGGTTATTTTTTTTTTGTGTGGTCAAAGGGTTACGCAAAAATAACCTTTATCTTCTTGTGGTCCTTAATAACCATTATAAAAACCATAAAACCGTTTTGGGCCTGAATAACCGTTATGGCAACCAACAAAGTGTTTTGGGCTTGAATAACCGTTATGGCAACCAAAAAACTGTTTTGTGCCTGAATAACCGTTATTCATATTTTTATTCTTTTTTGGTCAGCAATAAAAATCAAGCCTATTTATTTGTCAATATTTCTGGACGATATTGGTAACAAATGAAAGGTGTTAAGCAGGGCTTTTACATAGAGGTGTATTTGTTAAGATTCGTAGGTCGGGTTCCCAGTTATGGGTAAAAAGTGGACCCGGATGCCCTGGAATGTTTTAAGCAATATTGGTATAAAAAGAAAAGAAGTAATCAGAGCTACAATCCCTGCTCAACACCTTTCATTTGATACCAATATCGTCCAGAAATATTGACAAATAAATAGGCTTCATTTTTATTGCTGACCACAAAAGAATAAAAATCTGAATAACGGTTATTCAGGCCCAAAACAGTTTTTTGGTTCCCATAACGGTTATTCAAGCCCAAAACACCCAAAGCCCAAAACGGTTTTTTTGTTTTTATAATGGTTATTAAGGACCAACAAAATTTTTTTTCTCATTATAATGGTTAAATATGACTGAAATGGGGTAATTTCTCTTATAACCGTTACGTCCCTGCTTTAGGGGCATTTCAGTTATTACATCTGTGTCTGGGTCAAGATAAATTTTTACTAAAACAATCCGGCTCATAATGAAAATTGGCTGCACTTGAAAAGAACTAAAAAGAAAAAAACATATACAACATATACCCAGCAGTAAAAATCTGAAATGAATCCTTTATGAATCACTGATGAAATTTATTATGAGGAGGCATCAGTGAATACTTTCATATAAAGGCTGCTGAATTTTTTCAAATAAATGGTTTGCTTTCCTTATGCCTATATGACACCGTTCGGAGCCGGCATAAAACTGTCCAATGGTAGGAAAAACAAAAGGAGCACACCTCGAATTGGGAGAGAAGCTCGGCCATAAAACTCGTCAGAGTTAAAATAGCGCAAAAGCAATTCTTCTGTACGTTGAAAAGAGACAAATACTGCCTCAAAAACAATTTGATTGACATTAAACTTCAAACTAAATGAAAATAACTATTTCAAAAATTATTTTTTTGGAAATTTGAATTTAAATTACTGAAATAAATTATGAAACTCAAATGGCGGGATAGCTATGTATTCCATGTTATAAGGAGAAGCCAGTGCGCAGTATAATTTTTCTTCCGGACTTCTTCTTTCCCCTTACGGCCAAAGCAGAAGCTTACAAGAGGCAAATTTAAAATTTTATATTTCCATATATTTTTTATTTTAAATATATACAACATATACCCAGCAGTAAAAATCTGAAATGAATCCTTTATGAATCACTGATGAAATTTATTATGAGGAGGCATCAGTGAATACTTTCATATAAAGGCTGCTGAATTTTTTCAAATAAATGGTTTGCTTTCCTCATGCCTATATGACACCGTTCGGAGCCGGCATAAAACTGTCCAATGGTAGGAAAAACAAAGGGAGCACACCTCGAATTGGGAGAGAAGCTCGGCCATAAAACTCGTCAGAGTTAAAATAGCGCAAAAGCAATTCTTCTATACGTTGAAAAGAGACAAATACTGCCCCAAAAACAATTTGATTGGCATTAAACTTCAAACTAAATGAAAATAACTATTTCAAAAATTATTTTTTTGGAAATTTGAACTTAATTACTGAAATAAATTATGAAACTCAAATGGCGGGATAGCTATGTATTCCATGTTATAAGGAGAAGCCAGTGCGCAGTATAATTTTTCTTCCGGACTTCTTCTTTCCCCTTACGGCCAAAGCAGAAGCTTACAAGAGGCAAATTTAAAATTTATATTTCCATATATTTTTTATTTTAAATATAATTTATTTTATAGTTGTCAAATTGAAAAATTTGTCAGAAAAGCTGCCGAATGTCAAAAAACCTACCGAAATACAAGCTGGCTCGTTGGTTTTTAACCGCCTAGATGGTATTTCGTTTGGTTTTTTCAATATAGCCTGCTCGCTTGCACCAACGCAAAACGATAGTGATGAGTATTCAACAAAGAATCATCAATGATCATTTAGGAGTGAGACAAATTTACTGCAGGGTATATGTATATATGTATTCATACACAAATGTCACTTTTCAGTTCTGCCAAATCAAAAAAGCTCTGTGTTGCCAAATCAGCACGGAAAAAACAAATCGAACAGGGCGGATCAGAAATTGAACCAGCAATTTATCTGGTTTAATCGAGCTGAAATCTTTGTTGTTGCATTTACATGCAAAAATTTTTATCTGGGTTAGGATTACCGTATGTGAAACACGGCTTTTATTTACTTCTTAATTCACACCGCTTTATTTCACGACTAAAAAGTCTACACTTGTTTTACTTGACTGGATGTTAACGCTTCTACGGTTAAGTTACGACTGACTGCGGAGCGTCTGCTGGCCGCTTTATATAGTCTGCCAAACGCAATGTGGAAAATTCTGGCAACAGTGGATATTATCTGCAGCTGGATTCAGTAACATTAGACGACAACGCAAATCGAGTTGTTAGCTTAACAACAATGACGTTTGCAGTGACAACAGTAGGATTCGCTAACTTATTTTTCACGACATAAAACAGCTGACTTTTAGTATTTATTCAAAATGACAAAAAGCTGAAACTCTGCTCACCTCAGCTGTTTGAAACGTTGATATTTACGAAAAGCACAAAAAGGAATGTGCAAAAGTGCAAAAGTAAACTTTCTTAATATAAATTTTCTTAATAAATATAAATAAATATGTAAGTGAATATAACTAGTATTAATATATATATGCATTAGTCAAATATTGAGGCATTTTTAAGATGTCCCCACGCGTGTGTACCAATGCAAATGCTTGCGAAAACATTTGTACAATAATACATACGTGAGTTAATTAATTTAAGAAAAGTGGTTTCATTCGAGTAATTTACTATCCATTTTATGTGAATATTGATTAAAAATCAATTCCGGGTATGTTTTAATCAAATACTGAGGCATTTATTAAGATGTCTCCACGCTGGTGTACCACTGCAAATGCTTGTGAGAACATTTGTACAATAATACATATGTGAGGTAATTAATTAAAAAAAAAAGTTGCTTAATTCAAGTAATTTATTGTCTATTTTATTTGAATATATATTCAAAACCAATTCCGGATATCTATTTATCAAATACAAGAAAAATATTTGGCTTTAAACCTTTCTCACAAATTTTCTCACAAATAAACAACACAAAACTACAAGTCGTCAAATCACTGACGTTGACGGCAACAGCTGTTTGTTCGATCGCAAATGTTGTTAAGGAAATAGCTAGCGAATATCCAATGTGACAAAAATATCGTTTAGTTCGCTAAACGATAACGCATGTTGTTAAAATTGGGTAGTGAATTCAGCTACTGTACTGAGTTTCTGTAACTGAACTCTATCAATAGTTTCGACCGATTGACGTCATAATGACGTCAATCGATAGATTCTCTCTTGCTTTTTAGGTGGTGACAAAGTGTGGAACGTATTAATGTGACGTCATTTTGATCGACAATTTTCGCGATTTTGTTACAGAAACTCACTTCTGGTCTCTTCTTCTAGTTCTGGCAGTTTCCTTAGCGATGTGTTCAGTCATTTAGTAATGTGAGCTGAACCGATTATATTCGCCACAATATTTAAAACTATCAATGGTGGCACTATCGATAGTTTCCCAACTCTAGAGGGAAACTACCCTGCAAGCGCCATGATAATCATTTGACCAATCAATTGATGATCACATGTGATCCATCACTCTCCATCAAGAATTCCTATCACATTATTAAGGGCAATATGAAAAATGTGATGGAGTGAAGTGTATACGTGTGAGTTTGCATCTCGCTCCCACTTATGCGTAATCATATGATTTTCTATATATAGCTGAACTCTTTCCTCTCTCACTTTATACCCATCAATGTTGATGTAAATACCAGTCACATATGATCCATCACACTTGATATACGAATCTATCACAGCTGAGCCATCAAATTTGATGCCTGAACCTTTCACAAATGAGCCACAAACAAATCTATCATAGTCTATATTTATTATATTCATTAAACAGATATTATTAACATATGTATATGAAATAAAATTAGATTTTTAACACCAAAAATATACTTTTTACTGCTCGCGGTGATGGCTAAGCTCGACAGTCTTGCATACGCCTCTCTCGAATTCTATGGAGTCGACTTCTTGGAAGACATCTGAAATTGAAGTGAAAAAAAAATATATATATGTAAATGTACTACATAATAAAGCTGGTTTGACTTAAATATGTATGTACTTATCTTTATACTTTAAAAAACGATTATTAATTATTATTTTTTCTTATCTTTATTCACTATTAAACTATATTTTTAGCACACGAAAGAACGCGATCAACTAGCTTCCACGAATTTAATTTTTTTTTAAACGAATCAACCCTGTCCTCTCACATATGATAAAAAAGTGTGTCAATGTATTAGTGTGAAACTTTTGCATGTGTTAGTTTCCATCACACGGGTTTTGCTGGGTAGGGCTGCCTAATAGCCTCTGCACATTGGCATGATTTAAGGGGAATTTAGGCAAAAATCGTTGTTTCGGCGTTAATTACCCTTAAATAACGTTGTTTCGCCATACAAAAATGCCAGCTGAAATTACCCTTGAAATGCGCATTTCGGCTAAATAACTCACGAAATTACTCTGGAATCGGTCTCTTCTCTAAATTTTATCGATTATAATCGAAAACATTTTTACCCATCGCTAATACTTCACATTGGCTGTGTTTTATTTTAGCGCAGATGTATATGCTATTAAATTTGTTCGCGACGGTTTCTTAGATATATTCTCATTGTATATTGCATTAGCGATTCTTTAATTATAAAAAATGTAATTTGTTTGGAGTATTTTTTTAATGATATTTTCATTTAAGGTGACCATGTAAACAATTTTATTTGGCGCAGGAACAGCGTAACTGAAACACGACTAATGCCGGAATTCTGTAAGCAATCTCTAGTCACTAATAGAGACTTTTGGAGACTTTTTCGTGGTGAGATTGATTTTGAGACAATTTGGTATTCTGTAAGCGAGCTCACGTCTCAAGTCTCAAAAAATACGTCACTAATTAGTGACCTGGTGGCGAGGAGGTCACAGAATAAATAAAACATTGAGGTGAACTAAATAAAGCGTCAAAATTTATAAAAACTTACAATTTGTTTGCCCTTTGCTTGTCCGCTTGCTATTTTCTGTAATAAATAAATTTTTTTTGCGAATCGGTTCAGGTAAAACACTCATAAAATATTATGTTCGTAACTATTTTTATAAGTGATAAGTAGAAATGATACACTTTATTTTTTAATGCAATATATTGCTCATAAATTCATTTCCAAAATCTATTTCGATGTAATCGATTAGTGAGTATTCGTTAAATTATTTTGTTATCTCAAACAGTCTCAGTACATTTTCACCACAGTATTTGGTGAAATTTTTAGTGACTGCCGGTTGCTGAATACCAAAATTGGCTCAAGTCACTAAAAATGTTTCAAATCTCAAATTTAGTGACTTGAGATGAGACGGAGTTACAGAATTCGCCTATAAATGAAATTACTCAAAAACGTGTGTGAATGCGCGTGATTCCGGAAAGTAATTTCGGCTAATCAACGTAATTTCAAATGGAGTGTGCAGAGGCTATAAGTCGTCTTCGACTTTCATCGATTATTATCGACTTTTTGCTTAAAATTATCGACTTTATAATCTTTTGTTGTGTAGTCGGGAAATTTAGTTCACTTTTTTGAGCGCTCAATTGGTGAGCGTTCTCTTCAGTGGAGTAGTTCACTTTAAGAGCCTATACACACTTGCGACTCAATCGATTTAGTCGAATGTTGATTTGCATGGGAATGTATGGAAGCATTCACACTACATTCAATTAGTTGTACAACTGAAACAGTTGGATTTGCAGCCCAATTTCATTCCAACTGAAACAGTTGTACAACTGCTTGATCAGCAAGGCGCCCTTCTACGTATTCACACTTGAGACAATTTAGTCGAACGACTACAACAACAACAGTGATATTCGTAGTGGAAAGAGTTGCCATGCTGACAGCACTACTTTTATTTCACTTTTGGTAAATTGTAGAGATTGAATATTTCAATTAATATTTTCAAAATGTTTAAAAACAAAAGGTTCGTTTCTTATTAACTACACCATTTCCAGATGGATTTTAGAAAGCGTTAACTGGATTTTAGAAAGGGGAAATTGGATTTTAGAAATGTCAATTGGATTTTAGAAAGGGGAAATTGGATTTTAGAAATGTCAATTGGATTTTAGAAAGCGTTAAAAGGATTTTAGAAAACAAAATTGGATTTTTGAAAGCTTGAATTGGATTTCAGAATGTGCGTTTAAAATAAATTTTACACAGAATTTTTCGAAAAGAAATTCTTTATTGCGTATGAAAGTATAAATTAATAATTATATAAATTTTCGAAAATCCAATTTACAGTTTCTAAAGTCCAATTTCCCTTTTCTAAAATCAAATCGACATTTCTAAAATCCAATTTTCCCTTTCTAAAATCCATTTGGCTATTCTAAAATCTAATTTCCCCTTTCTAAAATCCAATTGACATTTCTAAAATCTAATTTCCCCTTTCTAAAATCCAATTGACATTTCTAAAATCCAATTTCCCCTTTCTAAAATCCAATTGACATTTCTAAGATCCAATTTCCCCTTTCTAAAATCCAGTTGACGCTTTCTAAAATCCATCTGGAAATGGTGTAGTTATAGACAAGAATTATCTAACTAAGGATATTTACTTCCGTTTTCATATGTTTCTTGATATTGTTGTTCTCTTCAAATGCCATTAATCGCATTTTAAAATAGAAATAATGAAAATGAAATTTCATGAAAATTATTAATGGCTGATTTTTACTATTTTTCCATTTCTTGTACTTCTGTTCGTTTCGCCTTTATGAGCGTAATTCCTTCCGTTTTTCTCTTTTCATTTACTTGACAGCTAGTTGCTAGTTTAATAAGAAACAAAGCCAAACAATAGCTTTGTTTCTCTATCCACTAATTAACGTTAATAAACACTAATTTTTAGATTTGACATATAATTTGTGTTTCTTTGGTTTCTCTCCAGTAAAAGAGAGCGAACTGAACGAAAATTGAGAGAGCACTGAACGAAACTGGTGAGAGCGGCAATGATAGTTCTACTAACTTTTTTACTGGACAAATTTTCACTAGCAAGACACTAGCAAGAAGAAGAAGAAATGTCAAATGTGGAAAAAGGAATTCAAATTTGTATTTGAAAATACAAAAGTAAATATATACGTAGTAAATCAAGTTATATGGCTATTTTTATTAAAAAAAAAAGGTTTAATATGGAAACGGGAAGTTATTTATAATGTATGGATGCTGTCAAACTAATCCTATATTGAAACATATGTACATATATACATTAGACAGCGGCTCAAAACAAGAACCACGAAGAGAGTGCATCTTCCGCCGGATCGGCTGTAATGAAAGAAGTAAGAAAAATTATTCTTACAATTCACCCTTACCTTTCACTGTTTGCTATTAGACAAATCCATCTTCATATATACATATGTACATACAGAGATTTTTAAGAATTGTAACAATGCTTATGGAGCCTATTGAAAACGATGATGAGATTGAACAGGTAGCTGTAGAAAGTTTAAGGTCAATCGACATCGGTTTGTTTCTAACCAATCGAAATACCAGGAATTGTTTACTTCAGTACATTGAAATTGTAGTTCCGAGCTATCGTCATAATTTTCGAATTTCCAGAAGCTTGCTTGAAATGAGCGAGTATGTCAGTCGAAATTTGTTTTTCTAAGGCAATAGAACACTTAAAGGGATATATTAAAATCCATATTTTTCTTTTCTGATGATGATTTCAATTTTTTATTCTTTCTTAAATTTTCGGGCGTGTCATTTATCTTTTTTCATGCGCCAAACCATCATATCGTCGTTTAAACTGCATAACCGCTTAAGTGAAACTTTCATAACCGCCTATGCCAATATTGAGATTTTCCAAACTTTAACTCCTGGTGGTCTGCTCTATGGATTTATACCATAGATTTGACCTTTGGGAAGCTCTATATTTTCTTCTAATGTTCTTTTCACCTCTGAAGTCGGAGAGTTGGGCGGTTATGAAAGTCTCACGAAGTGTAAACGGTGATATGTCACTAACATTTGCTAATTCAAGTTTCCTAATCTATTTTGCTAATATCTCTCACTGAGAGCAAATGTCACTTCACTCTCACAAATTTCGTTAAAAGAGATTAGCAAGAAATGTTAGTTAATGTTTTGCTGGAAAGTAAAGAAAAGAACCTAATGTATGCACTTTTTGTTTATTTTATTGTTTTTTATTTATTAATCAAGTTGACAGCTGACAAGAAGGTGCTTTCATGTAAGAATGCAGATAAACTTTAACAATTTAATACTTCATCACTTTATATGAAGACCACTAATGTAAAATTTGCTGAGTAAAATGTGAACATTGGCAACACTATGACATTGTCAATCGCACGACTATTTAGTCTCAAGTGTGAATAGCTGCCACCGATTCGACTAAATAGTTGGAGTAGTGTGAATACAACAGTCCAATTCGACCAAATCGATTGAGTCGCAAGTGTGTATAGGCTCTAATTCGCCATTTAGAGCCTATACATACTTGCGATTCAATCGATTTAGTCGCATTGGGCTGTTGTATGCAAATCCAACTGTTTCAGTTGTTCGACTAATTGAATGTATTGTGAATGCTTCCATACATTCCCATGCAAATCAAGCCCGACTAAATCGATTGAGTCGCAAGTGCGTATAGGCTCTTAGTATGTAAGTATCTACTGTTTTTTTTTAAACCAGTTTGAAAACCTAATGAAGTTCACCAGGGCCCTCACTCTGCAGTTCTGTTCGAAAGCGAAATTCGATTCGAAAGCACATTCTTATTGTATAATATATATGGCATAGAACTCGAAATCGAACGAATTTTCTTTCGAATTGAACTACAGAGTGAGGGCCCAGATCCTTTATGTCGACGTCCGCGACTTTGCATAGGCTATCCAGGAAAGGAGTCCCAAGAAAGCGTCTTCTGGTGCTGTTAAGAGCCGGGCAGTGGCAGATGAGGTGTTCGATTGTCTCCTCACCTCATCATCTTTCCAGCTTATGCAGCATCTGCGGTAGGGTGCACCTGGCCTCTCTGCGCGTATCTCGATGAGGTAGTGTCGATATGTCATCTCTCCTTAGTATAAGTGAACCCATTTCTGCCACGTTTGGCTTGATGTTCGACATACTGGGTTCTGTTGCCACCTATCGCTTGCTAGTTTATAGACATGCTGTTTAAGCATTAGCTTGCTTGTGGCAAACAGCATACCCATGCGTTTTTTTGTCAGGAAGAACCTGCTCGGTATTGCCCTGCCTCGCAAGTTCATCAGCCCTACAATTGCCATCGATATCCCTATGTCCCGTGACCCACAGGAGGTGCAGACAGATCTGTTTGGCCATCTCCTGTAGAGATCGGCGACATGAATAAATACCTGTGGTTAAGTTCATGTCCTATACGGTTAACAGCGTCTCTTAAAGCTGACACTTCAGCCATTCCACGAATAACACTAGAAAGAATGTCAAATCAAAACAAAGTATGATAAGTTTGTTTTTACATGGCCGTTTTAATTCTAATAATTACACTGGATCACAAAATGAAATTTTTTGTCTGTACTTTGGACGTGACTACCCTATATATATGTAAAATCGGTCGCTGATTCCGAAAATCGGCTTCATTTTTAATTCTATGGGAAGGTTTTTGAGATATAGGCAATTTACCGCTATTTGGCCAATGGGTCCACTTAATCCAGTATATCTCTTTAACACAGTGAGCTATATTCCTTAGGGTGACACCAAACGAAAGAAAATTAAATTAAATTACGGGTATAACATGCATAGAATATACCCGTGCAGAGGCATTGCGCGACTTGGCTGTATTTACTTGATCGCCTATAACTTTTCCATTTTACAATGGATTTTCTTCGTTGATAGCTTACCTTTTTCCCAATAGAATGGAGCTTCACGCAAAGGAGTAAAACCGAAGGTGAAAACATTGGTTTTAAAGATATTGCCTGACAAAGTCAATTTTTTCTTCAAAAAATCGTAAAAAATCGAAAAAATTAAAATTGAATCGTCAATATTTCAGAAACTGTAAGAGCTAGAGAAAAATGTTATAGGAGCCGTGAAAAGTAAATTTAATTTTCTTTCGTTTGGTGTCACCCCAAGGATGATAACTCACTGTGTTAAAGAGATATACAGGATTAAGTGGAACCATCGGCCAAATAACGGCAAATTGCCGATATCTCAAAAAGCTTCCCATAGAATTAAAAATGAACCCGATTTTCGGAATCAGCGACCGATTTTACATATAGAAAGGATGGTCGCGTTCAGAGTATTTTTTGGCTGTAGAGCAGTGTTATTTTATGTGAATTTTATATGAGCTATTTGCCAGTTTATAATTAAGAAAAACAGACAAAGTATGAAAATTTGACAACCTTTAAAACAGAAAGAAGAAGAGCGATTTTCTATCGATTTAATCGTTCTTATAGGTCCATGATTCGCTTTGAGTTTAACAATATACTCAACCGGAATCAACTTTGCAAATAAAAAAGGAGAAATCAGCTGACGAGATGAGTCCATTTTATAGGTAAGCCATGGTATGTAATTTGGGAGTAAAGCGCTAAGCATAATCAGTACTTCTCCGTCATGACGTACGTCGTTATCGACTGACATGACGTACGTAGCGGAAGCGTAGCGTAGTGGCACATAAAATATGTGTTCGGTGAATGCACTAAAAATGATAACGGCGATCTGGTAACTGATGTCCAGAGCATACTTAAGTTGTGGAGGGATCACTTCTCCTCCTTGCTTGATAATGGCAACAGTGAAATTGCTGAAGGAGAAGATGTACGACCCGAATCCCCAATAGCAGATGATGGTAGACATGTTCCACCACCAGACTATGACGAAGTGCGAATAGCAGTATCTCGGCTTAAGAATAATAAAGCGCCGGGCACTGACGGCTTGCCAGCCGAACTATTCATACATGGTGACGAAGAGTTGATAAGAAGCATGCATCAACTCCTATGCAGAATATGGTCGGACGAGCGCATGCCCGACGATTGGAACTTAAGTGTGCTCTGCCCAATCCACAAAAAAGGAGACTCCACAGTACGCGCCAATTATCATGGGATAAGCCTCCTGAATATCGCATATAAGGTCTTAGCAAGTGTATTGTGCGAAAGGCTGAAGCCCATCGTCAACAATCTGATTGGACCTTATCAGTGTGGCTTCAGACCTGGTAAATCTACCATCGACCAGATCTTCACAATACGCCAAATACTTGAAAAAAACCCATGAAAAAGGAACCGACACACACCATCCCTTTGTCGATTTTTAAGCCGCTTTTGATAGCACGAATAGGAATTGCCTATATGCCGCAATGTCTGAATTTGGTTTCCCTGCAAAACTTATACGGCTATGTCAAATGACGTTGAATAACACCACCAGCTCCATCAGAATTGGGAAGGACCTCTCCGAACCGTTCGAGACCAAACGAGGTTTCAGACAAGGTGACTCCCTTTCGTGTGACTTCTTCAATTTGATGCTGGAAAAGATAATACGAGCTGCAGAACTTAACCATACAGGAAGCATTTTATACCACAAGAGTGTACAACTGCTGGCGTACGCCGATGATATCGACATCATTGGCACTAACACTCGCGCCGTATGTTCTGCCTTCTCCAAGCTGAATAAAGAGGCTAAGAAAATGGGTTTGGCGGTTAACGAGGACAAGAGGAAGTACCTCCTGTCATCACACAAAGAAACAGCACGCCTTGGCAGCCACGTCAATGTTGATAGCTACAAATTCGAAACTGTTAAGGACTTCGTCTATTTGGGAACCAGCATTAACACCAAGAATGATGTCAGCACGGAGATCCAACGAAGAATCACGCTTGCCAATAAATGCTACTTCGGACTGAGTAGGCAACTGAAAAGTAAAGTCCTCTCTCGACAAACAAAAATCACACTCTACAGGACGCTCATCGTTCCAGTCCTCATATGCGGCGCAGAAGCATGGACAATTTCAAAATCAGATGAGATGGCACTTGGAGTATTCGAGAGAAAAGTTCTTCGTAAGATTTATGGACCTTTGCGCGTTGGCGTGGGCGAGTATCGACGGAGATTTAACGATGAGCTGTACGAGCTTTACACAGACAACGACATTGCTCAGCGAATAAAGATCCAGCGGCTGCGTTGGGCAGGTCATGTCGTGAGAATGGATGAAGGCGCTCCGGTCAAGAAAGCATTTCTATCGAAACCCGCTGAACGCAAAAGAAAAGGGAGGCCTCCACTGCGTTGGGAAAATCAGGTGGACAGTGATGCTGCCTCCCTAGGTGTTCCCAAGTGGCTCCATGCTGCGCGAAACAGAAGCAATTGGCGCGCTCTGTTGGTCTCGGCCAGAATCGTCTAGACGGTTAAGCGCCAAACAAGAAGAAGAGAAGAGAATGCACTAAAAGTGTAGGGTAGAACAATATCAAGCATTTGTCACAGAAGTTTTATGTAAAGGCGTCAAAAAACGAAAATTAACGAATTGCTAAGAGCAAAATCGCATGGAATATGTATTAATACTAATATTTAATTTTAAGGTGGTTACAAAACACAGTTCTGCACAGTTTAGTACAAAATCGAGTTATCGAACGCAATTTTCTGCACTGTGGTGCAGTGGGTAGAGTGCTCGCCTGCTATGCCAGAGGTCTCGCGTTCAAACCACGGTCCGAGCCAAACACCAAAACAATTTCTCTAATTAGTAAAAATCCAATTATTGGGTTTTTTAAGAGCAGCGGTCACCTCTCGGCAGTGGACGGCATACCCTCCGAGGGTATTTCTGCCATGAAAAAGCTTCTCTCAAAAAATGCATTCGTCGTTTGGAGCCGGCATAAAACTGTAGGTCCACCCAATTAGTAGGAAAAAAAGGAGCACACCACAGTTATATTTAATATTTGAAAAAAAGTACTGAAATTCACTCATTATCAGACATTCCACATAGTAGCCGAAACTTATCGGTTATTTTAGAGATACGGTTTTCAATTTGATCAACCTTTGAGATTACGTGAAGTTTTTTGGTTGAGAAAAACCATGGAAGCTTCAACATCATTTTTAAAGGTTTATTTTGACAAACCTGTAGTTTCTTAATGTGCGTTTTAGCGCAGTTGCCCCATGCCGGACACGCGTAGAGCATTATTGCGTGTGTAGGATCGTAAAGGTTTTTTTGCAACCGCTTAGGTATCGAAATACAACAAGAGAAAAGGGGCCGAACAAGAATAACAAATGTATACGCGAGGTGATCAGCTTTCAGACTAAATTTATTTGCACAAAATTCTTCTGCTTAACCTATGTCTATGGAATACATAAATACCGATAATTCTTTTTGCTCGTTATCCATTCCATAACCTTCGCAAATATATGACTTAATATATGCAGTCCCGTTGCAGCCATACGTATTAGTTAAGCTCAATATATACATATGTAGATATGTAAGTACCTTCTTATATATTTAAGTACAAAGAACTATTTTACTGCAAGTATATACATACGTACAATTTTGAGTTTAATGACCTAAGCATAATTGATACTTTTGGTAATTGTGCAAGCAAATGAACAATAAGAAATTAACATATGGTTGGCAATGCAGAGATGGGCAATCGGTGATCCAACATCCCGGCCCGGTTGAAAGAAATTTCAAATTGGTAACATTGCCAGCTTGTGGATGGGTCGCCGAATGATACCTTTTGCTGTGCGCACGTCAACTACATGGATTTTTGAGTCCTTCCCTGGTATGCATTTGACAATTCTACCCATACGCCATTTTTGAGGTGGGAGGTTATCTTCATGTACAATAACCAATGTGTCGATGTCGATGTTTGGCCGATCTGTAAACCATTTTGATCGCACTTGTAACTCGTTGATATACTCATGGGACCACCGCTTCCAAAATGATTGTTTTATGCAGGTGATCTGTTCCCACTGATGTACGCTTGACAGGTTTGCAGAGACGTTTCGCTCCTGAAGAGCTTTCAAAGAGCCACCAATGAGAAGATGACCCGGGGATAATGCGTCTAAGTCGTTCGGATCAGATGACAATGGTGTTATTGGCCGAGAGTTCATAACTGCTTCGATTTCTACTAATACTGTAGTGAGTTCTTCATAAGTGAGTCGTGCATTTGCGATGCTACGACTTAAGTGACCCTTTGCTGATTTTACGGCCGCCTCCGCCGAAATGAGGAGATCTAGGGGGGATAAAATTGAAATTTATGAACTCGTTGGAACAATAAGCTACAATGGTGTCTTGATTTTCTCGATTGAATGAAAATGATTTTAATTGCGTGAGCTTATTACAAGCGCCAACAAAATTTGTCGCATTGTCGCAGTATATATCCGTTGGCAGGCCTCTTCTTCCCACCATTCGTTTAAGCGCTGCCAGAAATGCGTCAGTGGACAAATTTGACACGAGTTCGATGTGTACTGCCTTTGTTGCCAAGCAAACGAAAATTGCGATGTACGCCTTGTAAGGCGTCTTGCCTCTAATCCGCGGGTACACATCAACCGGTCCACAAAAGTCTACTCCGCAGCGGGCGAAAGGTCGCGACGGTGTCAGTCGCTCTACTGGTAAATGTCCCATGATTTGCTGCATCAATTTCCGCTTGTATCGTACGCAGTGTATGCATGATCTGACGACTTGCCTTGCCACGTCGCGCGCTTTGACAATCCAAAATTTAAGCCTAATAAATGCCACTAGTGCCTTTGGCCCTGCATGGTAATGTTTTCGGTGTAGATGCCTCACGTAGTGCGTGACGAAATCACACTTGCTTGGCAATAGAATTGGGTGTTTTCTTTCTTCTGGGATGTCCGCCATATCCAAACGTCCACCAACCTTTAGTAGTTGAAATCCTTCGACCGACTCGAGAAAGGGGTTGAGATAGCGCAACGATCCATTTGTAGGTAAATTTTTCTGCAAAAGATGAATATCATTAGCGAAATAATTTTGTTGTACGTTCCAAATTATGCAAATTAAGGCATGATGCAGTTCATGTGATGAAAGTGGTCCTACTACGTCGTAATTGCCACCACTTCGTAGATTTTTGGCAAATCGAAACATCCAGGCGATTAGTCGAATGCTGCTTTCATACGAACTACGCTGATTGACAACTTCAAGAATATGATTGCTATTTGTAATTGCTGTGAAGGCTGACTTACGCTTTTCCTTGTCTACGACTTCTAAGTAAACGTTACCGATTTCGTTTTTAGGCTAAGTTTCCATATTTTTGTATAAAAATTCAGGTCCAATATACCAAATTGATTTTGCGATTTCATCTACCGTACATCCTCTAGAAACTATGTCTGCGGGATTGCTCTGTGTTGGCACGTACCTCCAATGGGTTTTCGTAGTTAGGTCCTGTATCTCTGAAACTCTATTTCCAACGAAAGCCGAAAGCGTGATTGAGTGCATCTTCAGCCAGTACAAAACCACTTGCGAATCTGTCCAGAGAAAAACGTTAAAAGACATATTTGAAAAAATTGGTTTGACCTTTGCAAAAAGACGAGCCAAAAGTAAGGCACCACATAGTTCTAATTTCGGTAGTGACTGTTTCTTAATGGGAGCGACTCGGGACTTGGCAGTAAGAAGATTAACGGCGATTTTTCCGCATTTGGTGACTGTACGAGTGTATATTGCACATCCGTATGCTCGAATGGAGGCATCGCAGAAACCATGCAATTCAAATGGCTGGATGTTTGTTGGAAGACAGCACCTTTGCAATTTTGGTGACGACAATCCCGAAACATCTTTGAGAAAACTGGTCCAAGCGGAATGAATATTCTGAGGCACAGATTCATCCCAATCCAATTTGAGCAACCACAACTCCTGCAATAAAATTTTAGATGTAATAATTACGGGAGCTAGTAAACCAAGAGGGTCAAATAAAGTCGACGCAATTGAAAGTATGACTCCCTTTGTTATGCGGCCAGTAGATCGTAAGTTTGGCTGGAACGAAAACAAAAAATTATCACGTGACTGGTCCCATCTCATCCCCAACGCACTAATAATAGATTCGTCTAAATTGAGATCTTTGGTAGAATTATCATCTCGTAATTGGTGGTGATTTGAGTGCCACTTTGAAAGCTCAAATCCTCCTAACGCTAACAATTGTTTCATCTCCTGCTTTATTTGTAAAAGTTCGGCCAACGTGTTTGCTCCACACAGCAAATCATCTACATAAAACGAAGATTTAACGAACGTCGATGCAACTGGAAATTGATCTTGATGTTGTTCGGCCAAATAAACCAAACTTTGTATAGCCAAATATGGAGCAGAAGCCATTCCATAGGTATTGAGTTGATACGTACGAATCTCCTCAGTTTCCACACTCCTCCAAAAAAATATATTGATATTTTCTATCGCTTTCATGCATTAATACTTGCCTATACATTTTGACTATATCGGCAGTCATCGCAAATTTGTATAAACGAAAACGAAGTAGCAGAATAATTAATTCATTTTGGATTGTTGGACCAACCATTTGAATCTCGTTCAGAGATTTTTGTGTTGTAGTGCGGCAAGAAGAATCAAAGACGACGCGAAGTTTTGTTGTTGTACTCGAGGGTTTCAACACATAGTGATGAGGTATGTAGTAATGTGGTTCGTTTAAGTCCGGATTGAGCACAACACTCATGTGTCCCAAACGCTCATATTCATCCATAAAACTTACATATTGCTCATTCAACTGTGGTGATTTTGATAAACGACGTTCCTGAGAGTGAAATCGTCTTAATGCTGTGGCAAACGATTCATCTAAGCATGAGGGATCATCTTTGAATGGCAACTTCACAATTATTCTGCCGGTTTCATTTCTTGAAACAGTGCTTTTATACAAACGTTCGCAAGTTGTTTGTTCACGAGTCCAAGGTTCAGTGTTGACTGCAACCTCTTCAATTTTCCACAATTTTTCCAATTTTGCATCGAGCATGTCATTGGCTATAAATAAGCATGAACGTTTTGACAGGATGTTATTAGATTGGTAAAGCCCATATGACACTACATTTTTTTGTCTGGTATTCTACCAGGTTTTTTGTGTGAAGGAGATGGTCAAATACAGTTTTGCGTTGGTGCAAGCGAGCAAGCTATATTGAAAAAAACCAAACAAAATACCATCCAGGCGATTAAAAACCAACGAGCCAGCTTGTATTTCGGTAGGTTTCTTGGCATTCGGTCATTTTTTCTGACAATTGTTTCAATTTGACAACTAGAAAATAAATTATATTTAAAATAAAAAATATATTGAAATACAAATTTTAAATTTGCCTCTTGTAAGCTTCTGCTATGGCCGTAAGGGTAAAGAAGAAGTCCGGAAGAAAAATTATACTGCGTACTGGCTTCCCTTTATAACATGGAATACACAGCTATTCTGCCCTTTGAGTTTCATAACTTTTTTATTTCAGTAATTTAAATTCAAATTTCAAAAAAAATTAATTTTTGGAATAAATATTATTTTCATTTAGTTTGAAGTTTAATGTCAATCAAATTGTTTTTGAGGGAGTATTTGTCTCTTTTCAACCTACGGAAGAATTGTTTTTGTATTTTGACTTTCGGTGGGTTTTCCAAACCAAAAAAACCAAGAAAAAATGTAGTGTCATATAGGCATAACCCCCCGAAACGACCCACCCTAATAGAGTTTTTTGCAAAATTGGTAAATTAATGCCAAGTTTAATTTGGCCGACTGCCAAAAGGCTGAAAAAGGTCTCCCAACAAGAGATCAATTTTCTTTGGTACGTAAAATTCGTTGTCAGCAAGGACAATATTGTTTGGAATATTCCACGATGAAACATCTATTTCTGGGTCTGGTTGATAGGCAATATGAGGAGTAATGCAAAACGTTAAGGGGAGTTCAAATTCAGTTATTTGCGATTTAATATTAGTGTAAGTTTTATATTTTATATTAGTTGACGTTTTACCAATACCTTGGATTTCGATATTTTCTTTAATCTTAGGTAGGGATAATTTTTGTGAAAATTCCTCGGTTATGAAATTTACCTGAGAGCAGGAGTCTAACAGGGCCTTGCCTACTCTGTTGCCACCTGACGAGTCACGAACTAGAATCTTGGCTGTGGCTAGGATTACGTTATCCGACGACGAATTTTGCATGTGCGTATGTACCGTTGCTTCGCGAGATGCAGAGGAGGTTGTTGCTTGTTGATCTGTCGTAGATCTACGATGAAGTAAGGTGTGGTGCTGCTTTGATCAAACCTTGCACCTGCGAGATGATGAGCATTGAGCCATTAGGTGTCCTTTGGATAGGCAATTGATACACAGCCCCATTTTCTTTGCGTTGTCGAAACGCTGAGTAGTCGAGAGGGATTTGAAGCGATCACAACCAGCGATTTTGTGATCTTTGCTTGAACAAACCGGACATGATACGTTGGAGCATGAAAATGAATACCCTTTGGCTTGGTTCTTGGTGTGCGAATTCTTACTAGGTGTAGATTTGCTTGATCCATGAAAAAAGTTTGCGCTTTCCATGGATTCCAAGTACTGGCAATTTCTCTCCAATACCTTTTTGCAGTCATCCCACGACGGCAGCGTTTTAAAATCCAACGATTCTTTCCACTTTTTGTTTGTTTGCTCATCGGATTTCTGCAAAACAATATAAATAAGCATAGCTTGCGAAATTTGCTTATCATTGCCCAAACACAAAAGTGATCCGTAAATGGCCGAAGCCTTGTCGATAAGGCTTCTCAATTGCAAAGGATTTGATTTCGAAGCGACGCACAGTGCCGCGACTCCATACAAATGATGGACAAAAATAGAAGGAGTGGTCAGAATTGGCTGAAACTTCACACCTAGAGGTATTATGCCAAAATTATTATTCAAAAATGAAATCGGGTTTTCGGTACCGGTTACTCATTTCGAGAAAACCGGGTTTTTCTTGCATTTTTATATGAATATAGTCATTGTGAACATGTGTTGATATAAGTGGAAGCAGTCATCAGAATGGGCTGAAACTTTACACCTCAAAGGACTATATCACGCCAATTTCAGAAAAGAAATCCATTTTTCAGCGTCTGTTACCAGTTAATTAAAAACAATTTTTTTTTATAATTTTTATACTCAGCTGTATTAGTACACAGAGTATTATAGTTTTAATCACTAACGGTGGATTGTAACAGAATGAAATAATCGAGATAGATATAGACTTATATATATCAAAATGATCAGGGTGAAAAGAGAAATCGATTGAGCCATGTCCGTCCGTCCGTCCGTCCGTCCGTCTGTCCGTCTGTCCGTCCGTCCGTCTGTAAACACTCTAACTCGCGCAAAAATTGAGATATTTTGATGAAATTTGAAATGCAAGTTGGTATCGACACTGGGACGGTTGGTATTGAAAATGGGCGAAATCGGACCATGACCACGCCCACTTTTCCTATATAGAAAAAATCGGAAATTTGGTATCTCAGCCACTAATATAGCTAGAGCGATGAAATTTTACCCACATGTTGAACCTAGGCTCCTAAGAAGAAATTTGATGGAATTTTGGAAAATGGGCGGTGCCACGCCCACTTATTAAGGGTCAAACATTGAAAGTTTTATATGTCATAACTCAGAAACCATTGAAGATATATCGATCAAATTTGGTACGCGTGATGTACTTACTTAGGCAAACGTTTGGACGGAAAATAGTTAAAATTGGTTGACGGCCACGCCCACTTTTATATATGTGTATTATAAAGTGACCTAATAAAAACATTTTAAGCCATATCTCTGTCAAATATAAAGATATATCATTGAAATTTTATGCCAGGAGTCCACCTGCGAACATACAACGAAAAACACAAAAATTTTGGAAAATGGGCGTGGCGCCGCCTCTTTTTAGAAGCTGGAATATACGAGATTTCTGAGCCTATAACTCGACAAATAATTGATATATAATGACGAAACTTGGTGTGTACACTTTTATTACTTGTGGTAATACATGTTGAAAATTTTAGCGAAATCGGTTGACGACCACGCCCACTTTTATATATGGGTATTATAAAGTGGCCTAATAAGAACATTTTAAGCGATATCTTTGTCAAATATAAAGATAATTCATTGAAATTTTGTGGCAAGAGTTCCACAATAGACCGGAAACAAAAAATAGAAAAATTTTGGAAAATGGGCGTGGCACCGCCTCTTTTTAGACAAAGGAATATACGAGATTTCTTAGCCTATAACTCGACAAATAATTGAGATATTATGACGAAACTTGGTTTATACACTTTTATAACTTGTGTTAATAGACACGCAAAAATTTATTGAAATCGGTTTATGACCACGCCCACTTTTTAACAATAATATTTCTGGAACACCCTTTGGGAATTTGTAACGTGACATCTTTGTAACTGGAAGTCATAAAGGAATGAAATTTTGCACAAAGAATAATATTCATATGCTTAGTTGGATGACTGATAAAAATTTTGAAAATGGGCGCGGCTACGCCCACTTTATGCAGCACTTGCTTTATATAAAGTACCTACACCGTGTTTCCATCAAACGCAAACAAATGATGAAAGCATACAGCTGAGTATCTAATGTTCGATTCCACTCGAACTTAGGCTTCCTTACTTGTTTAAAAAGTTAAAATAACTCATAATCATCTGAACTTGTTGACACTTTACACTTAAAAGGACTAAGCCATGCTAATTTCAAAAATGAAATTGATTTTTCGGTACCGGGTAACCATTAAAAAAAAACGATTTTTTTTTACATTACTATATGAAAGACAAATAAGGAATAATCATTGATGATTGTGGTGTTTACGAAAACATGAAGGAGTTGTCAGAATTTATTGAAACTTTACATCTAAAGTGTATATTACTCTAATTTTAAAAAAGTAATCGGTTTTTTTGTAACGGGTACCCATTAAAAAAAAACGAGTTTTTGCACATCATTATTTAAAAATGAAATATGGCATATAATTGTTGCTAAGTGTTCAGAAAGATAGGGTTAATAATCAAAATTGGTCGAAAGTTTACTCCCTAAGTGAATACATTAAAATAATTTGAAAAATTAAGTAGGGTTTTCCTTTTTTCTTCCGATAAATCTAAATCTAAACATAGTGTTATCAGGCTTCGTTTAATTTTTTGTTACTTTCCGTGCTGCATAAGTAATTTCTTCCGCACTATGTTCTTCAAGTATTTTACTAATTTTTCGCAATTTTGACTTTTCTGAAGCTACCGAAAACTCTACTTGCGGTCTGCCTCTTTTTCCCGTACTGGTGCTTGGTATCTAAAATTTATATTCAATTACAATCTTTCACATTAAAAAGCATACAATAAATACATTATCGGGATCTTCAATTTCAAAGAGTACCCATTGGAGCCAAGAAGAGTTAAAATTGATAAATCGCTCTTTTATATAGACAGCTTCCTTCCACATTCTTTTCATTTCAGAATTAAACCTATAAACTTTTGATCTCACATCATTTCTATCAAATTTAACATTAGTTAACTTTTCACAAACAAAAGAAAAAATTACTGATATTCTTTCTTTAAGGGGTGTTTCTAACCATAAATCTACCAAATCACTATTTATAATTTTAATTGACATTTTTATTTATTTATTATAAAAGTTTCACGTTTTTGCATTCGACACTTTATTTTGAAGTGAGATAAACAAGTGCTGATTTACCTGCTGCGCTCACTTACTTTCACACGTATATACGTATGTGCATTAGGGTGGTTAAAGTTTAAATGAAAAAATGTTATGTTCCCAAAACCTTTTGGCTTGTTCTGTATATTGTTACGCATACTTAAGTTGTGGGCCGCTGTGGTGCAGTGGGTAGAGTGCTCGCCTGCTGTGTCAGAGGTCTCGGGTTCAAACCACGGTCCGAGCCAAACACCAAAACAATTTTTCAATTAGTAAAAATCCAATTATTGGGTTTTTTAAGAGCAGCGGTCACCTCTCGGCAGTGGGCGGCATACCCTCCGAGAGTATTTCTGCCATGAAAAAGCTTCTCACAAAAAATGCATTCGCCGTTCGGAGCCGGCATAAAACTGTAGGTCCACCCAATTAGTAGGAAAAACAAAAAGGAGCACACCTCGAATTGGGAGAGAAGCTCGGCCATAAAACTCGTCAGAGTTATAATAGCGCCATTGTATTATTATATACTTAATGTACTTTAAATTTCAAATTTAAAAAAAATCGGTTAGAATTTAAAGGGCGCTCATCGATGTTTTATATTTAAAATTTTTTTTTGTGTAAATGGGTAGAAAAAATACGTCAAATACAATTTATTCATGAAATTTTAAACTCGCGTTGAGCAACATTTTCCACTAATAGTAAAACGTTGAAATTTTGCACAGGTAATGTGATTAGTTATGTGAAAAAAATTATAAAAAGACTCAATCAAAAAAAAATATATATATGTATATATAAAAAAATTGGACCTCCCTGATGTGCACACATTTGTACTATCATTTTTGCAAGCTGTTTTTGTTTGTGGCTTAAGCAAAATATTATTCTTTATGCAGATAAAGAGTAATAGGTATGTTATTTATTTTTAATTTCTTTTTATTCGCCTTCCGTCTAATTAGTGGGCGGTATAAGGTGTCTCGATTGCTTTTATTTGCTTACCCGAATTAGTTAACATATTATTTGTAAACTGGTGTCATCGCTCTCCATATATATATATGTACATATGTGTATATATGTACATATATGTAAATCTTCGTATACCTTTGTTTTTGGCTCCCATACCGTAGTGCATATTTAGCTATTTTAATTAGCTGATAATTTTTCCATTTCAAATCACCCTGTACCTCTAAAATTTTTTTTGGGACTTTTAGCTTTAATTCAACACCTTATTTTTGAAAAGCGAACCAAAAATTTAGATCTTAGGGCATTCACATAAAGTATTATAAATATACATCAGCTAAAATAATAGCAAAAAAATGGCATTTAGTCACTTTTTCAAAATTGAAAATTTTCAAATATTGGAAAAAGGTGGAAGAGATTTTGATTGTTTCTGTTAGTAGAAGGTCCAAACTACCATAAACAAAAAAAAAAATTTCACGGAATTTTATGATGTTTTTTTTTTGTCTCCAAAGTTTACCAATTTTCGGATTTTGGTATTTTTAATCATGTATTAATTTATTAATAAAAAAAAATATATTTGTATATTTTTTTTTCAAGAGCCATAAATTTTTTTGTTTGTCGCATATATCTTTATCAAATTGCAAAAGTTGATCTTGCTAGGAATACAAATGTATTTTTAACAAATTTTTAACTGCGACCACTTTTATGTGCGAAGCGCCGAAATGAAATGGTATGTAGAAAATAGGTATACTTTGAGGGGGTGTGTGAGGCTGAAAGTTGTTTTTATCACAAAATAACTTATGAACTTCTCTTAGTTGGAGTTTTAGCTGTAACTTGACATCAAAACATCTAAGTTTCAAGATAGTCGATTTTTGTATTTTTGTCCACCTTCGCGGCACTGTGCGACGGGTAACTCAAAAAGAGACGAAATATTTTCCAAAAAAATTAAAGTGTTATTGTCGTACCTTTCCTTCAGCCGTTCTAACGCTTTAGGGTAGTTCTCATTCGTCACTTGAAAAGCATCTACGGTTTCTAAGACCTGGCCTTGAAGGGAATTTCGCAAATGATTAAATTTCTCGATGTTAGAAAGACTAAGCTCCCTATCAATGATTTGCTTAAATGACGTAATAAAATTTTGGTATTCGGAATACTTTCCGCTAAAGGTTGGCAATTTGAGTTGCGGTAATTTTTTGCTTTGCTGAATAATACAGCTCGGCTCCGCAAGCGACATATTGAGCTCGTCACCTAATTGTCCTTGGATCATTAACTTAGTTGTGATGTATAAATCTTCAAAGTCAGCGCGCCCTGCATCCTCGGTATCCAATTTTTCAATTTCGGTTTGAATAGAAAGTTCTTGTTTGAAATAGGATTCGAGAATCCCCAACCGACATTTAAGTTCGGCTGATGAAAGGGTTCTCCCACTAGAACGCAAACTAGCTTCGACTATATTCTTAATGCGCGAAATGTTTTTCTTTGTACTAGCGCGCTGCTGCTTATGTTCTTCGACGGAACCCTTGGTCATTTTCAAAGACGTTTAAATTTCGCAGTCGACAAATAGTAACAAAAAAAATCCCAAGTGGCAATTTTGTCGGTTGTAAATGAACGAATTATTTACGTGCAGGTTACCAAAGGTAAGTGATTAGGCAATGGCAAGAGCGAGTGTATCAAAATGGTCAGATCAGTTAGCATACATACATACATACGTGCTTGGCGATGTGTTTGCCCTTTCTTCAGCGTGTATAAAAACAGCAGCAGCGATGATTCCAATGAAGAAAGGCGAAAACGACGAACAATGTTGATTTGTGTGAAACTTAACCGGAGCGTTGGCAAAGACACGATGAAAGCGCAGTACTTTCAAGGTGAAATATCCACAAGTGGCTTTGGTAGCGAGTTCCAAATGGCGATGTAAGCGACGAGTTTATTCAGACGTGCCGTAGGCCGAGTTGATTGAAGACAGCGAGTACGTATGTACGTCCAAAGCTGGCGAAGATGGATCTAAAGCTGATCACCTCGCGTATACATTTGTTCTTCTTGTTCGGCCCCTTTTCTCTTGTTGTATTTCGATAGCTAAGCGGTTGCAAAAAAACCTTTGCGATCCTACATTTTTTGGCGCCCAACGTGGGGCTCTTCATTTAAGTAAATTAATTAAATAAGTGATACGCGTTTTTCATTTGGAAAGGGTGGTCAGCTTTAGATCCATCTTCGCCAGCTTTGGACGTACATATGTACTCACTGTCTTCAATCAACTCGTCATACGGCACGGCTGAATAAATTCGTCGCTTACATCGCCATTTGGAACTCGCTACCAAAGCCACTTGTGGATATTTCACCTTGAAAGTACTGCGCTTTCATCGCAAGGAACACACCTTATATTACTGACGTACGGCAAAATAGAAAATTGGCAAAGTATGCCGGATCCGGTGACTGATACGTTGCCAATCTAGCGTTGCATGAGCAAAATATACAGTCTACTCAGCTGTCAGTTTTTTCCTTGTCCGTCATGACGGAGAAGTACCGATTCTGTTTAGCCCATAAGGTAACTGTGAACTAATAGTTCATCTGAAAATATAAACTAGTTCGTTCTCTCAAGTGGATGAACTAGTTCATGAACGACAATTATCTATTGCTGTGTGAGAAACAGAAATTATTTTGATAATTTTTATAGCGTTGAAAAACTGAGTCGTTCCAACAGAAAGAACTTTAACATTTCGGTTATCGTTAATATTAACCTTTAACTTGCGACGTGGTGGTAATTTTTACACCGACTTACAGTTTCTTTAAATATCTCTTTTAACTTACCGTCCAGCAAGTTTACTCTCTTAGTATCTTCCCATCTCGTTGTAATTATTGACCCGTTTTGTTTTTATGGAGGAAGGTGTAACATTTGACGAGAAATGACGTCTAGGGTAACGTTAGTTTTTCTTCTCTGAAGCATTTTGATGTTTTTAGAATCTACTCTTCTTCTTCTTGATTGGCGCTTAACCGTCTAGACAATTCTGGCCGAGTCCAACAGAGCGCGCCAATTGCTTCTGTTTCGTGCGGCATGGCGCCACTTGGGAACACCTAGGGAGGCAGCATCGCTGTCCACCTGATTTTCCCAACGCAGTGGAGGTCTCCCTTTTCTTTTGCGTTCAGCGGGTTTCGATAGAAATGCTTTCTTGGCCGGAGCGCCTTCGTCCATTCTCACGACATGACCTGCCCAACGCAGCCGCTGGATCTTTATTCGCTGAACAATGTCGATGTCTGTGTAAAGCTCGTACAGCTCATCGTTAAATCTCCGTCGATACTCGCCCACGCCAACGCGCAAAGGTCCATAAATCTTACGAAGAACTTTTCTCTCGAATACTCCAAGTGCAATCTCATCTGATTTTGAAATTGTCCATGCTTCTGCGCCGTACATGAGGACTGGAACGATGAGCGTCCTGTAGAGTGTGATTTTTGTTTGTCGAGAGAGGACTTTACTTTTCAGTTGCCTACTTAGTCCGAAGTAGCATTTATTGGCAAGCGTGATTCTTCGTTGGATCTCCGTGCTGACATCATTCTTGGTGTTAATGCTGGTTCCCAGATAGACGAAGTCCTTAACAGTTTCGAATTTGTAGCTATCAACATTGACGTGGCTGCCAAGGCGTGCTGTTTCTTTGTGTGATGACAGGAGGTACTTCGTCTTGTCCTCGTTGACCGCCAAACCCATTTTCTTAGCCTCTTTATCCAGCTTGGAGAAGGCAGAACATACGGCGCGCGTGTTAGTGCCAATGATGTCGATGTCATCGGCGTACGCCAGCAGTTGCACACTCTTGTGATATAAGATGCTTCCTGTATGGTTAAGTTCTGCAGCTCGTATTATCTTTTCCAGCATCAAATTGAAGAAGTCGCACGAAAGAGAGTCACCTTGTCTGAAACCTCGTTTGGTCTCGAACGGCTCGGAGAGGTCCTTCCCAATTCTGACGGAGCTGGTGGTGTTAGTCAACGTCAATTGGCATAGCCGTATAAGTTTAGCAGGGAAACCAAATTCAGACATTGCGGCATACAGGCAATTCCTATTCGTGCTATCAAAAGCGGCTTTAAAATCGACAAAGAGATGGTGTGTGTCGGATCCTTTTTCATGGGTTTTTCCAGTATTTGTCGTATTGTGAAGATCTGGTCGATGGTAGATTTACCAGGTCTGAAGCCACACTGATAAGGTCCAATCAGCTTGTTGACGGTGGGCTTCAGTCTTTCGCACAATACACTTGCTAAGACTTTATATGCGATATTCAGGAGGCTTATCCCACGATAATTGGCGCGTACTGTGGAGTCTCCTTTTTTGTGGATTGGGCAGAGCACACTTAAGTTCCAGTCGTCGGGCATGCGCTCGTCCGACCATATTCTGTATAGGAGTTGATGCATGCTCCTTATCAACTCTTCGCCACCATGTTTGAATAGCTCGGCTGGCAAACCGTCAGCGCCCGGGGCCTTGTTATTTTTAAGCCGAGACATTGCTATTCGCACTTCGTCATGGTCGGGTGGTGGAACATGTCTACCATCATCTGCTATTGGGGATTCGAGTCGTACATCTTCTCCTTCAGCAATTTCACTGTTGCCATTATCTAGCAAGGAGGAGAAGTGATCCCTCCACAACTTAGGTATGCTCTGGACATCAGTTACCAGATCGGCGTTATCATTCCGGCAGGAATTTGCCCCGGTCTTGAAACCTTCAGTCATCCGCCTGATTTTTTGATAGAATTTTCGAGCATCGTTCCTACCCGCCAGCATCTCAAGCTCTTCACTCTCGCGCCTTTCAGCCTCCCTTTTCTTCTTTCGAAAAAGGCGCCTCTCTTCCTTCCTCGCCGTTCGATAACGCTCCCATACGCTTCGCGTTGCGCCCGCTAACAATGTAGCCCTGTAGGCGGCGTTCTTTCTTTCCGAGGCATCGCAACATTCCTTGTCGTACCAGGTGTTTTTACGGGCTCGCTTGTATCCTATAGATTCCTCAGCGGCGATACGAAGTGAACGAGCGATGTGTTCCCATTCCTCAGATTCATCGTTTGGTGAAGGATTGCTCTCAGAGAGCAGGAGTGAGAGCCGAGTGGTGTATTCATTGGCTGTCTGCGTCATGTGCAGCCTTTCGACTTTTTTTTTCCAGAAACGAAAACGGCATTAATGTCGTGACGGGGGCAGCGGTCGTAGGAATGCTCTAACTGCTCATAGAAAGTGTCTTTGATCGCATCGTCCTTCTCTTCCGTCGGGGCGTGGGCGAAGATGAGAGATATGTTGAAAAATCTCGTTTTGATGCGGATGGTGGCTAGACGCTCGTTCACTGGCGTGAACGACAGTACTCGGCGGCTGAGTCTCTTTCCCACCACAAAACCAACACCAAATATACGCTCCTCTGCATGACCACTGTAATATATAGCGCAAGGCCCGCATTTCTTCTTGCCTTGACCCTTCCACCGCATCTCTTGTATGGCGGTGATGTCAGCTTTCACTCTTCCGAGGACATCAACCAGCTGGGCAGAGGCACCTTCCCAATTAAGGGTCCGGACGTTCCAGGTGCATATCCTCAAATCATAGTCCTTTAAACGTTTGCCATGGTCGTCAATAAAAAGAGATGGTCTCATCCGAGGCATTGTTGGATTTTTCATTGGATAGGATTTTTTACGTGGTGGGTCCCAAGCCCGACGCACAATCCGCCCCGCGGGAGTTGTATATTGTTACACGTTTATATAGCGAGCCGCTTGCTCCAAGACAGACGCCCGCTCGCAGCCGTACCTTCTGGTGAACAGACGCTGCAGTTATTCCCCTCAACAAGCCCTTAAACCGAATATGTCGGAGTGGCCTTCTCACTTTAGTTCACCACCAAACGGGTGTTCCAGAGGACACTGCGCGGAAGTCGTGAGCTGCTTGCTCCGCATGCAAAAGAATCGCTCTGGCCACAACTAGGTGGATGGCAGTCAGAAGCTTTCCCCACTTACGTGGACTTCTACACACGAAGCCATGATGATGTTGTGGAATAGCCAAAGTAGAATTTTGTTTTCCTAATTCAGTTATTTCCATTCATTTCCAATTTCAAAAATTTCAGTTACAACCTAACCTAAAAATCAAATTGTCAAAACAGCGTATCAGCTGTTTTCTTGCGAATGTTTACGATTTTGTGTTCAATTACATCGGTTG
The DNA here is from genome assembly GCA_960531455.1 of Urophora cardui. Classification (NCBI taxonomy): domain Eukaryota; kingdom Metazoa; phylum Arthropoda; class Insecta; order Diptera; family Tephritidae; genus Urophora; species Urophora cardui. The sequence goes on along the minus strand of OY482671.1, from coordinate 74,596,069 downwards.
ATAATTTTCTCTTTTTCTCCTTTTTACTCTTAATTTGACATTGACGCTCTTTTTGCCAGTACTTGCAAGTAAAGTTGTTTAACAAAGCTTTTATCTTGTTATAACAAAGCTTTTATCTTGTAATATATATATATTTACATTTTGTTTGGGATTTAAAAAAAATTTATAAACGTTTTCTTTCCTTTCTTTTTAAAAATTAAAGTAATAATAAATGGTTCGTTTAAGTTGACATACTATTTTTTCCATGTGAACACATATATGTATATTCGATAACATTTTACAATCTTGTTGAGTTAGTTGTATAATGCTGTGAAAATTACTGTTTAAATATCTAATAACTAAAAATGTTCAACTGGCAACCCTTCTACCTTGCAACCATGCGAGCGATCAGCTGACACATTTTTACGTAAAAAATCAAAATGATTTTGATTTCTGCGGTACGGGCTTCTGCGTCGTACGTCGTTGAATAATCGGTTACATACAAATCCCATTAAATAGGTTGGATCAGCGAGCTATATAACGCAACAAAGCCAATCACATGCATCGAAACAGCAGAGATAAGAAGAAGGTGCCGCCTAATGTGGCAGCAACGCTGGGAAGCCTCATCGAAAGGTCGATGGACGTACAGGCTTATACCGAACATTAGCAGTTGGGTAGATAGAATGCACGGCGAACCCAATTTCCACCTCACCCAGGTCTTTAGTGGGCATGGGTGCTTTAGGGCTTACCTTTATAGGTTCAAGTTAGATGAGAGTCCCTTTTGTCCTGAATGTCCAGGGAAGGTAGAAAGCGCAGAACATGTGTTTTTTGAATGTCCTCGATTCTTAGCAGAACGTAGGCGAATACAGGGTATATCAGGAACAGCTGTCACGGTGGAAAATTTGACTGCACTGATGTGCCAGTCCTCTGCTATATGGGATATAGTTAGCGAGGTCTCAGCCTCAATTATGAACCAACTGCGTTTAATAGATCAACGTAGGCGTCGGTCCGTCCGTAATTAAATTCTGGAGACTTAAACGTCTAATCCCCACTCCCAGGAAGTAATACCTTGTCCGGTGGTTCCGTGGGAGTATTGTCTGGGGCGGGAGTAGGTTAGGTTTAGCGGGTTGAAGTCTCGCACTTTTCGGCTTTCGATGCTTCCCCCTACTTTAAAAAAAAAAAAAAAAAAAAAAAAAAAGGTTGGATCAGCTGACACGGTACACGGGTTTACGTTCTCGACTAATACCATGTTTACATATAACGAGATTTTCAGTAAATCTCGATTCGCCAATCTACCCGTTTACATATAACATGAAATCTAGATTTGCTGGGAGAGGGATTGTCAACTGTCAATTTTCCTTACCTGCATGACCCAATAATAATATGGTCGTAGCAGTCAAAAGAGAATAGGCAACTACCGTTCGATGGCTGTTTTCACGAATGTAAAAAACAGATATTTTGTTTTTATTTAACTTGAAAAACGCTAGCAAACACACAAACTTTTGCACGATTAACACGTTAAAGAAAGTATAAGTAAAAAAAAAAAGACGATCATTTCATAACCTATAAAACAGAAAGAAGAAGAGCGACTTACTATTGCGATACGATTCTTGTTGGGCCATACTTACTGGCGTCCATTTTGTTTACTTTTCATTTTGACGTTTCTCCCAAATTCGCCAAAAATATATCGATAACACGAAGAACACAGGGTTGCATTGAGAAAACTATCGTGATAATCTCGAGATTCATTTTAAATCGCGAATTTTTGGTAGCGGATTTTTGTATGGCAAACCTCGAATTTCAATCGAAGATTTTGTGTCAACCTCGAAAAAAGTAGATAATCTCGTATATGTAAATGGCCTATAACTGGGCTATAACATGCATGCATGCATACATATGTATGTTTGTATTTACATATGGATGCATGTATGGTTGTATGTATGTACATATATGTATGTATGCATTTGCCTAATTTTTATTTTATATTAAATACCTAGTACCTAGATAGTACATACCTAATACCTACTTGCGAACGGATACACATATCTACATATTTATATGAATTTATGTATACCTAAATACTTGGGGAAAATAATTAAGTTAGATACTAAATGTTTCATTTTTAGTATCAAAGCATTGATTTTATATCTACTATTTTAACATAACATAATTATAAATCTTATACTTAATAATAGCCCTGTTTTTATTTAAGCGCATATACTACATCTTCGCTTAAATTTTGTATGGACTCCTAAGCACGGAAAGAGATGTGCGCTTAGAAATCCATACAAAATTTAAGCGCAGATGTATGTATGTATATGCGCTTAAATAAAAAACAGCTATTAAAACGTTTACAAGTGTAGTGTATATTATGTGTGCAAATGCCGATTTCAGCCTTTGTTTAAAATTCATAACTGCGTTGATATCTTCATTATTATCCTGGCATCCTGTTATTAACAGGTGAATATATATGGGTACTAAATGCAGCGTGGCGTAGTCTTCACCTTCCAAATGGCACTTATGCTTCACTAAATTCGACGTCGATTTCATGATGTAGCTCAGAAGCTTTTCGCAAATTTTGCAGATAACGAAGTTACTTATTTCTTCCCCATTACTGCTTGCCCAGAATGTTGTACTACAGCTACGGACTACATAGCTTATTACATCAGCTGATGACTGACTTTGTGGCAACGCTCGAAAATGTGAACACAATGATTTCGAATTTCCGTCATTAAAAAATTGAGCTGTCACACTGTAGCGCGCTACAAAGTTAAAGTTAACTCAGTCGGAAACAGTGATGCCAAGTATAGGGAAAAGAGGCTACATGTAGGGAAATTCGACCTCGAATTTGCAGTGTAGGGAAAAAGGGACAGATTTTCAAAAATTAGCTAAATGTAGGGAATTTTTGAAGTCAGAAATTTTCGTTTCCTTGCAACGAATTAAATTTTTCTAAGAACCTATAATTTTTTAATAACTACAAATAAAATGTTTCTGCATGCTTGATGCAATATTTCAAAATTGTACTTTGTTCTTATCTTTGACCTGCCTACAGGGCCTCGAAGCAAAAGTTTTATTCGTTAGCTCCTGCTTCGCTCCCAAATTTTTTTGCTTTAGCTCTGGGTCCGATGTTACCACCAAATTGCACTTCCAATTTTTTTGTTGTGGTGATCAGAGATGCGTTTGTAGGCTTTTCTTGTCAAACCAGTATAGGAAGTAAGTATATACGGAAATGTGGACGTGGTACTTATCATATAAAGAGAAATTTTAATGTTGTATTTGAAAATTTAAAAATAGAGCTGGTCGAAATTCGACTACTGGTATTCACTGTCAACTTACAATATGTATAAAAACGTGATGAGACCACATGAAATTTGTATCTCTTAGTCAAGGTTTATCTAACTACATTCTTAATTTAAAAAAGTTCATTTATAATAAAAAAAAATTACAATTATCATTTTTATGAAATATGTACAATGTTATTAAGATAAACCAAATTTCATCTATATATAGGGCTCACATTTCCTTCTGTCTACCAAAAGATATATCTCCAAAAGTATTAATGTTTTTCGAATGAACCTTTCAGGGGATGTTAGGCGAAACTTTTCTTTATCTAAATGTATTATTTTCATAAATATTTTACTAATATTAATAATAGCAAATTGTTGTTAAATAAACTAACACCATTATCACCAATTTCTGAATTAAACACACACCTAATCCTTACTATATTTTCACACGTAGCTTTATTAAGCTGTTCGCACGACTTTCACACACTTTTTATTAATTTTATTTGCCGAATTTTACATTTTAATTGTTCGACCAACTGCTTTTGAACCTTTTCAATAACAATAATGGCCACCAAAATATAATGGTGATGCCACACCTACCAAAAGGTAAGTCACATAATAAGGTCGCATTCACAGTGCGCGATTCGGAGCCAATGAAATGAGTAAATAAAGGCGAAGGCCGCCTACGCTGAAGGGTGTACTACGCAGAAGGACATCACCGTGGCGGTAGCCACGGTTAGGGCACACGTCCGGACGGATGGCGTAGCCCCGGGGTATTTTTTATAAGCGCGGCCGAAGGCCGCCAACGCAAAAAAATTCAATACACCCCAACTCGTTTCCCACTGTTACGACGGCCTTATGAAATAATCGACTGCGTGTGGCAACACCGGTGTTTCTATTTCATTGTTTCACAGAGACAAGTGAGGTTAAATTTGACTTTTTTTGCAACTTTAACTACAAATTATTTTAAAACTATACACCTCCGGAAGCCAGGACTTTTACATTTAGAATCAGGAGGATCTCCTCTACAACGCCCAATAACTCTTTTTTCCAACGCGTGGTAGACGGTTGGAAAATTTTCCCATATATAGTTATATAGTATATATACATATATATATTTTTATTATATAAACACAAATAAACGTAACAATTTCTAAGTATGCATACGTCGATTTTTGAATAAAAACATTATTTGCATCAATTTTATGTGTGTTTATTGTAATATAGAGAAAATACGGCGTAGAGAAATTTGTAGGGAAAAATTTTGTTAGCGTAGGGAAAAGTAGGGAATTTTTTGGCATGCCGTAGGGATTTTTGGTCCAAGAATATTGGCATCACTGGTCGGAAATGATTGTCCGTGTCCAAACACAGCAACTCTGCCGTGAAATTATCCAACGATTCTCTTGTGCCGCTGTTCTGTCTTCCATCAAAGATAACTAGATACGAAACTCTTCATTTCGTGAGAGCGCTGTCAAAATGCGCATTTTTTATAACATTTTTCATTGGTGCCACTCTGTTCGAAAACTGAAAATGGGTATTTTACATATTAATTCTGGGAATTATTCGGCTTCCTTATGTTATTGAAGACTAGCAATAATAAAATTTTGTTTATACCAAATTAATATAAGGATATAACCACAAAAGTGATAGTAGAGATAGTATGACTTTCCCACATTCTGAATATTCGTGTTCGAAACCCAATCTCAGACAAATTAAGAATAACGCACAAAAAGTGGTGAACGATAATACATGTAGTTGGGTGGTATTTTTTAAGAAATATTTTACTCTATTTTGCAATTATATTAAAATGTGAATATATTAGAACTGAAATATAATAATTTTTAACCGAAGATATATATAAATCTACTGAATAACCGCTGCCCGCGTTCCATCTCATTAACATATTTTTTATAATTTTAACTGAAACACAATTTTTTCCAGTTGAAACAATAAACAGCACTGCGTACTATACACGAGCAATACAATTACCTCGATATTTTTCATAATTCATTATTATTTCAACAGAATTTAACACACAAAACAAAAAATCTAAATCCACCAAATGCGCCTATTTATTTTGGCGTGTTTTCCCTACTGGCACCTGCAATTTGTACAAACAGCTGATCGGCCGGGTTTTCTGTTGTGTTGATGCTGGCAATAAAGCCACAGAAAACCCGTGGGAAAATCATAAAAGTGAGAGAGTAAAAAAGAGTTTCGTATCAAGTCATCTTTGTCTTCCATTTGGCCAAACACATCAACTCGTCGCTCGCCAACTTTTGTTCATTATGTTTTGTTCTGGCATTCTTCGAACGCTCTGATTGGTCGTTGGCGATAAGAATGACAGCACAAAGCGTGTTGGCCGAGCACCGACGACTTGGTGCCCCGCCCGCCCCCCCTTTCCTCATCGCCTTCTCGCCTACAAACGATCAAAAGCAGCGGGTTGCTCAACTATTTGTCTCCGTTTTGAACCAATAGAGATCAGGGTAGGAAGAAACTCCGAGTATGTGTGAGTGAGTGAGGAAACTCTTCCTCACGGCGTGCTGTGGGGTGGCCGTTTGCGTTTCACACTCCTCTAGAACGCGGAGTGAGTATTTTTTTTGTTTCTCCGCTCCTTTGGTTGGAGTGAGTTTCGAAGGAGCCGCTCACTGCGTGTGCGGTTGGAGTGAGGTTCGAAGGAGCCGCTCACGCTGTGTGTGGAGTGAGCCGCCGTAGGTTTCCTCTTCTCACGGTGTAATGTGTGGGAGCGTGTGAGTGAGGAATACGTAATGACGCTGCATAAAAATGCATACATACACATACATACATATGTATGTTGCAGTGTGCAATTTAGTGCTATGGTTTTTCTGCTAAATAGCATGTATGCTTGTTTTTTGCCTTTTTTTCGTATTTATGCCCGTTTCAGGCGATTGAGTAGGTATGTAAAATCCATCTTTCTACCTATACTTGTTTTTTGTTGTTTTTCATCTGTGTACATGTGTAGATACATATGTAAATATGTATTTAAATCACCAGATGAAATTACGAATACATATTTACATATGTTTGTACATATATGGGTAGGTAGGTAAAAGGAAAATTATTTTCAAGAATGTGCATTATTCGTTGTACATATGTATGTAGGTACCTACCTACTTGTTTAGTTTTTATTTATAATGCGATTAACGCAAAAAACTATTTATTCGTCATTAGAATCATATTTTTTTTTGCATAAACGAAATATTTATTAATAACTTTTTGGTTGCTTGTCTTTCCGACAGGGTAGGAATATGATGTATTGTGGAACGATTTTCCGTCATCACTTGTCAAGGGGATGACGGAAAATCGTTCCACAATACGAAATATTTATTACTTCATAATAGAAATCATAACTCACAGTATATGTATATCTGTGTTCGTATGGAACAGTAGCTTAAGTGTACTTAAAGAAAAATTGAGTCAGTTTGGAAAAAGCAGAAGTAATGCATCCCAGAGAGTACATTCTGCAGTTTTTTTTTAACTCTTTCTTAGGCCTTCAACCAACTTCAGCCTCAATGATTTTACTCATGTAATAATATTCTGCGGGAAACTGCACTTTAAAATTTTCCTTTCGATATAAGCTACTGTTCGATATGAACACAGATATGTATGTATTTACATACATATTTCTTAACTATTCTTAACACTTAGGTACTTAATCAAAATAAGAAACTTTGCCGAGAATATCATTATTTAGCTTAACAATCAATATATCATTCAAGGTTTCTTTTGAAAGCCTCGTGCGCAGTTTTGTTAAAATTGTAGCCAGAGCACTAAACGCCCTCTCAACAGACACTTGAGTCGATGGAACCGCTAATACTACTTGAATCAGGTTTCCTAAGTCCTGATCATTTAATAAACGGGATTTCCAGTAATTCAGAATATCTACTTCACAAGGAACTCTTTGAGCATATGCCAGATTCTCCAACTTTTGCTTTAAGTTTACTTGCATAGTTTCTGTTGCACAATGACTGCTTAATAACGTGTCCCGCTTGTTGTTTAGCTTGCAGAATGAGCTGTGCACACTGTAGAGGATAAACAAATTTGTAGCATTCATGCAGCTGCTTACTACACACTACAGACGTTTGGCTGCTTCATCGCCAAGCTGTGAGGCCTCGCTCATCCTCACTCACTCCGGAGTAAAATATGGAGGCGCAGCGGAGGAGAGCCAACGCTTCATTTTTGCCTCCTATTGGCTGCGCACTCTGTTGCCACTCATGCGGAGCGCTCACGCTATTGTGTGGCCTCCATTGTTTGCACACTCACAGGATCCTCATGAGTGCGGCATGTGTGAGTGTGGAGGCAAAATGAGGCAAATCCGAACCCTGATAGAGATATTTCAAAGATTTAAACTGCATCTTAAAGCTAATTATTTGAACTTTTTGTGGTAGAAAATTCATAGGCCCACAATAACAGGGTGCCTCAAAATAATTCGTCAAAATATAAAATTTTTATAAAAATGCAAAAACAAGAATTTGTAAGTTCAAAATTAATGGAAAAAATAATGAAATTTGGTTTATAAAGTTTCATTTGAGCGTAAAGCTCAAATTGGTTATGCAGTAACAGTATCGTTATAAAACAGCTGATCAACCAACCTTACGGGAAACAATGTATTTGATTAGTGATTCGCTAGTCGGTAACGCTATCGGTAACAACCAAATGAGTTTTCAGCAGTAACGCTAACCAGCTGATCGATTGTTTGTTTCAGTTGTTCACTGTCATGACCCAATAATAATATGGTCGTAGCAATCAAAAGAGAACACGCAATTAGCATTAATACAAAATATGATAATTTCGCAACCTAAAAAACCAAAAGAAGAAGAGCGACTCTATTGCTATGGTCACCTTTATTGGGCTATGATCACTGTTCAGCTGTTTACTGTTACTGCACCAATAATCGACCAAATTAATACCGATACTGTTACTATTATGGAAATAGTGTTAATGTATAACTAATTTAAGCTTTAGACCAGATAAGTCAACTATTTTGGCAAAGGGATGCTCTCATTATTTGTTTACGTTTAACGGAAACACGGTGTATTTTATATAATGCGGATACCGCTTAAAGTGGGCGTAGCCTAGCTCATTTTCAAAATTGGTATCAATTATCTGACTAAGCATATACATAATATTAGTTGTATTCGCTTACTTTTTCCAGCAGCTTTTCTCTGTCTGCCTCTATCACTCTCTATCTCGCCAAAAACGATTTTTCCTCCCACCAGAGATAATTATCCAAAAAAGTAAAAAAATGCAAATCTATTCAAATCTTGCAGCAAAGACGAACAGCTGATCAAATTAAAACTATAAGAATTAACAAAATATAGACAAATCCTATTTTTACAAAAATTTAGAGGAAATTTGTATTACTTTAGCTTAGTTTCAGCAGTAGATTATGCATGCATTATATTTTACTAATAAAGAAACAAGTATGTATATACATATCCATATAACTATGGATTTGCGACTGCCTGCTGGCATTGCATATTGACGTGCATACATACATACATGCATACATATAAGTTAGCAGAGGGTAACCGGCGGACTTCCTACATTAAGCAACTAACATACAATGCTGCTGTTATCATCTGAAATTTAGCTAAAGTACAGATGCAGACATAATCAAATGTTATTTATTTACATCTTTCATAATTAATTCGTCCATATTTAACTTTTTTAATTTTGAATTTCAATTTTGCAATTTTCGCAAATTACAAACATATGTTTTTTCATCAGCTGTTTTGCTGCTGGACAAATGTGATGGAAAAAATTTGTCAAGCAGAATTTTGCAGCCTCTCACAAAAATAAACGTCACTTTGCTCTCTCATTTCCATCACTTCTGCAATTTTTTTGCGTAAAAAAATGGAAAAAGCGGATATTTGTTGCAAAATTGTAATAAATTGCAACAAATTGCTGTACGCGAGTACACCTATTATTAGGGCCTTTTCACATTACTCGGTACGACATCGGATCGACATTTTTGATCGGTATTTCCAGCTTACCGAAACGATTCCGCGTTGCTGTGTTTTTCACACTTGTGGGAATACTTTCGGTGCGTTATCGGCAGAAAATAGGAAAACAAACATCGAAATTTTGGAAAACAAAATTTTTAACTTCAACAAATCACTCAATAATAACAATAATGTCTTCTAGCGAAGACGAAGACATTATAACTTGCTACATTTATAGCCGAAACGAGTTTTTTACTGACTTTGTTCTTCTTCTTTTATTACGCCGCAAAAATGTATGCAGTAATTCCTCAAATTTTACTGACCGGTCTTACCGCGTTGCGGTATACCGAAATTAATCCGTTCCGATTTCATGTATGCAACACTAATGTGAAAGTGCCAATTGAAATACATGTGATCGGTAAGGTTTCGGTATACTTTCGGTAAAAACCAAAAATGTCGATCCGATACCGCACCGAGTGATGTGAAAGCGCTCTTAGTGCAAAATTTCATCCCTTTATGACTTTTAGTTACAGATATGTCACGTCACAAATTTCACACGGCCATTTTAGAAATGTTTTTGTAAAAAAGTAGGCGCGGTTATAAACCGATTTCCCTAAATTTTTTAACGTATATTAGCACAAGTAATAAAAGTGTAAACTCTAAGTTTCGTCATTATATCTCAATTATTTTTCGAGTTATGGGCTCCGAAATCTCGTAGATTACTTTGTCCAATAAGGGGCGGTGCCTCGCCCATTTTCAAAAATGTTTCTGTTTTTTGTTTCCGGTCTATTGTGGAACTCATGCAACAAAATTTCACTGAATTATTTGAAAACGATATCGCTTAAAATGTTTTTATTAAGCCCCTTTATAATTTTCATATATAAAATTGGGCGTGGTCGTCAACTGACTTTGCTAAAATTTTGAGCATATATTACCACAAGTCATAAAAATGTATACACCAAATTTCGTCATCGTATATCGATTATTTGTCGAGTTTTGGGCTCCGAAATGTCGTATATTCCTGCTTATAAAAGGAGGAGGTGCCACGCCCGTTTTCAAATATTTTTGTGGTTTTAGTTTTATGTCTACTATAGTTGAACTCATGGTACAAAATTTCAATGAATTATCTTTATATTTTACAAAGATATCGCTTAAAATGTTTTACACATCTATTCTGGTTTACGATCCACTTTCATCGGAGGTGAATCGGATCAAATGGCATTCTGCAATTCGATTGACGTCCGATGAACGTCAGATTTTTTCGAAGTTCGGAAATCGGCATTCTGGTTCACGATGGATCGGATTTTTGACAGTTTATCGGAGCGATTCTTTCCGTCAGCTTTTGTGTGTCGGAGGCAATAGAAATTTTGATTATTTTTGGAAATATTACCAATTTAATGTAATTAAACTATGATTTTTAAATTTATGCAACATTATTATACAAAACGGGCTTGGTTTAGCTATGCTACTGGCCTTTTCTTTGCAAAATAAGTGAACAAAAGGAATCTGCTTAGTACAATAGACTGAATAGAGGGAAATAAGTACAAGGAGTTTCAACGTATTGAACTTTTATTTAATAATAAAATTTATTATCCTTTTTAGCAATATTTATATATTATTGTTTAATAAAAGCTTCTGAAAATAATTTTAATTGTGTATTATTACTACGATCATGTAATATGAGTGGGCAGCGCAAGTCGGGCATAATTTCTGTGCCAATATGTACTCCTTTAAGCATTTTTGCCTGACTGTCTTTTTAAAGATTTAAAATATTGCCTTGCAACATGATTTACAAACATTTGCACGAGAAACTAACAAATCGAAGAAACGTGCTCACTTTCTATATCCGTTCATGCTCAACGCGTCCTGGCGAGTCACAAAATTCCTGCTACACGATATGTACATATTCATGACTTGATTGATCGCAACCTGGATCTCAAATTTGCTTTTATGTTTTGCGATCCATAAAAACTTGTTGATATGCGACCAGTGTGGAGCGTCATCCATGGATTGCATCAATATAACATATTACTATAAATACATAGTGTAAAACAAACCAACTGCAAGAGGTTTTCGCATGAAACTTTGTTGGAATAAATGTAAAATGTAAATGTTATTTTCACTAAAGTTGGCATTTTCATTGCCCTTGAGTTCATGGAGTCCAGTTTTTTTCATTATTTTTAAATTACTAATAGTTAAAGTGGGAATCGCAATAATGTACCCCTGGTGTTAAGGGAAAATTTGTATATAATGAACCACGATCCTATCACAGATCATAAAAAAGTCGCTCCCGCGGACGATTATGGCGCAAGAGATATTCCTTGTTAAAGCAATGTGTGTGTAGAAGACTTCTTTGTGTCACCGGCCTTTAGGCGCGCTTTAAAAAATCCTCAGCCGGCAGAATTCTCCTTTTGGAGAACTTTAATATTATAATTTAATAATAGTTGAAAGCGTTGAAGGTAGATGAATTATCATCCAAAGAATATTTCTATCCAAGCTTAGCCGGTGTTAATTTCCGAATTACAAGGTATTATCGCATGAAACTTGGTGACAGTATTCTATAAATGCCGTTTTCATATATGTTGTCACTTTTTTTTTTTTATAATAGAAAGCAATATTTTAAAAAATTGAATTAAAATTAATGTCCAAATTCCTTTGTTCTTCCATTTATTTTTCCACTAAATAAGCTGTTGCAGCAATGGAATCCATTTTTTAACCATTTAATATATTCTTTCTGAAAATTGAATCTAAAACTTACTGAAAATATAAATTTGCTGTCAAAAATACAAATGTGCTGTCAAATAATACATATTATTTCGCATAAACGCTACCTAACACTGATTCGAACATAGTTTAACACTTAACAACACTTATGTTCGAAACGTCGTAAACCAGAATACCAATTTTCGTTTTGTCGTAGCAGTCGGCGTCGCCGCGATCGGAGTTCCGAGGGATTGTAGAATAGCTGTGTTAGTTACACCCCTATATAATACCCACATATAAAAGTGGGCGTAGTCGTCAACCGATTTTGGCAATTTTTCGTCCAAATATTTGCCTTAGTAGTTATATCACTCATACCAAATTTCATCGATATATCTGTTATAGTTTCTGAGTTATGACTTAAAAAATTTTAAAATTTTCTCCTTTAATAAGTGGGTGTGGTGCCGCCTATTTTCGAAAATTTTAGAATATTTCTTTATAACTTCCTGATCTCATTACGTGGATGAAATTTCATCACTCAGGCTATATTAGTGACTGAGATATCCATCTGTACCTGCCCAGACGCGTATTTGTACCCAAGATTGTTTTACTTTATTTGATGTAAAAAGTAAAATCGCAGCTGGACGCAGGTAAACTTTATGAATTCTGGTAAAGGAATATTCCACAAATAACTACTGTTAATGTCGCAAATACCTTTTTTGACATTTTTTTTTTTTTCTTTTTTCCATCAAAGTTTGAAAAAGGACCTAAAAATAGGCTTTTCGAAAAACAGATATATCCGACAACTTTTACCAGAGAACAAGAAATTTGTTTTTTGTTTAAACTTAGAATTGAATTACCTTTCATCGCATTACAAATAAGTAGCAACCGGCCGCTTTACCTACAGGTAAAATAATGTTAAATGCAAACAAAAATAACAAAAATAACACATTTTTTTCTGTCTTTAAAATTTGTCAACTTTGATCGGCTCTACCTCCTAAACTAAAATAGTGGTGGGCGAGTCCGAGATGTTTAGACAATCGAGAGAATCGCCATCGTTGCAAAATCACAATCAGCGTTGCCATTCTAGATTTAGCTTTTTTTCTCGTCTTTTAGCTGCAAAAATTCTGATTTAGCTTTGGCTTTTTTTAGCTTTTTTATTTGCTAAAACTCACCAAAAAATTAGCGCTGCTCATATACATACATACCTACAGTCATCATAGTTACCATTATTTGAATGTAAAACATTTTTTCAACATTTCGTTATTTTTATTGACACTGAATTACAAATTTACATATAGTATATGAAAATAAAAACGTATGCAGGCTCCACTAAACAAGTCGGTTCTTCAGATCAGCTGACTTCTTGTTCTTCTTCGACAGCTATTGTATGTGTGTATATATCGCACGCTAAATCAAAAAGCGTCACAACTCAAAATTTTTCGAAATCGGGTTTCTTCCATAAATTGGTACACAGAATATATCTCTAGCGGCTGCCAAAAAATCTTTTCCATCAGAGTCTTTTTTAACTGAGAAATAACTATTATACGTAGCCTTTTCCCATATCATTGCCTATAAAAATTACAAAGTTTTTTGCCTCTCCTGGGAGTACTTGTCAATAGCAGAGGCGGTCGCTTCATACAAGCCGAGAAGCCCGGCTTGCGTACACATTTTCCTTCATTTCATACGAAAGTCTTTAAAATCTGGTTATTTTACGTTTTAAATGTGTTTACTATTTAAGTTCTCAATAATATAGCCCCCACTGTAACATGCCCCTAAAAGCCTGTTAAGAAAATAGCGCAAATACACCACCTCACAATGTGTATTTTGTTTGTACAGCCAATCACAGCACAGCGAGTATGCTTCAACCTTTCCACACATTAGCTTTTACGTGGCTTTCAAAACAGAATAACATAGCTTGTTTTCTCGCTTTCGCTAAGGAGAAACCAATTGCTTATTTTCAGACTTAAATTGAAAAAAAACTAGCAAAGCACTTTTTTTATTTTTCACATCAAATTTGTATGCGAATTTGAAGCTGGCTTCGGCATTCAAAAGTTCAGTATTCAAAGCCATATGCATATTTGATTTGATTTTCGTTTGCATGTAGGTACATACTTATGCACATAATTTCTTACATCTGCATGTGCATGCAAACATAAATATCAAATACCAGATTATAAAAGGGTTGATTGTGATTTTTGGCGACTATTGGCACAATATCAAGATAATTTTTAAAAGCGGTGGAAATCAAATTGGACCTCAGTTTTTCAAACACTAAAGCACCCATTTTTTAGGCAATAAGCAAATACACTTGCTACTGCTGAAATTTCCGTCGGTATAAGGAAACTAAAAATACCTCTGCGCTTTCGTGTAAGATTTCCCTAGCGCACGTTTTTATATTTAAGAATTATGTAAATACGAAATTTTTTATTTTAAAAATGTTCAGAGTAAAATTGCAAAATCAAGAAAAAACAATTTTAATTTAAAAATGTTTATTTTTATTTTAAGCACTATGAGATTTTGAAGGAAAAACTTTCGTTTTTATTCCATTAATTTTAAGTTTTAATTTAAACATGTTTCTTTTTAAATCTTAAATACATTTTAATTTAAAAAATTTAATTTTTAATTTAAAAATTTTCATTTATAAAATAAAAACGACGGCTTAAAACGTGCATTATAAAAATAAAAATTTTATTTTTGATTCCGTTTCTCTGAGTATACAAACAAAAATATGTGTATCAGGAAAACAAAAATAAAAAATACATATGAAAAAAAAAAAAAAAAAATAAACGAGAAAAAACGATCTTCAAATACCCGAATTGTTCAAATGCCCGTACAAACATACGCGTAATAAACAAACAAACGAGCGTTCGAGCACTGAAAAGCATTTATTCGGGTCACTCGAAAATGTTAAAAAGAAATCGAGAACTCTAAATCAAAGTCAATGACGGAACGCAATCAGACTTTTAAATAATACAGCAATGGAAATTACATAAATGGCTAATGGTTATGCTTCATACATAGGCTTGCCCAGGCAATTTATGCTAGGTCCGCCACTGGTCAATAGATACTCTATTACTCCCTATACTTCGTGTATAAGCATACAATTTTGTATACTCGCTTTTAACGTTGTGTGTCCTAGGAAGGGAAATAATAAACACAAAATAAAACAAAACTGACAAAATTCTGATATTGCTCGGAAAGTACTCTTCAGCTCTCGCTTGGGGAGATCTCGCTCCAAGTTATACTGGGTAATTTCGTAATTTTTTTTAGCTTCCTTTTTTAGCTTTAAATTTTTTTTTTGATGTGTGAAACATTTTTTTTAGGTTTTTCTAGCTTTTTTTTCTGAGAATCTAGCTGGAACTCTGGAAAAGTTCTGGCAGCACTGATCACAATCGAGACAAAAGTTGACTCGCTCCTCGAGGGTTTACCACGTTATCCCCAAAATCAAAATCCCCAAATCAAAATCCCCAAATCAAAATCCCCAAACCAAAATCCCCAAAATCAAAATCCCCAAAATCAAAATCCCCAAAATCAAAATCCCCAAAATCAAAATCCCCAAACACAAAATCCCCATATTCTGTCGCGAAATCGCGGCGATTTCTAACCTAATTTTAATTTATTTCACACAGAACATGAGAATTCTACATTGGACATTATTCCTCAAACTGAAACTCATAAGAAATTGTATACGTGATGATTTCACAAATGTTTATTAATAAATTCATCTCAATAACTTATGATTACATATTTGCATACATACATACATAACATAAATAAATACAAACTTCGTTGTTTATCAAATAAGCAATGAGTATCGACATTTTTTTCGACATTTTCAAAAATTTGAAAATTTCTACATTGTTTTTTTCGACATTTCGAGGGTATTCCATTTACATACATACATAACATAAATAAAAAAAGACCGAAAAAAAATGTCGAAACCGAAAATGTCGAAAAAAAATGTCGAATCATAAAATGTCGAATCATAAAATGTCGAAGCAAAAAATACCGAATTTTAATCATGTAAAAATTTGGAAAAATTTCTAATATAGTATTAAAAAATAGCCCAACTTATGGAAGCTCGAATTTTACACATCAATAATAAAAAATAAAAAAAATAACCCTCAGCCGGCAGAATTCTCTTCCCTGAGTAATATCTATGGCCCGGTCCACAGTGCTTTTGCGCAGAACACTTTTCTGCGTTGGCGGCCTTCGGCCGCGCTTATAAAAAATAACCCTGGGCTACGCCATCCGTCCGGACGTGTGCCCTAACCGTGGCTACCGCCACGGAGATGTCTTCTGCGTAGTAGGTACACCCTTCAGCGGCAGCGATAAAAATGTAAGTATACAAATTTCGGCCTTTTTCGGTAATTTTCCTCATTTCGACATTTTTTAATTCGGTCAAAAATGTATTCGGTATAATAAGTACTCGGTTGGTCCATAGCGAGCACTCCATGGATTAGCGAATGGAGTACTCCGAATTTTTGCAGGGATATATATGTATTTTATATGTATGTATACATATATGTTATTACGTATCAGAGCTCAGATAAGACTCGGCATGTGGTTTTTTAAATATGATCTTCAACGTTTTTTATTTAGTAATCTTTTGGGGATTTTGTGACGCTATCCCCGAAAAATGTGGGGATTTCGTGTTTGGGGATTTTGATTTTAAGGATTTTGATTTTGGGGATTTTGATTTTGGGGATTTTTTTTTTGGGGATTTTGTGCGTTGGGGATTTTGTGCGTTGGGGATTTTGTGCGTTGGGGATTTTGTTTTTTGGGGATTATGTGGCACTCCCGCTCCTCGACTATACAATCGAGATGTTTTTGCGATTGTTCCGAGTCGGCGAGTCGGAGGTTGTTTCGATGACATCTCGACTACACAAGCGAGATATTTTTGCGATTGTTCTGAGTCGCGAGTCGGAGGTTATTTCGATGATATGTTTTAGTTGATAAAATAAATTGAATGAGTGTTGTTGATGAAGAAAGTAAGATTTTTAATGGAAGTGAGGCAAATACATAAATAAAAGAACCAATTTGAAAAATATGCTATACACAGACGCTGCAGTTTTGCAATCACACCTAAAGAGTGTCATGCCTAATAATGGTAATTAATTATTTTAACATTAATAAATTTTCTGAAGTGAGTCCGAGATGTTGTAGGGTTGCTTTGAAAACGAGAGGAATCGTTGGCGAGTCCGAGATGTTTTAGCGATTGTTTCGACTGACGGCCATTTACGAATTGACTCGAATACGAATGAAAACCATCCAGAGCATTCGAGATGTTTCAACAATCGAGAGAATCGAATAAAACATCTCGGACTCGCCCACCACTAAACTAAAATTTTCTATTGCATATTTGTGTTCACTGGAAAATTCTCTAATAGATACATGTATTGGATTTATAAAACAATTTCATGAAATTTTTGATTTTTGCCACGTTTTTTCGACAGAGGCGCCATAGTCGTGACGTTCGACTTTTTTAATATACTAGGAGCAGTGCCGCGGAGAGGGGGGGGAGGGCAGCCAGGGCAATCGCCCTGGGGCCCGGAAGGTTTTTGGGGGCCCGGAAAGGCAAAGCAGTATTGACAGTACTCGAACTAGGATTTCATAGATACATACATAGGTATTTTGTTGCTACAAAAAATTGTTTTAAAATTGAAGTGTTTAACTTAACCAAATCACCAAACTAAAATTATAAGCATCCAATCAATTATTTACCTTGTTTATACATGGGCAAATCCTAGAAAAGTGAGTTGAAATTGAGGAAAATCGACTTTGATTTAGAGTTTCCAAAGTACCGCAATTGGTAAGGTGGTGAACCAAACTTCTCAGAAATATTTACTTTTTAAATGAAAAATGTTGGTAACCCTGTTTAAATGATTTCAAAGAGTTAACGTATACAAAATTTAAAAAATTATTAAAAACAATACCATTATATATCTACTATTATTTCCATGATTTTAGAGTTAGATACTATAGTTATTACCCGGAACAAGTGCATGAAGGATTAAATAAATAAACTGACATTGCGATTAAATTTAGTTTTTTGTGGAAGTATGAGGATCTGTCGGAAGAAGAGCTCAGAGAAAAGGCAACGGCATTCTGCACGATTTATGGCATAGATATTTCTACGGATCTAATAGATGAAATCATTTATCTCAAAGCCATCCACTTAACAAATTTGGGATGTGATTCGCTGCCACCATTACAACTTCTGAACAAACTTCATATATTGAAGATGGAAGTATTATTTCCTAACATCTGCATACTTTAAGAATATTTTGCACACTTCCAGTCAGTGTGGCTGAAGGGGAGCAAGTCACAGCAAAATATCAAACTAATTTTGATTTTCTTGAGTCATGCCAGAGTCATGTCCATGGTATAAAAAATACAGGTATGTGCATTGTCATTTTGACGCTGTCTTTTTGATTAAAAAGCAGATTTTTTAAGTTTAATCTTATGCCAGTTTTGGAGTATAGCGATGCCAGACTTTTATTTTTTGAATGCGTAGATTTTTGTTTGAAGGTTTGGGTATTTCAGGAATCAAAGGACTGAAAGAGAAAGGGCACTAGTGAGCAGATTTATGGAACTTCCAGTAGCTCCTCTTCGCTCACTCCACAAATCTTCATCCACTCTCCGCGAATAAAGGGTATCGTCGGAAATTGGAAAAATTTTATATCACCGTCTTTGCAGCCATATTTGGTATTATTGCACAGCCTGGTTGAGGCAACGTAGTTGAAGCTTGGTACTACTAGCGAGCATGAGCGAGTGGACTTGTTAAATACACATTGACACATTTTTTTGAAGTCTCATATCTCAGACATTTTTGGAGAAAACTAAGGTTTTAACAATTGACAGTAACTATTCATTATTTATCTCAATATTTGAATAGCTAATGAGTTATAAAAAACACGTAAATACCTTTTTCAGATACTTTTTAAAAAAAAACCATTTTGTGACTTGAATAGGGGCACATTTGGCCATCACAATGTAAACTAAATTTGATTAATTTTTAACTTTAAAAAATGAGGCATTATGTCATAAAACAAAATTAAAGTTTTTATTTATACAGTATAACAATATTATAATAATAAGCGAAAATATATGGTAAATTCACTAGCTCTTTTAATGTTGTACGTTGTAAATTAAATGTGTATTAGAAGGCAACACCTGTGGTATGTAGGTTGTATTGTATTTTGTTACCAGATGCTTACTAAAATTTTAATATGAAAAATACCAAGCAAAAGTGAAAAAGGTAATATTATAAAAATATAAATGATAAAAAAACTTGAAAAAAGTCAAAAAATAAAAGCAAAATCGAATAGGACACTCAATAAACATAGACTGCGTTGTTGTATTGATGTTATTCTAATTTTTATGGGGAAAAAACTAACCCTGCTGATACAATTGTTGTAAACCTAGACCACTTTATAACGTTATACTACTTTAAAAGAGCTTGTGAATTACCCAATGGATATTTGAAAGTTTATATCGAAATAATATTTTATACGGCATCGAGATGTTCTAGATGGGTTTGTTTTGGCAGGTTTAGCTTTCTTAGAGGTACATAAACGTTTAATTAGTCTTATTATTTTATTTGACATTCGTCAAAGGCTCCCCAAACTGGAAAGTCAAATGTACCCCAAATGACTTTATCCAAAATAATCATCACAAACATTTTTTTTCTTTCAAAACATTTAATAATTAACATTTATTTTCAATCTTTAAGCTTGTAAGAGCCAGTTAAGAACACTCATTTAAACAAAATTTAGTTTTACTTGTGAAAACGCTTACGTGGCACTACACAAAAATTACATCAGCTAACGGAAAATCATCGAATCATGTGTTACTTCGCTAGGCATTAAAGCAGAGCTGCCAAATTAGGTATACACATGTGTTATTGTATAAGGCTGCATTCAATTCTATTTTTGTGAAGCTTTTATAACGTTTTTACACCGAAAATGGCAAAGTCAACGGTGCCCCAAAGTCAAAAGGACCCCAACTTACCCTACAATTTTTTCATATAAATAGGGGGGCGATTTCGAGGAGATTAAGTTGATAGAAAGATGCAACTCCTAGCCTTCAGACAGGTGACAGCCTAAAAGCCGAGTCCTCCACACCGATATATGGTCAAACTTGCGCAGATTGTAGACATAACGGGTAACGTGGTTAAATGCCACCTCCATTTTGTGGGCAGATATTGAGTCAAGTTTATTGTAGATTAGATGGGAATAAGTTATTATTGGAACAATGAGTTGTTGGGAAAGTTTTTTCCTAATTTGAAGAGGAGTATAGGCCGCTGTTTGCCTCAGGTTGCGTAAAGTTCCATACACTTTGCCCACTACAAGGAAAAAATAAAACTCAAAAAATAACTTTTATTTTCTGAGCGAAATATAAAAATCAAAAATAACTTTTATTTGCTGAGAGAAAAATAAAACTCAGAAAATAATGATTAAAAATCAATTTTTTTATAAAAATCGAAAAAATAAAAGTTAATGCACCTAGAGGTATTCTGCGTTACGGTGATTACATCTGTGTACTTCTTTTGCGTTTAGCATTTCTCCTTCAGTATGATTTTTTTAGTCAAAATTTAAAAAGAACGATTATTTGCAATCCCTGTGCAGAATACAA
Source organism: Urophora cardui (assembly GCA_960531455.1). Lineage (NCBI taxonomy): Eukaryota > Metazoa > Arthropoda > Insecta > Diptera > Tephritidae > Urophora > Urophora cardui. The sequence continues at coordinate 74,575,500 of OY482671.1, read as the reverse complement.
TAATTGCCGCAACTTTACCTATAATCATTTTAATAATATTTTTTGTTGCCTGCTTTTAGGGTAATAAATGGGCTCTGTCCAAACTAAAATAAAAAAAAACAGTGCCATCCAAACTATGGTAAAAACATAATTTTGTATGAAAAATTTTAATTAATTAAAAATGGAAAAGGGTTATGCTTGAACTACAAATGTGTTTTGAATCAAATAAAGATAAATTTTAATAAAAAATATCATACATTTAAAAATATTTTTGCATTCTGGAATAGCTACTACTACTAGAAATACCTTAATACCTTTAAAACGATGCCTTACTTATTAATTTTGGTAAATTATGTGAGCAGAAAAAGGGATATTTATAAAACACCAATTAGAAATAATATATATGATTTGCGCCTAAAAATGCCTTCAGAAAATTTTCAAAGATTTATAAGTAAAAACTCAGGAACTGTAGCAGATGAATCGATTAAGCTTGGACCACTGATTTGCTTGCCAAGGTAAACGTGTGGAAAAAAATTACCCAAGTCGGCAGGGACCACGTACATACGAGTATGTATATGTATATAAAAATATATGTAAAATATATAAACAAATTTAATACATATAACTACTTATATATATATATCGTCGCTCCGGAAGAAAAAAGACGTATGTCAGTAATTTGTCGACGAAGAAAGGCGCATTAAAAATATGTCGGGGAAGAAAGACGCTTTGCAAAACATGTCGAAGAATATAGACGCATTAAAAAATATTTCGACGAACAGAGACGCATTATAAAATATTTTGATGAAGAAAGACGCATTTGCATTAATATTGACAAAGAAAAATAAAAAATCGAATACGTCTTTCTTTCCTAAAAAATATTTAAATGCGTCTTTCTTCGTTATCAAAAAAAATAAAGAGTCTTTCTTTCGAAAAATATTTTTAATTCGTCTTTCTTTGAAAGAAAAAAAGTTTGCGTCTTTCTTCCTCAACAAAACAGTTTGCGTCTTTTTTCTTCTATAGCGAAGATATGTATGTAGGTGTTATAAAAACATTTTATGCGATATGTTTGTCAAACATATAAGTAATTCATTGAAAGTTCCATAAGTTCCACTGTAGACATAAAACCAAATAAATATGTTTTTTTTTAAATGAGCGTGACAGCACAAACTATATCGACTGGCGCCATGTATGTTGTATTATTTTTTGCGCAAGATGCGCACGGGTCCAGCTAGTCTTTTAGTAATACTATTTAAAAAAAAGTACCACGCCCAATAAAACACCGTTTCGCATGCATAGCTAATTAATACCTTTAAAACGATGCCTTACTTATTAATTTTGGTAAATTATGTGAGCAGAAAAAGGGATATTTATAAAACACCAATTAGAAATAATATATATGATTTTTATTTCATTTTATTTTAAAATTGTTAGTTTTAAATAAATATATCTAGCATATAAGTCAGGCATGATGTGTACCACTTTGTAATACTTGCTCGTTGTACGATAAAAGATTTTATTATCTTAATGTACTAATTTTTATGTCAAATAAATACAATACAATACAACTAGTTTAAAAACTAACTTGTCGTAGCTACTTTGCAAATCACCTACAAGAGGTTACTTTTTAAACTAGCTACGGCAAGTTACTTTTTAAACTACTCTAAGGAGTTAAAAATGTAAAATATTTCCATAACTACTACATTCTTGATCTCTCAAGACCATTTTTTTTTTTAGTGAAAATTGGTATGAAAAATTAATATTTTTTGGTAGAAGTTATATATCCATTTCGGAGACTACCACATCTCTTCATCAAACTTCTTTTTAACATTTTTATTCTTTGGCGTCCGCCGAGATCGAACCTCGGATTTTCCGGTTGGTAATCTAATGGCATCACCACTAGGCTACCGCCGCCTTGCATTTTGCTTGTATTAATTTTTCTTTTGATTTTTCCGTTTTACACCCATTTGACAAGTTCGTAGCTAGTTAAATGTGGCGCAAATTTACCTAGTAGTCCAACAATTTTTGCAGGGAATGACACAACCATGTGTTGTATTAGTAAGTTACTTACATATGTATTAGTAAATGCTGTTGCAGCTTTATGAATGGAAGGTATTTGAGTAAGCTGCTTTTTTTTTTTTTTTTTTTGAAAATTTGGAGATTTTACGTCCTAATAGGGTAGGCTCCCCGTAGTTTTAGTTTTAATGGCTCTATCCTTGGTCACAATTTAGCTGTATATCCTTTCTCTTTAACATCTGGGGTAACTCTAATCTATTCTAACAGACTTTTAGCCAGTATGTTTGGGTGATTGCCTAGTCTTGTGGCGTAGTTAGTTTGCATATGTCTTACTTCTTCAATAACTGTGTTAATCTTTAGATCCCTGTGTATAGCGGAATTTTTCACATACCAAGGCGCCCGGCAAAATGATCTTAATATCTTAGATTGTAGCCTTTGTATTCTTTCTAGACTGGATTTGGATGCTGAACCCCAAAGCTGTATTCCATATATCCCGGATGTTTTTATCACCATATTAAATAAAAGTATTTTGTTGTCTAGGCTTAATTTAGATTTCGGACCAATGATCCATTGCAAATTGCTTATTTTCAGCTTTGCTTGCATTATCTTATTATCAATATGATATTTCCAAGTAAGCCTTCTGTCTAAGGTAACACCAAGGTAGGTGACGTAGTCTTTTTGGGTTACTATTTTGCCATTAATTGGGACAGTGGGACAGGTATCTTTTTTTTTAGAGTAAAAGTGACTTGTACACACTTATATTCATTAACTTTAATTCTCCAGTCTGAAATCCATTGTTCTATAATTCTTAGATGGCTTTGCAACCGTCTGGCAGACGTTGAGGTATTTGAGTGCACACTAAGTATTGCTGTGTCATCCGCAAATATTGAAGTAACGAGATTTTCAATGGTGGGCAAGTCACTTGTGAATATTAAATATAGAATGGGTCCCAAAACACTACCTTGTGGAACTCTGGCGAAAATGGGATAGCTTTCGGTGGTATAACTTTTTTGCCTTACTCGAAACTTTCTTCCCGTTAGAAAGTTTTCTAAAATAAGACATACGGAAGTGTACGTCTTAATTTAAATAATAGTCCTTCTAGCCATACCTTGTCGAAAGCTTGTGCTACGTCTAAGAACAGTGCAGTGCAATACTTTTTGGTTTCAAAAGCCGACCGTATTTGAGTTACTATTCTATGCACTTGCTCTATCGTACCATGTTTTTCCCTAAACCCGAATTGGTGACTTGGTATAGTCCCGTGTGTGTCTAGGACGGACTGCATTTTTTTCAGCAACAACTTATCGAATAGTATGGAAAATATTGAAATTAAGCTAATTGGCCATAAGAGTTTAACAGGGTTGGGTTTTTGCCTGGTTTTGAAATCATAATAAAGATTCAAGAAAGTAGTTTAGTCGCAAGAGAGTATTGAAAACGTATAATAATAACTTAGTAGCAACTGGAGGGACTTGTTTTACCATTTCACCGGTTATTCTGTCGTGTCCGGGTTCCTTATTATTCTGGATGTCGTTACAGATAACATTATTCAGGTCATTTATGTTGAATTGGAGAGAGACTGTTGGTAAGCGAAGGGCATGTTCTGGGAGGAGATTGCTCCCTGGATTAGGAGTAAATACCCTCGAAAGATGGGCTGCAAATGCGGTTCCTTTTTCCTGGTCACTTCGAGCAAAGTCACCGTTTTCGATTCATACTGGAGGGTCCTGCAAAACTGGCTTTTTGAAATTTTTCAGTGTGCGCCACAATGAGTTGTCTGTAGAAGATGTGGCTGTCAAAGATTTAATTCTGTTTTGGAAATCTGCTTCTTTTCTATCCTGCAATAGCATCTTTTAGCACTTTTTCAGTTCGCATTTCAAATTTGGAGAGCGTAACCTCTGCCAGTCTTTCCTAATTTGCCTTTTTTTATGAATGAGATCGGTGATATCGTTTCCTTTGAAATAATTAGGGACACTCCTCTGATGCGTTGATACCTTTGCTGCTACTTGAAAAACATTTGAGAAGTCAGTAATCGCAGAGTCTACTTCGGCTGCCGATTTAAGGCTTGTATTTAAGTTGGTATGAGAACTGATAAATTTTTTGTACGTAAGCCAGTTTGTAAATTTATTGGTTAAGCTCGAATTCAATTCGTTGAAAAATGGGATTATATCAATAGCGGTGACACAAGGAGAGTGATCAGATGACAGATCGAAAGCCGATTTTATCTTGATTAATTCTCTTTCGATTCCAAGAGTTACACCAAAATCTATTAAATCGGGAGTTTTGCTTCTATCAGTAGGCCAATATGTTGGCTGACCAGTGGAAATAATGTCTAGGTCATTGCTTTGAATAGGTTTCTTCCCTTTGGTGTTATCAGTCTGGAACCCCAAAATGTATGTTTAGCGTTATAATCACCCGCTGCAAGAAACCGCGGGCCCAACTTGTTAAAGAATTCAGTAAATTGGGATTCTGTTATATTGAAACGGGGAGGACAGTATATTGTAGTTACAGTGAGCCCACCAGAGCTATCTTCTACGTGCACTGATGTTGAGTGTATATAATTCCTGCAATAATCTCCCAGTAGATGATGCTTAATCCGTTTTCTAATAAGTATTCCGGTTCCACCTCTAGCTTTACCTTCGGGGTGCTTGGTGTCGTAGAACGCAAAGCGGTCAATACTAAAATTATTAAAGGCCGTCAAATGAGTTTCAGAGATTAGCATTATGTCTATCTGCTGTCTTTCTAGAAATATTTGGAGTTCATTCCGGTGTTGGCTTAGGCCGTTAGCATTCCAAAAACCTATATTGCGTGAATTCATCGTCTTGTTAAGATTGTTTGTAATAGGAGGTTTTAGTTCCTAATTAATTCTTGCATCATATTTTGCATTGATTTCATGTGATCTTGCATAATTTGCACAAAACTGTTTAAGGTTTTTTCCAAGTTTGCAAGTGGGAGTCTCCTGAGTTTCAGGCTCCTCTATACCTTTGAGGGCTTGGGAATATGTCCTGAAATGATTCTGTCGAACATTGTTATTGACCGTATCTGGAACATTTTGGAGTTTTGGAACTAGTTGGGTCTTTGGAGTCAAGGCGGCGCTAGTGGTTTTCTTAGTACCCTTTTCCTTTAAGCAAGTATACACCGAGCAGCCTCTGTAACTTGAGTTGTCTCTCGGTTTAACACAATCCTTGGAAATATGTAAATCCCCACAGATAACGCAAACACTAGGCAAGGTACAGTACCGCTTAGTGTGCCCAAACTCCTGACAGTTGTGGCATTGTACAGGGCCCACCCATTTGTGTGGTTCTTCCACCGAGATACGATGGTGCAGAAGGTACCGTAGGTTGTATATGGGATGTACATCTCCCTTCTTTAAAAGTTGGAACTCTGGATCTATTTCTACTCGAAACATTGGCGGTGGTATGTTCGATTTGTTTTTTATATTATGTACATATCGTACTTTAAACCCTTCCTCTTTTAGAGCATTCTCAATTTCAGATGGACTTACGGAACTTTCTATTGCTTTCAACACAACAGACAAACCGCGGCTACTCTTCAGCTGGAATGTTTAGAAAGACTTTTTGTTTGGTTGGTTACTTTACGGAAGTATTCCTCGCCGTATGTTTGGATTTTGACTTCCTGGATATTTCCCTTTTTAATTGGTACAATGTGGAAATTCTTTTCCATTATCAACGCTATCAGTTTGTTTACAAGTAAAGCAGAACTTGGTTCTCTCAGGTGGATTGGTGGAGGTTTGGATTTTTTTTGCGGTTTACCACTTTTTTCCGGGGGACCACTTTCTTTTAATTAATATATAGCGGTCGATTCCGGTCTGAACCTTTTCGCCTACTTTTTGCATTTCCCTACTCGTTTTAGAGTTAGATGCACCTGTTGTGTTATTTGAATTCCCCAAGGATTGAGGTGGAGAAAATTGCGGAATATTTCCTGGAATAGCGGGATACCAGGATCGTGCTCTTTGTTCGTCTGTTTTATCTGTAGGTACCTTTAGGTTGGCTTCATTGGTACTGAACCTCAACGTGAAATACCCATTGTTCCTAAATCGGTTAATGTTAGAGTGAGTGCCTGTATCACTCATGTATTTTATTTTGATTTATATTATTTTGGTTTGTTTTATATTATTTATTTTATTTTTATTTTATTTTATTTTATTTTATTTAATTTTATTTTATTTTATTTTATTTTATTTTATTTTATTTTTATTTGTATTTCATTAGTGAGAAATCACTGTTGGACAGTGCACAATCCAACAAATTTACAAAAATTTTACTCAACACGAACAAACGCTATTAATTATGAAAGAGGATGTCTCCCAGACCAACTTTGCCGAACAGAGTACTAGTCCAGAGGGTCTGAGTTCTTTTTTATGGGGGGGGGAGTTAAAGTTTTATGGTTTTAGCTGGAGGTGCAATTACTTTATCGAAAATACCTTATAAAAAATGACCTCAAATTAAGTTTTTGAGCTCGGACTTCTTCTACACAATTTAATAAGAAATTTCTTTGCGGGAGACTTTAACCCCCTAACGGCCACGCAAATGGCTGTTTTAACCCTTGTTTGGAAACACATGAAGAAAATATCAATTAATAATAAAGATAGTGGGTTAAAATGTTGGTATTGGTATTTATTTTCATATTAGATTCGTACACTAAGATGTTGAGATCTTTTTTAGTACAACACAATTCATAACATTAAATATGTATGCAATAGCTTATTAACAATAAAAACGTATTACTAGTTTTACAATACGCAATATTTTAATTAACCATAAACAAAACAATAATAAATAGTATTAAAAAGAAAGAGGAAAAGGAAAAAATAAGGTAGCAGGTCACTCTTTTATATTTGATTTACTTCAGGTTGTTACTTCGCTTGATTTTTGAAATGCTCAAAGAGGCATTGTTTAAAGTTGCTTCCGTTTAATTTATTTCTAGTATTAAAAGGAATACAGTTCTACAGACGAGCTGCGTTTACGAAGAATAGCCTAGCCGAAGCCAACTTGTTGAAGTGGGGAATTATTAGGTCAGGTAATCGCGGGGACTTGGTAAAAACTAATTTTCTATAGAGGTAACCAGGTTCTCTGGAGGTCATGATTTTATAAAGATATATACAATTCCTTGCTTTTAAATAATCTGTAATGCCACAACCCAACAGGCGGTGCTTCCATAAAGAAATATGGTCAAACCTTGACAAGCCGTAAACATAACGCCAGTTCAGAGTAAGTTATGATGGGAAGGACTAATTGCATGGCAAGTTGGCGCCTTGTGTTTGTAGGGGTGTAGTGACTAGACTGGCGTAGGTTTCTTAAAGTAAAGTAAACTTTACTGATGACAGCGTTTATATGGTCTTCACACGATAGCTTGGAGTTAATAATAAATCCAAGATTTTTAATTTTATCAACCACCTTCAGACTTATGTTGTTTACATGTACTCGTGGCAGTAAGCCAAGCGACTTGATATCCTTACTGCAGATTGGTAAAACAAATGACTTATCACAGTTCAAAAGTAAACCGTTTTCTGATGCCCAACTGGAAATTGCAGATAACTCATCATTAATGTTGCGGTACGGACGGTCATGCTTGATCGAATCTGAGAGATAAAGCTGAATATCATCTGCATACGCATGTAGCCTCGCGTGTTGACAGAGTTCAAAAATGTCATTAATGAACATACTGAAGATTAGGGGACCAAGGATAGACCCTTGCGGCACCCCTGCTGACAACGGTTTCATCTGTGACACTTCCGAACCAATACGAACACGCTGATATCTGCCTGTCAAATAGTTTCTTATTAAATGTTCTAGGAAATTATTCGTCATAAAATTTCATTAGTGGTCCGCTCAGACAAAATCTTTGTAGACCACAGGGTATATCACAAATTACGCCATGAAATATGCAACAAATTTTATATGTATAAGTACACATTACATGCATTGTTTTTCTTTAAATCCTCCCTCCAGTACCGGAATATCAAAATGGGTTGTTGTAGAGTAAGTAAATTTGAAAAAAAAGTTCACTTTTGCAAAAACTGAATTGGGCTACTACAAAAACCGCGCGAGTTTCAAGAATTTCAATTCAAGTTTAGATTTATGTATGAAAAAAGCTATGATTTTGCACAAGAAAAAAATTTGATGTCTAGCTATACGTAGAGTTAACCGCTAAAGCGAATGGTATACTCAGTTTTTTAGTACACTACCCAGTGAAGGTGATATTCAAACCCTAGTTAATGCCTTTAATTTGATGCTAATATTGCCCAAAAATATTTTGCGGCCATCCGGGTCCACATTTTTTCCGCAATCCACGGTCTCGACCTTTCTACCTTTTTTTTTTTACATTTGTGGAGTTGTCCACCATCATAAAACCGCCTTCAAGAGCAAAAATTTTTTATTTTTTTTAGAAATTTCAAGCCATGTCCGCTGTGGTGCAGTGGGTAGACTGCTCGCCTGCTATGCCAGAGGTCTCGGGTTCAAGCCACGGTCCGAGCAAAAACACCAAAACAATTTTTCTAATTAGTAAAAATCCAATTATTGGGATTTTTAAGAGCAGCGGTCACCTCTCGGAAGTGGGCGGCATACCCTCCGAGAGTATTTCTGCCATGAAAAAGCTTCTCACAAAAAATGCATTCGCCGTTCGGAGCCGGCATAAAACTGTAGGTCCACCCAATTAGTAGGAAAAACAAAAAGGAGCACACCTCGAATTGGGAGAGAAGCTCGGCCATACAACTCCTCAGCGTTATAATAGCGCCTTTGTATTATATTATTAAGCCATGTCAACCCTACTAGGGTATATTTTACTTCACGTAAACTTGATGATCTCATCCAAATTTTAATAGGTTTTTAACCAGAATGTGTTTTTGAAAACCGCATTTAATTAAGCAGCATTCTGACTGATTCAGATAAAAAAAATGTCCGCTGTCAGAAAGAATATAGGGCATGAAGTTGAATATTCGAGAAAAAAAAACAAAATGTTCACTTTAGGCCGCGATATTACCATCCCAGGGAAGTGCACTAAAAACTGAATACGCCATTCGCTTTAGCGGTTAACTCTACGTATAGGTAGATATAAATATTTTTTCTTGTGCAAATCATAACTTTTTTCAGACAAATCTAAATTTGCCTTGAAATTCTTGAAAATCGCGCGGTTTTTGTGGTAGCCCCATTCAGTTTTTGTAAAAGTGAATTTTTTATACTCAGCTGTACTAGTACACAGAGTATTATAGTTTTAATCACATAACGGTGGATTGTAACAGAGTGAAATAATCGAGAAATCGATTGAGCCATGTCCGTCCGTCCGTCCGTCCGTCTGTCCGTCCGTCTGTAAACACTCTAACTCGTGCAAAAATTGAGATATTTCGATGAAATTTGAAATGAAAATTGGTATCGAGACTGGGACGGTATTGAAAATGGGCGAAATCGGACCATGACCACGCCCACTTTTCCTATATAGAAAAAATCGGAAATTTGGTATCTAAGTCACTAATATAGCTGGAGCGATGAAATTTTACCCACGTGTTGAGCTCAGGCCCCTAGGAAGAAATTTGATGAAATTTGGAAAATGGGCGGTGCCACGCCCACTTATTAAGGGTCAAACCTTGAAAGTTTTATATGTCATAACTCAGAAACCATTGAAGATATATCGACAAAATTTGGTACACGTGCTTTACTTACTTAGGCAAACGTTTGGACGAAGAATAGTTAAAATCGGTTGACGGCCACGCCCACTTTTATATATGTGTATTATAAAGTGACCTAATAAAAACATTTTAAGCCATATCTCTGTCAAATATAAAGATCTATCATTGAAATTTGGTCGCATGAGTTCAACTATGGACGTAAAACAAAAAACATAAAAATTTTGGAAAACGGGCGGTGCCACGCCCACTTATTAAGGGGCAAACATTGAAAGTTTTATGAGTCATAACTCAGAAACCGTTGAAGATATATGGATGAAATTTGGTACGCGTGATATATTTACTTAGCCAAATACGTGGACGAAAAATTACCAAAATCGGTTGACGACCACGCCTACTTTTATATATGGGTATTATGAAGTGACCCAATAAAAACATTTTAAGCGATATCTCTGTCAAATATAAAGATATATGAAATTTTATGGCAGGAGTCCAACTGCGGACATAAAACGAAAAACACAAAAATTTTGGCAAATGGGCGTGGCACCGCCTCTTTTTATAAACAGCAATATACGAGATTTCTGAGCCCACAACTCGACAAATAATTTATATATAATGACGAAACTTGGTGTGTACACTTTTATTACTAGTAGTAATACATGTTAAAAATTTTACCAAAATCGGTTGACGACCACGCCCACTTTTATATATGGGTATTATAAAGTGACCTAATAAAAACATTTTAAGCGATATCTTTGTCAAATATAGAGATAATTCATAGAAATTTTGTGGCAAGAGTTCCACAATAGACCGGAAACAAAAAATAGACAAATTTTGGAAAATGGGCGTGGCACCGCCTCTTTTTAGACAAAGGAATATACGAGATTTCTGAGCCTATAACTCGACAAACAATTGAGATATTATAACGAAACTTGGTTTATACACTTTTATAACTTGTGGTAATATACACGCAAAAATTTATTGAAATCGGTTTATGACCACGCCTACTTTTTAACAAAAATATTTCTGGAACACCCTTTAGGAATTTGTAACGTGACATATTTGTAACTAGAAGTCAAAAAGGAATGAAATTTTGCACAAAGAATAATATTCATATGCTTAGTTGGATGACTCATAAAAATGTTGAAAATGGGCGTGGCTACGCCCACTTTATGCGGCATTCGCTTTATATAAAATACGCCGTGTTTCCATCAAACGCAAACAAACAATGAAAGCATACAGCTGAGTATCTAATGTTCGATTCCACTCGAACTTAGACTTCCTTACTTGTTTTTAATTAACTTACTCTACGACATACATGGCCACCCAATGGCTCCAGTGACTCCGTTTGTCTCCCAACAACATCGCTGTGGCTCCGAGTGGCTCCCAACAACAAGCAAATCAATTTCGACAGAATAACGCACATTCCTTTTTTTCACAGAAATCGTCGTCGCGGCGAGCACTCAAACCCAACGGTCCAGCTTCGACCGACATTCATTGTCAGGGTTGCCGGAGACAACTTTTTTTCCTACCAAAAGTTGGTCGGCAACCCTTCCAAATCCTCCCAAATTTTTTTCCACTTTTAAAATTTTTTTCTTCAATTTGAAGTTTATTGAAAATATATTCATTTAGTACAATAAAAACAAAAAATCAGTACATATAACAATTCATTTAGTGCATGTACCTACTCATACACATCTATGTGTAATCACTAGGGAAGCTAAAAATATGCAAATGCATATTGCATATGCAAATGCATATTTAGACCTAAAATGCATATTTACGGTCAAAAGCATTTCGTGCTTATTTTGGCATATTTTGGCACTTAATCGAGCAATATCGATAGTTGCGTATACATACATACAAACAAGGCTATTTAACTATTGATCTGGGCCCCGGAGTGGAGCATTTTCCCTTATAAAAATTCACCACGACAAACACTAAGTTCTAGTATGCTGATCAGAGCCTCGAAGCAAACCCAGAGTAAAAAAAACTTTGCTCCGATGCCCTGTTATTGATAAAAAACAGCTTTAGTGTGAAATTTTGAAGGGAATAATAATATGAAATATGTATCGACATACATGGGCATACCCTACACTGTCAATATGAATCGCGATGGTCTGATGAATCGCAGGCTAGTGCTACACGTTCAATATGAATATTGCGATATTTTTCTCGCTCTGAGGTTTAAAATATTTTACTTCCGTCCTTTTCACACGTTCACTTTTAATTCGCTTATTGCCAATATTTCGTTCTAGATCACAGATTTCAAAATTTCTAAATATACACGCATTTTGATGGGTTGCAAAATTTTCATGCTACACAGTCTTGTCAATATTGTGATCCGGATCGCGGATTTCAAAATATTTTGCGATCCAGAATCGCGATCCATCAATACTCCATGTTACATGGTCAATATTAATCGTTTTCCCATACAAGAGGTTTTTCCCGGAAAACCGCCAAAAATTCACACTGGAAAATATAGTAAAACATACGATAGTTCAATGCAGCCCTGCGCAGTATTAATGGAGTGGTTTCGTTTGCTTTGTAAAAAGATTTCATGTATTTACATGAATACAAACCTAAAATTAATTGTAAGTATTTTATAGTATTTAAAAACAAATTTTTTAAATGGGGAAAATGTGAATTGTACGTTTCAGTTCTTATATTATTATTTTGCAAAATTCGTTAAATAAAAATGTAAGCTTGAAATGAAATACATACATTTTTTGAGCATATTTCAGGTATTTTTTAGGCATATATGCATATAATGAGATTTTTTCGTGCATATTTACGAGCATATTTCAGTTATTTTTCGGGCATACTAGCATGCATATTTTGAAATTTTTCGTGCATATTTTTAGCTTCCCTAGTAATCACACATACAAAAAATTAGTTTATCACAACTTTACAGTTCAGTTCAATTTTAAATACATAAGTTAAAGGCACATAAAGTAAATAAATATATATTTATATGTATATTTTAATAAACATATAAAGTCTGTAAAATACCTACTTCTATACTAACTACTTTGCCTTGCATTCACAGGTAATATTTTTCATATTAATATTTAAAAAAAAAAAAAACAAGTAAGGAAGCCTAAGTTCGAGTGGAATCGAACATTAGATACTCAGCTGTATGCTTTCATTGTTTGTTTGCGTTTGATGGAAACACGGTGTAATTTATATAAAGCGAGTGCTGCATAAAGTGGGCGTAGCCACACCCATTTTCAAAATTTTTATCAATCATCCAACTAAGCATATGAATATTATTCTTTGTGCAAAATTTCATTCCTTTATGACTTCCAGTTACAAAGATGTCATGTTACAAATTTCCAAAGCGTGTTCCAGAAATATCTTTGCTAAAAAGTAGGCGTGGTCATAAACCGATTTCAATAAATTTTTGCGTGTATATTAACACAAGTTATAAAAGTGTATAAACCAAGTTTCGTCATAACATCTCAATTATTTGTCGAGTTATAGGCTAAGAAATCTCGTATATTCCTTTCTCTAAAAAGAGGCGGTGCCACACCCATTTTCCAAAAATTTTCTACTTTTTGTTTCCGGTCTATTGTGGAACTCATGCCACAAAATTTCAATGAATTACCTTTATATTTGACAAAGATATCGCTTAAAATGTGTCGTCAACCGATTTTGGCAATTTTTAGTCCAAACATTTGCCAAAGTAAGTATATTACGTACATCAAATTTCATCGATATATCTTCAACGGTTTTTGAGTTAGGACTCATAAAACTTTCAATGTTTGCCCCTTAATAAGTGGGCGTGGCACCGCCCATTTTTCAAAATTTTTGTGTGTTCTGTTTTATGTCCATAGTTGGACTCATGCGACAAAATTTCAGTGATATATCTTTATATTTGACAGAGATATATCTTAAAATATTTTTATTAGGTCACTTTATAATACACATACATACATAATATATATAAAAGTGGGCGTGACCGACAACCGATTTTAACTATTTTCTGTCCAAATGTTTGCCTAAGTAATTAAATCACGCATACCAAATTTCATCGATATATCTTCAATGGTTTCTGAGTTATGACATATAAAACTTTCCATGTTTGACCCTTAATAAGTCGGCGTGGCACCGCCCATTTTCCAAAATTTCATCAAATTTCTTCATAGGGGACTGAGCTCAACACGTGGGTAAAATTTCATCGCTCCAGCTATATTAGTGACTGAGATACCAAATTTCCGATTTTTTCTATATAGGAAAAGTGGGCGTGGTCATGGTCCGATTTCGCCTATTTTCAATACCAACCGTCCCAGTCTCGATACCAACTTGCATTTCAAATTTCATCAAAATATCAATTTTTGCGCGAGTTAGAGTGCTTACAGACGGACGGACGGACGGACGGACGGACATGGCTCAATCGATTTCTCTTTTCACCCTGATCATTTTGATATATATAAGTCTATATCTATCTCGATTATTTCATTCTGTTACAATCCACCGTTATGTGATTAAAACTATAATACTCTGTGTACTAGTACAGCTGAGTATAAAAATAGTGAAACAGAGTTGCTAGTATGTTTGAAAATACATATTTCCTCTTTTTCTCTTATTTTCGCAAAACCTACCAAAATTCGATCTAGCCTACCAGCCGACCAAATGAAAAAGGTCCTACCCGTTTTGGTCGGAACGGACCACGCCCGGCAACTCTGTTCATTGTGTAGTTACGCCTTCATACATACATACATATGTACATACCCTGTAGGGAAAATCTCTAGTTCCGTACTAGGTCGCTTCTAGTGCATTTTTCGACACTACTAGTGCGAGCTGAATCTCTTTTGCATGTTATGAACTGGCGAATTTAACACGGCGATGTCCTAGGCGGTGTCAATTGTCCCTCTCTGCACTACATTTTCGATAGTTCCGAACTAGTACTAAATTCTACAGTTTACACTAGTTCGTTTATTGGCACCATTTCGATAGTTCTGAACTAGCTACAAGTACCTACAAATTCTACAGTTTTACATCTGCCGCTTAAGTGCAGACTTTGACACACTTCATGCAAGTGGCGCGATGGCCGACTGGCTAACGCATGTGCCTTTCAATCTGAGGGGCGCTGGTTCGAATCCTGTCGGTGTCAAGGTGGATGATAATTTTTTTTTAAATTTTTTTTAACTAATATTTTTTTTATTTCTTTATTTAATAAAAATTTACAATAATTTTTAAAAAGTAATTAAATAAAAAAATTAAAATTAAGCCTGAGGGATCGAAAAGGATAATTAGGGGAACATTTCATTTTATGCAAGATGCAAATAGAAAACTCTTTATATAAAATGCTTCACTAAACATCTGAGAATTGCAGAAATATTCAAAGCCGACGGCAGTTGAACGAACGAAAAATTTTCATAGAATTTTTGTCACTTCGAAATTGCATACAAATCAAAGTCTGTCTTATAATGGTCACTCAATTCACTCCTTCTGAACTGTTGAGGGTCTACCTACAATTGATCTAGTTCCCCTTTGACATCTTTTCGCTAGTTCTGAACTAGAAATTTTGCTCACTAGTTATTGAGTTAAATGCAGGGTATGGTTGTACATTTATGTATATCAGCTACCTCGTTCATGTTGTTTAGCAAAATATTTGAATGCCTAGCTGCAGCATATCTATACATATGTATGTATGTAGGTACATTGTACATTTGTTCTTTTCAAAATGACATCTAAGAATAGAAAGTGCTCATGGGAGTATGATTTTTTTTATGTATGTTGTTGCAATAAACCGTTATTTGGCAAAATAATATTTTTATAACTCCGAGAAGAAGGTTGTTGCAATTATTATTGATGTTGTTGTCGTGTGGCTCCCTTATGCTTAATTTGTGGCCACCTATGCTCTACGACACCCTATCTTCATATTCCGGTGCCGGAGGGAGGATCCAAAGAACAAAAAATGTGTCTAATGTATATACATATAAAAGTTGTTGCATATTTCATGGCGTAATTTGTGATTATTATATCCTGTGGTCTTTTGCGTTATTTGTACAAAGATTTTTTCTGAGAGGACCCCTAGTGAAATTTTATGGCGAATAATTTTCTAGAACATTTTAACCCTCTATCTGCATTGTTAATTGATATTTTCTGCATATGCATCCAAACAAGGGTTAAAAACAGCTATTTGCGTGGGCGTGAAAGTTAAAGTTTACCGCCAGGAAATTCTTTATTAAATTCTGTAGAAGAAGTCCGAACTCAAAAACCTAATTTGAGGTCATTTTTTATAAGACATTTTCGATAAAGTAATTGCACCTCCAGCTAAAACAATTAAACTTTAACCCTCTCTAAAAAAACTCAGACCCTCTGGACTAGTACTCTGTTCGGCAAAGTTGGTCTCGGAGACATCCTCTTTCATAATAAATAGCATTTGTTCGAAATCAATGTTGGACAGTGTAATTAGAAGATTTTGTTTGGTGTTTGTCCGGACTGGGGTTGGAACCCGAGATCTCTGGTATAGCAGGCGAGCACTCTACCCACTACACCACAGCGGCCACATTGATATAAAAAATTTATACATATATATCCCTATCCCTATCCCAATCCCTATCCCTATCCCTATCCCTATCCCTATCCCTATCCCTATCCCCATCCCTATCCCTATCCATATCCCTATACCTAACTACTTTTACCTTACCGAGACCGTGCATCACCATCCGGACCCACTACTTTAGCCATCTCTGGGAAACAGCCTTAGAAATCACAATGAAAATAGCAGTATGTGGAAGCCCTGCTCAAAGCCTTTCATTTGCTATCAATACCGCTCGAAAAGATTCAGGAGTTATCCGGGTCCACGCTTTGACCCAAATCTTGGAACCCGGCCTAGGCATCACTATTTAAAGAGCTTTTTGTTAAAGTCCTCCTCAACAGCTTTCATTTGATACCAATATCGCTCAGGGTAACTCGGTCCCACGTTTTGACCCATATCTGGGGACCCGGCCTAGGCATCGCAATGAAAATAACATAATGTTGAAGGCCTGTTCAACACCTCTCATTTGATAAAAAATATTGCTCGAAGACTTGCTGGGTCGATCTGAGTCCACATTTAGACCTGCACTCCGGGAAGCTCCCACTTTTTCGAAATTCTATATACCCTACTATGTTCGCTAACACCACATGAATGTGCTGTGAAAATTTCATAAAGATCGGTTGATTACTTTAGGAGTCTATAAAGGACATACATGCACACATACACACGGATTTTACCAATTTTCGGACTTTTCCGGAGGGATTTTCCAAAATTTTCTTCCGTAGGAACCTTCTCCTCGAGAATACGAACAACTGGCAAAAAATTTTACAGAAACCGGCCCAACCGTTCTCATCTGATGAGGTTAGTAACATTTTTTACACCATTTTTTATACATATGTATATAAATATCATGTAACATTCTATGTGCGGGATATACTTTTAAACTACTGAACCAATTTTGATAATATTTGGTAATAACATGTAATTGTGCTCCGATTGAGTAGTCAAATAGTTTTTATTTAAATTTTTGGTCAAACAGCGTAAATTTATGTAAAAATGTGTAAAAAACCAACCAAAAATAGTTTTATACGGCCATAAATCAAAACCGAATCAACCGATTTAAATATTTCTTCTTGGAAATGAAACTTTGAACCTTTTACTTAAGTTCTGCATTCAAAAAATTAATAAATTCTCTTTTAAAATAACAAAAATATTATAAAGAATAGTATCCATTTTTGAAAAAAGAGTCATGCGCATGGTTGGTCGCCACAAGCAATCGGTAAAGCAGACGACAAAACAACGAGAAGAATACATATCTACACTCAGAAAAAAAAATCATCAACACGATTCATGTAAAATTAACACGACCGATCTTTACACATAGAACAGCAACAATTTTTTTCAAATTACACGATGTTTGAAACATGATTTTGGCTTTGTAACTGTCATCTGAAAATTTGGTAAATTCAACCAAATTTTATTGTTGATACAACATGAAGAAATTTTAAAATATACAAGATGATTCAAATATAAAATTTTATTCCTAAATGTCATTTGGAATTTGGTTTATTTAACATGATGATAGTGTCAATATAAACTTAAAAAAATGTTAGAAAAATGACGTCCCAATTTTAGTGACGAGCTGCGTTTACGAAGAATAGCCTAGCCGAAGCCAACTTGTTGAAGTGGGGAATTATTAGGTCAGGTAATCGCGGGGACTTGGTAAAAACTAATTTTCTATAGAGGTAACCAGGTTCTCTGGAGGTCATGATTTTATAAAGATATATACAATTCCTTGCTTTTAAATAATCTGTAATGCCACAACCCAACAGGCGGTGCTTCCATAAAGAAATATGGTCAAACCTTGACAAGCCGTAAACATAACGCCAGTTCAGAGTAAGTTATGATGGGAAGGACTAATTGCATGGCAAGTTGGCGCCTTGTGTTTGTAGGGGTGTAGTGACTAGACTGGCGTAGGTTTCTTAAAGTAAAGTAAACTTTACTGATGACAGCGTTTATATGGTCTTCACGCGATAGCTTGGAGTTAATAATAAATCCAAGATTTTTAATTTTATCAACCACCTTCAGACTTATGTTGTTTACATGTACTCGTGGCAGTAAGCCAAGCGACTTGATATCCTTACTGCAGATTGGTAAAACAAATGACTTATCACAGTTCAAAAGTAAACCGTTTTCTGATGCCCAACTGGAAATTGCAGATAACTCATCATTAATGTTGCGGTACGGACGGTCATGCTTGATCGAATCTGAGAGATAAAGCTGAATATCATCTGCATACGCATGTAGCCTCGCGTGTTGACAGAGTTCAAAAATGTCATTAATGGACATACTGAAGATTAGGGGACCAAGGATAGACCCTTGCGGCACCCCTGCTGACAACGGTTTCATCTGTGACACTTCCGAACCAATACGAACACGCTGATATCTGCCTGTCAAATAGTTTCTTATTAAATGTTCTAGGAAATTATTCGTCATAAAATTTCATTAGTGGTCCGCTCAGACAAAATCTTTGTAGACCACAGGGTATATCACAAATTACGCCATGAAATATGCAACAAATTTTATATGTATAAGTACACATTACATGCATTGTTTTTCTTTAAATCCTCCCTCCAGTACCGGAATATCAAAATGGGTTGTTGTAGAGTAAGTAAATTGAAAAAAAAGTTCATTTTTGCAAAAACTGAATTGGGCTACTACAAAAACCGCGCGATTTTCAAGAATTTCAATTCAAGTTTAGATTTATGTATGAAAAAAGCTATGATTTTGCACAAGAAAAAAATTTGATGTCTAGCTATACGTAGAGTTAACCGCTAAAGCGAATGGTATACTCAGTTTTTTAGTACACTCCCCAGTGAAGGTGATATTCAAACCCTAGTTAATGCCTTTAATTTGATGCTAATATTGCCCAAAAATATTTTGCGGCCATCCGGGTCCACATTTTTTCCGCAATCCACGGTCTCGACCTTTCTACCTTTTTTTTTTACATTTGTGGAGTTGTCCACCATCATAAAACCGCCTTCAAGAGCAAAAATTTTTAATTTTTTTTTTTAGAAATTTTAAGCCATGTCCGCTGTGGTGCAGTGGGTAGACTGCTCGCCTGCTATGCCAGAGGTCTCGGGTTCAAGCCACGGTCCGAGCAAAAACACCAAAACAATTTTTCTAATTAGTAAAAATCCAATTATTGGGATTTTTAAGAGCAGCGGTCACCTCTCGGAAGTGGGCGGCATACCCTCCGAGAGTATTTCTGCCATGAAAAAGCTTCTCACAAAAAATGCATTCGCCGTTCGGAGCCGGCATAAAACTGTAGGTCCACCCAATTAGTAGGAAAAACAAAAAGGAGCACACCTCGAATTGGGAGAGAAGCTCGGCCATACAACTCGTCAGAGTTATAATAGCGCCTTTTTATTATATTATTAAGCCATGTCAACCCTACTAGGGTATATTTTACTTCACGTAAACTTGATGATCTCATCCAAATTTTAATAGGTTTTTAACCAGAATGTGTTTTTGAAAACCGCATTTAATTAAGCAGCATTCTGACTGATTCAGATAAAAAAAATGTCCGCTGTCAGAAAGAATATAGGGCATGAAGTTGAATATTCGAGAAAAAAAAACAAAATGTTCACTTTAGGCCGCGATATTACCATCCCAGGGAAGTGCACTAAAAACTGAATACGCCATTCGCTTTAGCGGTTAACTCTACGTATAGGTAGATATAAATATTTTTTCTTGTGCAAATCATAACTTTTTTCAGACAAATCTAAATTTGCCTTGAAATTCTTGAAAATCGCGCGGTTTTTGTGGTAGCCCCATTCAGTTTTTGTAAAAGTGAATTTTTTATACTCAGCTGTACTAGTACACAGAGTATTATAGTTTTAATCACATAACGGTGGATTGTAACAGAGTGAAATAATCGAGAAATCGATTGAGCCATGTCCGTCCGTCCGTCCGTCTGTCCGTCCGTCCGTCTGTCCGTCCGTCTGTAAACACTCTAACTCGTGCAAAAATTGAGATATTTCGATGAAATTTGAAATGAAAGTTGGTATCGAGACTGGGACGGTTGGTATTGAAAATGGGCGAAATCGGACCATGACCACGCCCACTTTTCCTATATAGAAAAAATCGGAAATTTGGTATCTCAGTCACTAATATAGCTGGAGCGATGAAATTTTACCCACGTGTTGAGCTCAGGCCCCTAGGAAGAAATTTGATGAAATTTGGAAAATGGGCGGTGTCACGCCCACTTATTAAGGGTCAAACCTTGAAAGTTTTATATGTCATAACTCAGAAACCATTGAAGATATATAGACAAAATTTGGTACACGTGCTTTACTTACTTAGGCAAACGTTTGGACGAAGAATAGTTAAAATCGGTTCACGGCCACGCCCACTTTTATAAATGTGTATTATAAAGTGACCTAATAAAAACATTTTAAGCCATATCTCTGTCAAATATAAAGATCTATCATTGAAATTTGGTCGCATGAGTTCAACTATGGACGTAAAACAAAAAACATAAAAATTTTGGAAAACGGGCGGTGCCACGCCCACTTATTAAGGGGCAAACATTGAAAGTTTTATGAGTCATAACTCAGAAACCGTTGAAGATATATGGATGAAATTTGGTACGCGTGATATATTTACTTAGCCAAATACGTGGACGAAAAATTACCAAAATCGGTTGACGACCACGCCTACTTTTATATATGGGTATTATGAAGTGACCCAATAAAAACATTTTAAGCGATATCTCTGTCAAATATAAAGATATATGAAATTTTATGGCAGGAGTCCAACTGCGGACATAAAACGAAAAACACAAAAATTTTGGCAAATGGGCGTGGCACCGCCTCTTTTTATAAACAGCAATATACGAGATTTCTGAGCCCACAACTCGACAAATAATTTATATATAATGACGAAACTTGGTGTGTACACTTTTATTACTAGTAGTAATACATGTTCAAAATTTTACCAAAATCGGTTGACGACCACGCCCACTTTTATATATGGGTATTATAAAGTGACCTAATAAAAACATTTTAAGCGATATCTTTGTCAAATATAGAGATAATTCATAGAAATTTTGTGGCAAGAGTTCCACAATAGACCGGAAACAAAAAATAGACAAATTTTGGAAAATGGGCGTGGCACCGCCTCTTTTTAGACAAAGGAATATACGAGATTTCTGAGCCTATAACTCGACAAACAATTGAGATATTATAACGAAACTTGGTTTATACACTTTTATAACTTGTGGTAATATACACGCAAAAATTTATTGAAATCGGTTTATGACCACGCCTACTTTTTAACAAAAATATTTCTGGAACACCCTTTAGGAATTTGTAACGTGACATATTTGTAACTAGAAGTCAAAAAGGAATGAAATTTTGCACAAAGAATAATATTCATATGCTTAGTTGGATGACTCATAAAAATGTTGAAAATGGGCGTGGCTACGCCCACTTTATGCGGCACTCGCTTTATATAAAATACGCCGTGTTTCCATCAAACGCAAACAAACAATGAAAGCATACAGCTGAGTATCTAATGTTCGATTCCACTCGAACTAAGACTTCCTTACTTGTTTTTAATTAACTTACTCTACGACATACATGGCCACCCAATGGCTCCAGTGACTCCGTTTGTCTCCCAACAACATCGCTGTGGCTCCGAGTGGCTCCCAACAACAAGCAAATCAATTTCGACAGAATAACGCACATTTCTTTTTTTCACAGAAATCGTCGTCGCGGCGAGCACTCAAACCTAACGGTCCAGCTTCGACCGACATTCATTGTGTAGTTACGCCTTCATACATACATACATATGTACATACCCTGTAGGGAAAATCTCTAGTTCCGTACTAGGTCGCTTCTAGTGCATTTTTCGACACTACTAGTGCGAGCTGAATCTCTTTTGCATGTTATGAACTGGCGAATTTAACACGGCGATGTCCTAGGCGGTGTCAATTGTCCCTCTCTGCACTACATTTTCGATAGTTCCGAACTAGTACTAAATTGTACAGTTTACACTAGTTCGTTTATTGGCACCATTTCGATAGTTCTGAACTAGCTACAAGTACCTACAAATTCTACAGTTTTACATCTGCCGCTTAAGTGCAGACTTTGACACACTTCATGCAAGTGGCGCGATGGCCGACTGGCTAACGCATGTGCCTTTCAATCTGAGGGGCGCTGGTTCGAATCCTGTCGGTGTCAAGGTGGATGATAATTTTTTTTTAAATTTTTTTTAACTAATATTTTTTTTATTTCTTTATTTAATAAAAATTTACAATAATTTTTAAAAAGTAATTAAATAAAAAAATTAAAATTAAGCCTGAGGGATCGAAAAGGATAATTAGGGGAACATTTCATTTTATGCAAGATGCAAATAGAAAACTCTTTATATAAAATGCTTCACTAAACATCTGAGAATTGCAGAAATATTCAAAGCCGACGGCAGTTGAACGAACGAAAAATTTTCATAGAATTTTGTCACTTCGAAATTGCATACAAATCAAAGTCTGTCTTATAATGGTCACTCAATTCACTCCTTCTGAACTGGTGAGGGTCTAACTACAATTGATCTAGTTCCCCTTTGACATCTTTTCGCTAGTTCTGAACTAGAAATTTTGCTCACTAGTTATTGAGTTCCCTGCAGGGTATGGTTGTACATTTATCTATATCTGCTACCTCGTTCATGTTGTTTAGCAAAATATTTGAATGCCTAGCTGCAGCATATCTATACATATGTATGTATCTAGGTACATTGTACATTTGTTCTTTTCAAAATGACATCTAAGAATAGAAAGTGCTCATGGGAGTATGATTTTTTTTATGTATGTTGTTGCAATAAACCGTTATTTGGCAAAATAATATTTTTATAACTCCGAGAAGAAGGTTGTTGCAATTATTATTGATGTTGTTGTCGTGTGGCTCCCTTATGCTTAATTTGTGGCCACCTATGCTCTACGACACCCTATCTTCATATTCCGGTGCCGGAGGGAGGATCCAAAGAACAAAAAATGTGTCTAATGTATATACATATAAAAGTTGTTGCATATTTCATGGCGTAATTTGTGATTATTATATCCTGTGGTCTTTTGCGTTATTTGTACAAAGATTTTTTCTGAGAGGACCCCTAGTGAAATTTTATGGCGAATAATTTTCTAGAACATTTTAACCCTCTATCTGCATTGTTAATTGATATTTTCTGCATATGCATCCAAACAAGGGTTAAAAACAGCTATTTGCGTGGGCGTGAAAGTTAAAGTTTACCGCCAGGAAATTCTTTATTAAATTCTGTAGAAGAAGTCCGAACTCAAAAACCTAATTTGAGGTCATTTTTTATAAGACATTTTCGATAAAGTAATTGCACCTCCAGCTAAAACAATTAAACTTTAACCCTCTCTAAAAAAACTCAGACCCTCTGGACTAGTACTCTGTTCGGCAAAGTTGGTCTCGGAGACATCCTCTTTCATAATAAATAGCATTTGTTCGAAATCAATGTTGGACAGTGTAATTAGAAAATTTTGTTTGGTGTTTGTCCGGACTGGGGTTGGAACCCGAGATCTCTGGTATAGCAGGCGAGCACTCTACCCACTACACCACAGCGGCCACATTGATATAAAAAATTTATACATATATATCCCTATCCCTATCCCAATCCCTATCCCTATCCCTATCCCTATCCCTATCCCCATCCCCATCCCTATCCCTATCCATATCCCTATACTTAACTACTTTTACCTTACCGAGACCGTGCATCACCATCCGGACCCACTACTTTAGCCATCTCTGGGAAACAGCCTTAGAAATCACAATGAAAATAGCAGTATGTGGAAGCCCTGCTCAAAGCCTTTCATTTGCTATCAATACCGCTCGAAAAGATTCAGGAGTTATCCGGGTCCACGCTTTGACCCAAATCTTGGAACCCGGCCTAGGCATCACTATTTAAAGAGCTTTTTGTTAAAGTCCTCCTCAACAGCTTTCATTTGATACCAATATCGCTCAGGGTAACTCGGTCCCACGTTTTGACCCATATCTGGGGACCCGGCCTAGGCATCGCAATGAAAATAACATAATGTTGAAGGCCTGTTCAACACCTCTCATTTGATAAAAAATATTGCTCGAAGACTTGCTGGGTCGATCTGAGTCCACATTTAGACCTGCACTCCGGGAAGCTCCCACTTTTTCGAAATTCTATATACCCTACTATGTTCGCTAACACCACATGAATGTGCTGTGAAAATTTCATAAAGATCGGTTGATTACTTTAGGAGTCTATAAAGGACATACATGCACACATACACACGGATTTTACCAATTTTCGGACTTTTCCGGAGGGATTTTCCAAAATTTTCTTCCGTAGGAACCTTCTCCTCGAGAATACGAACAACTGGCAAAAAATTTTACAGAAACCGGCCCAACCGTTCTCATCTGATGAGGTTAGTAACATTTTTTACACCATTTTTTATACATATGTATATAAATATCATGTAACATTCTATGTGCGGGATATACTTTTAAACTACTGAACCAATTTTGATAATATTTGGTAATAACATGTAATTGTGCTCCGATTGAGTAGTCAAATAGTTTTTATTTAAATTTTTGGTCAAACAGCGTAAATTTATGTAAAAATGTGTAAAAAACCAACCAAAAATAGTTTTATACGGCCATAAATCAAAACCGAATCAACCGATTTAAATATTTCTTCTTGGAAATGAAACTTTGAACCTTTTACTTAAGTTCTGCATTCAAAAAATTAATAAATTCTCTTTTAAAATAACAAAAATATTATAAAGAATAGTATCCATTTTTGAAAAAAGAGTCATGCGCATGGTTGGTCGCCACAAGCAATCGGTAAAGCAGACGACAAAACAACGAGAAGAATACATATCTACACTCAGAAAAAAAAATCATCAACACGATTCATGTAAAATTAACACGACCGATCTTTACACATAGAACAGCAACAATTTTTTTCAAATTACACGATGTTTGAAACATGATTTTGGCTTTGTAACTGTCATCTGAAAATTTGGTAAATTCAACCAAATTTTATTGTTGATACAACATGAAGAAATTTTAAAATATACAAGATGATTCAAATATAAAATTTTATTCCTAAATGTCATTTGGAATTTGGTTTATTTAACATGATGATAGTGTCAATATAAACTTAAAAAAATGTTAGAAAAATGACGTCCCAATTTTAGTGTTAATACAACATGAATGTGAAAACAACAAGAACCACAATTAACAATAAAATTTGGTTGATATAACACGAAACAATGTTCAAACATAAATATCATTTGTAATTTTGGTTTATTCAACACGATCATAGTGTCAATGTAATCTAAAAAAAAGTGTTAAAAAAGAACGTCAAAACTATTTTGAAACATACATAATTTTTTTGATCATTTGAAGTCTGATTTTCGTGCAAAACGCAAATTATAATTTAAAAAAAAAGGAAAATTTTGTGCCGTGGCAGTGATGCGAGTTTAGCATCATTGTCAGTTCGCGATAGTGGGTTTTCGATTTATATTTTCAGTTTGCAGGTTAGTTAAAAGAGGATTACATTTTTGTTTCTAAAAGTATTTAATGTTCAATATTTTATTTTTCCTCTTCAAAGGTTGCAATATCACGAGGAGGTTTTTTAGCGAATGGGGGTTTGCGTGCAGCATGCGGTTGTTGCATTAGCGGCCAAACATTACTCGGTGCAAGTGATAGTACTATCGCCCATGTATAAACTATCGCCGGTACATTTGTGTTCGTATGAGAAGGACGCCTTCAATTTGGTCAGTTGTGCGGGTGATGTACGAATGTGCTTAATTGAAGTGATGATTATATATTTTATGTTTTATATGTTTTTTTATTTAAAAAAATAAATTGTACAATCAACAAGACTTCTAGTTAATTTAACAATAAATTTAATGTAAAATCAAAAAGATGTTATTGTTAATTCATCAGAACCATTTTGTTTTAATTTAACCAGCTTTTATTGTAACATTAACTAGTTAAAATTGTAAAATCAACAGGAAGACTCAATACTTTTTAGTGTTAATTCTACAGTTGTCATCCTGTTAAACTAACACTTGACAGTAGTGTTAAATTTACACGATTACATGATGGCATACATTAAGCATCCTGTTGAAAAAAATTAACCACAAAATTTGTTGATTTTTGGTTGATTTCAGACTATTTTTTTCTGGGTGTACGTGCATATGCACATAAGCAAAGAAATGACACGAAGATACATACATATTAGGGATTTCAATTCCGGGATCCCGGGGTCCCGCCCTTTTTGACACTCCGAAAATCCCGGGATAGCTAGAATTTTATCCCGGGATTTTCGGGATAAGATAAAGAGAGAATATTCCGATATTATAGCAAAGAAAAGTTATATCTATAGCAGTGATGCACACCGCCGACTGCGCTACTTACACAAGCGCAACATATTTTTGCATTAGTGTGCGCGTATAAGCAGATGTCGCATACCTATTGCTCAGAAAAAAGAAAAAAATTCTTTGCGCGATCGATGTACACAGCATGAAATTCAAGCGCAGACTAATTGGTTGTAGGCGTCGCAATTGCTTGCCAGCAGCACACACACGACTCGTATGTGTAGCCGAGCAGTAGTGAGTTTCTGTAACTCATATCGATCAATGTTCTCTACTGAAATAGTCGATTTGACGTCATCATGACGTCATTCTCGATGCAAGCGTTTCTGTATGAAAATCGAGTCGAATGGATCGATACAACTGACAAATCAGCTGATATGTTCCATTCCAATTCAGTAGGAATGATCGATTAAAGTTGTTTCTGTAAGCAAAATAGTCGATATATTATCTATCAATATACTCGCCAACTTTTTAAACGGTGAGAAAGCTTTGACCGGTCGAAAAAATGGACAAAACAGCCGAATTCAGCCAGAATGTAAGTATATTTTAATTAAAACAATTTATTTATATATATATGTACATGCTATATATTAATGAATATACATTTAAATATATTTAATATATATTTAAAGGATTTGTAGAGTCTCTTAAGGAGCGTCTTTGTACTCCCAAAATGCACACATACACACGTTTCTGCCTGTACATGCGCATTGTCGCTTGTCAAATTAGAAATAGGTCTATATTTGCGGCGGCGACAAATGCAACCCTTCTGCCGTGAAGTCGTGCTGGCGTTAAAATGTGTGCGCCCATAAGAACGTGTGCATTTTACT
This sequence comes from Urophora cardui, assembly GCA_960531455.1. Taxonomy (NCBI): domain Eukaryota; kingdom Metazoa; phylum Arthropoda; class Insecta; order Diptera; family Tephritidae; genus Urophora; species Urophora cardui. The sequence goes on along the minus strand of OY482671.1, from coordinate 74,548,120 downwards.
TTTGACAGCTGGCTGCTTGTCGCTCGCCGGTTCGAATGTGCTTAGAGCATTACATTTATTTTGGCGTTTAAGTTCTCGATTGGCGTTTCATTTCCATCACTGTTCCGAATTTTATCGATTAATGCTTGTAGAAACACTCGCTATCGATCAATAGAGAAGTTTTGATAGAATCGACGTGACGTCATCAAAATAGACACTCTTGTGCTCTCTCGTTCAACACTGATCTATATATATATAAATAATTTGGTATTTAATTGTAACGCTAAAACTTGAAACGGCTGAACCAAATCAAATACTTCCATAGGGGGGTTTGTTTGTTTCTTGTTACCCCACGAAGGTTTAGTCGAAGAAAAAATAAAAAAATGTTAGGGGGGCGTGGCACCTCCTATACAACCTTAATTTTTAAAGCTGATTATCTCTAAAACAGTTCAAGGTAGGGAGCTGAAAATTGGTATAGAGGTAGGCGATATCAAACCCCTTCTCACTCAGAAAAGTGGGAGTTGTCAGAAAAGGGGGCGTGGCACCTCCCATACAACCTTAATTTTTGAAGCTGATTATCTCTAAAACAGTTCAAGGTAGGGAGCTGAAAATTGGTAAAGAGGTAGGTGATATCAAAACCATTCCCACGCATAAAAGTGGGGGTTATCAGAAAAAGGGGCGTGGCACCTCCCATACAACCTTAATTTTTCATTCTGAATATCTCTAAAATTGTTTACGCTAGGGGCTTGGAAATTGGTGTGGAGATAAACGATAACAATTCCATATTAACGCAAAATAATAGGAGTTATACGAAAAAGGGGGCGTGGCATTTCCCAACAACACTTAATTTTTTAAGCTGAATATCTTTAAAAGGATTTAAGTCAGGGACCTGGAAATTGGTACAGAGCTATATGATATCAAAACAATTTTTGCGCATAAAAGTGTAGGTTATCGGAAAAGGGGAGCTGAAAATTGGTATAGAGGTAGGTGATATCAAACCCCTTCTCACTCAGAAAAGTGGGGGTTATCAGAAAAGGGGGCGTGGCACCTCCCATACAACCTTAATTTTTAAAGCTGAAAGAAAACACATCAATAAACTTTATAAAGAAGGTTTACGCACTGAGCGACCAGGCGTTCATAAATGACAATGAAAAGAAAATCAAAAACATTCTACACAAAAATGGTTATCCAACAAAAATAATAGCGAGATGGATAACAACAACAAAACGTATGCAAGCAACGAACACAATAGACGTAGAAACAACGAACAAACACACAAACAAAATATTTAGAGGAGTGACATATATACAGGGGTTAACAGACAACAAAAACTAAAGAAATGTATACCAAACGAAAAACTTATATTTGCACACAAGCCTTTACACACACTAAATAAAATATTTAGTAGGACAAAAGACAAAATTAATAAAGAACAACAACACAACGTAGTATATGAAATTAGATGCAAAGGTAATAAAGATGAAATTTGTAACAAAACGTACATAGGTACTACAAAACGTGCACTAGGTGTTAGAATAGGCGAACATAAAACAGACGCAAGAAACAAAAAATCAACAACAGCATTAGCGCAACACTTAACGAATACGGGACATGCAGCAGACTTTGACAATGCAAGAATATTGGAAATAGAGGGACGAACAAAACCAAGATTGACACTGGAAAGTCTGCGCATATAAGAACGAATAAGAAACGCAATGAACTTTAAGGAAGACGTTGACAATATAAGTGGCGCCTACAGAGCAACAATAACGAGAACGAATGACAATATGAGATAAAAAGTGCAATATTTATGTAGTAGACGTATGTTGATTATAGTTGTGATGTGAAGTGTATTTTAAATATTTTAAATCAGGGACCGAAAATAACGGTTATTTTTTTTTTTGGGTAGTGAAAAGGTTACGCAAAAATAACCTTTATCTTCTTTTGGGAATTTTTAACTATTATCAAAGAAATTTTTTTTTTGTCATTAATAACCATTATAACAACCAAAAAACTGTTTTGGGCTTGAATAACCGTTATGGCAAACAAAAAACTGTTTTGGGCCTGAATAACCGTTATTCAGATTTTTATTTTTTTTTTTGGTCAGCTATAAAAATCAAGCCTATTTATTTGTCAATATTTCTGGACGATATTGGTATCAAATGAAAGGTGTTGAGCAGGGCTTTTACATTGAGGTGTATTTGTTAAGATTCGTAGGTCGGGTTCCCAGTTATAGGTGAAAAAGTGGACCCGGATGCCCTGGAATGTTTTAAGCAAATTAGTATCAAATGAAAATAGGTAATCAGAGCTACAATCCCTGCTCAACACCTTTCATTTGATACCAATATCGTCCAGAAATATTGACAAATAAATATGCTTGATTTTCATAGCTGACCAAAAAAAGAATCTGAATAACGGTTATTCAGGCCCAAAACAGTTTTTAGGTTACCATAACGGTTATTCAAGCCCAAAAATTTTTTGGTTGCCATAACGGTTGTTCAGGCCCAAAACGGTTTTTTGGTTTTTATAATGGTTAATAATAATAATAATACAATGGCGCTATTATAACTCTGACGAGTTTTATGGCCGAGCTTCTCTCCCAATTCGAGGTGTGCTCCTTTTTGTTTTTCCTACTAATTGGGTGACCGGTTTTATGCCGGCTCCGAACGGCGAATGCATTTTTTGTGAGAAGCTTTTTCATGGCAGAAATACTCTCGGAGGGTATGCCGCCCACTGCCGAGAGGTGACCGCTGCTCTTAAAAAACCCAATAATTGGATTTTTACTAATTAGAAAAATTGTTTTGGTGTTTAGCTCGGACCGTGGTTTGAACCCGAGACCTCTGGCATAGCAGGCGAGCACTCTACCCACTGCAGCAAAAAAATTTTTTTTCTCATGATATTGGTTAAATATGACTTTTACCCCATTTCTCTTATAACCGTTACGTCCCTGTTTTAAATGTAAGTCATTTTAAATGTCGTCTTAATGTTTTCTAAATTACACTATATGTATGTATTTTATCAAGCAATTTTAATTGTAATTATTTAAATACTAATGTGTTGTGTACTTTTTAATTTTTTACAATTTCAAATAAATTAGACTCCCTAAGGATGAAAACGCCGAAACGCGTAGGAGAATAAAAGAAACTTTTCGTTTGCTTTTCTTTCGACCGGCCAAAAAGCTCTATTAACATATCAGAAACAAAAATAATGCAACCTTTTACTTGTGCTAAGAGCAGAAAATGTTGCCCGTAGTCGGGCCAGTTTCATATTTTGTCAATAGAACAAACATCCCTAAAAAAAAGTGTTGAGTCTGTGTGGAAGAGCACAAAAAAATGTGACAGCCGGAAGAAAGTGCGATATTCTTGCCAGAAAAAAAAGTCTATTAGTCAAAGTAAGGATTAAAATTTATGATTTTTTTTTTTAATAATTAAATTTTTTTGTGTTGAAGTACGCGTTGTAAGGAAACGTACGTTAGGTATTTTTAAAGCTTTTAGCTTGTGGCAAAATTCATTTGATAATTTCTATTTCCTGATTATTGGTCATTTATTTCTCAAATGTTTTTTGGAATTTTGCCACATTGGAAGTAAATAATGCAAGAAAATGGAAACAAAATTTTAATTAGACTTGATCGTCTTACAACACTGTACTAAAATTAAATACGCAGCTGCATACTCGGAGTTCATATCAAAATTTTGCCTCCGATATTTATCTATTCAGAAGTTGCATTAATTTTCTGAATTTTTTGGCAAGCTTGGAAATAAATTCTAAAAACATTTTGATTGGAAATTATAAAATGATTGCAAGCCTTTTTATGAATATCCTAAAAATACCAACTGCAACACAGTAAAAAATGATAGTTTATTTCCAATATACGCATGATTTCCTATTTTATTTTGTTACTAATGAAATAATAAAAAATGGCAATAAAAATCTATTTTTTCTTTGCATTTTAAAGTTGTAGCGTTTCTCTAAAAATGTATTTGCTTTTTTCAACCCCAAATGTGGGAAAATAATACTGGTCGAAAAATTTTTGTAACAGAAATAAAATTCTACGTTTCAAAAGGATTTCGGTGTAGTTTTTGAGATATTCATTTCCAAAGAGGCGAGAAACGCAGTTTGTGGTCTTATTCACTCCTCAATATTTTTAAAATTAATCACTTTCATTAAAAACTGATTACATCTATTGAAAGCACGATCATTTCTTTTGAAGACAACGTAGATATCTGAATAACATACCCGATAAAGCAAAGCGCTGTTTTCAAGAGAAATGATCGTTCTTTCAATAGCTGCAATCATCTTTAATGAAAGTAAGTAATTTAACAGATTGAGCGGTGAATATAGCAAAAAATCGCATTTTACGTCTCTTTGGACATGAATATCTCAAAACCTACACGAATTACCGAAAATTCGACTTCAGATTCAGAATCAGCGCACCGAAATCCTTTAGAAAAGTAGAATTTTATTTGAGTTAGAAAATTTTTTTTTAAATTTTGTCGGCCTGTGTATTTAAAGTCCAACTCCCGGAATGAATCCCGTGATCCCGGGATTATAAAAAAATCTCGAAAATCCCGGGATCGTAAAATCAGAAAAATTGGAATCCCTAATACATATGTATATACGACCAAAAGTAAAGCAATTCGTTTTTTGAATTTCACTTTATTTTTCAATTTATTTACAATATCTGGAAAGGTAAGTATTTTCCCAATATTATGAACAATCATTTTTCTTTTACAACAGAAATGAAAATTGCAAAATTATTTTTAAAGTTTGACCTCAGATATGTATATATTACCTATTTTTATCTATTTACGTATGTATATCTGTAACCGAATTTTTCATAGATACCCAAAACCTCTGGAGTGCTCTGGCCTTTGATTCATACATATCTACATCTACGTACATCTATCTACATATGTATATAAAAATCTCATGTAACATTCTTTGTGCGGGATAACTTTTTAACTACTCAAACAATTTTAATTATAATAATTTTTCTTTTACAACAGAAATTAAAATTGAAAAATTATTTTTAAAATTTGACTTTAGATATATACCTATCCTTATATATTTTCGTCTAAAACTACTGAAACATTTTAATGAAATTTGGTAGTTATATCTCATTGGGTTCCATTAAGGTTATTGGTATGGAGATAGAGAATACTAAAAACATGTGTACATACATACTAGACATATACGCCGACAGTGATTCCGGCGGCGGCGGCGCTATTCCAAAAACATTTCGGCGGCGGCGGCGACGCCGGCGTGCTTTTTCGCGCCGGCGCGCCTGCCCCAAATCTACAAATCACAATCCTTATTATACTCAGCTGTACTAGTACACAGAGTATTATAGTTTTAATCACATAACGGTGGAGTGTAACAGAATGAAATAATCGAGATAGATATAGACTTATATATATCAAAATGATCAGGGTGAAAAGAGAAATCGATTGAGCCATGTCCGTCCGTCCGTCCGTCCGTCCGTCTGTCCCTCCGTACGTCTGTAAACACTCTAACTCGCGCAAAAATTGAGATATTTTGATGAAATTTGAAATGCAAGTTGGTATCGACACTGGGACGATTGGTATTGAAAATGGGCGAAACCGGACCATGACCACGCCCACTTTTCCTATATAGAAAAAATCGGAAATTTGGTATCTCAGTCACTAATATAGCTAGAGTGATGAAATTTTACCCACGTGTTGAGCTCAGGCCCCTAAGAAGAAATTTGATGGAATTTTGGAAAATGGGCGGTGCAACGCCCACTTATTAAGGAGCAAACATTGAAAGCTTTATGAGTCATAACTCAGAAACTGTTGAAGATATATCGATGAAATTTGGTACGCGTGATATACTTACTTAGGCAAATGTTTGGACGAAAAATTGTCAAAATTGGTTGACGGCCACGCCCACTTTTATATATGGGTATTATAAAGTGACCTAATAAAAACATTTTAAGCGATATCTCTGTCAAATATAAAGATATTGTTATGGATACGTGTTTGACCTCGATTACGATCTACAATCGAGTGGAGCAGCAATGCATGGCGGTCGGCATGATCTAGGGTTGCACTGTGGCTAGTCATTGTCGGCTGGGCGGGGTTCTTGCCTACATTGCTGTCCTGCGCCATAAACAGAAAAAATTCATATCATGCCTTTTCAAACCAAAACGAGTAAAATCAAACGAAAACAACATCCGGTTTTAGCCGGATGCCACGGACGGACCGTTGAAAAATTCAAAAATTCAAAAGATAACCCGAAAAAAAATCAAATTCAAGAGGCCAGGCATCAGTTAAATTTAAATAAATGCAAACCGAGGGAAAATGTCGTTAAAATTTGAATATGAATTTTGAACGTACATATGTACGTTAAAGTCAGACGGACGTTAGCAAAACATTTAAACCGAAATTTAAATCGGACGGAAATACTGACAATCGACGGAAAAATTTTAAAATAGATAATCGGACGTTATATTTAAATAATCGCGGACGAAAGAGAAAAGATTTAGAAATTTAAATTTGAATACACGTTTAAATCAAAAAAAACTGTCAAGGTGAATTTGAATTTGAATATACATATATATCGCGAAAAAAAATCGTTAAATTTGAATTTAATTTGAATCAACCGGAAGGACCGGTTATTAACAGGCATCTGAAAATACATAAAAGAAGCTGAGATTTAAAATATATGAACAATCAAAAAAAAAGTTAAAGGCCGAACTCACAAGGGGGTGGCGTTGCTGATGTTGTTGCAGCGCTGGTGCGTTTTTGTCCCACCCTAATCCATGGTTACTGTCGCACCCGAATACCAGTAACCCCTTACCTGTGTTGCGCCGCCGGTGTTGTTGCAGCGCTGGTGCTTTTCGACCCACCCTCATCCATGGCCATCGGTGCACCTTAAATTCGATGACCCCGTATCTGAAAATCCCTAATGCCTTTTAAATTAGGGTGGTCAACATTCCCATTTAAAAATTAACAATTTTATTCAGAATTCATCATCTTACATCATCTAATATTAATTTATGCACACATATCTTAGTACGAGGGTAATGGTTGTGCACAATCTGATATGACCAAATTTAAATTTATCCTTATTTACTCTACTTAATTAATCCTATTAAGTGAATTAACAATTTAATCAAACATGATGGACTTTATTAACATTATTGTAATTGAAGGTAATAACATCCTGGACAATCAGCCAATCAATCAATTAAATAAATGCAATGTATGCACCCTTATGTGCTCATATGTATGGAATAAATAACATTTATATATGTGGATGTAATACAAAAAGAAAATAGGAGTCAGTGTCGGAAACTTCTGTTATAGGTCATATTTCATATTATCAGTGGCCTTTTTTTTGTTATCAGTACTGTTTACTTTATGAGGTTTTTTGATTTAATCGGGGTCGGTTATATTCCCAAGGCATCCTCTCCTACTATTACAACTGCTATCAAGATAATATTTTCGTGTATTTGGCTTTATACCCTAACTATTCATACTAATATCTATTACATGGAATTTCGTACTTCATTCTTTTCTTATTCATATATATATACGGTGGATATGGACATTTGTATGTACATAATCCAAATTTGATGCGAGTCAAATGCATTCGCGTCAAATAACATGGAATCACGCTGTCTTGATGCTAATGTTCTCAATCGCACTCGAACCAAGTGGCACCTTACTTAGAATAATATTCAGAAAATTTGTACTTAATCCTGCAGGTGGGTATGCATTTGTATACGTCTACATACATACAAATGTCTGCTGCCTCTCTCCACACCGACTCAAAAGGGTATTGCCGCTTTTGTATGCGCACATGTACAAATCACTGCATAATTAAACATCAAAAAAAAATTGGTTACCAATACCAATGTCCATCTCTACCGTTGGTTTCTAATTAAATGCGTATATCTAACCTTAAATCTCGGAAAATTCCCTGATCGTTATGAACACAAGCTAACTAAACAATCTAATGCCAATCCTTTTGATTACAAAATTGTAAACATGTACTTATTAGTTTAACGTAGTTCGCAACCAAATAGCTTATGCATACCAACATATGTGTGTACACCTGTATATTCATACCCAATGCGCATCTCCAAAACTATTAGTGGGTATAATGTGATACATGTCATGAATGTATATATATGGATATATATATTTGGTTTTATTTTTCAATCTAATTGGAGGTTGAAAACGAATTGGATATCTATCCGACCTCAGAACCAATTAACCGCGTTTACTGGGTATTTACACACATGCGTACATACATATATGTGTACAATTTAATAACGTCCAAGCCTTTTCCTTGGTTTTTATTTATAAATTTTGTTTTTTTTTTTGTTTTTTAATAAATCAAATACATATTATACATAATATACATATGGGTGACACTCCAGTGCCTGACTCACCAACCGTTGCAGTAGACCTTTGGGGGTGGTGCTACCGATCTTCGATTTTCGAGACCGTGCTGTTGTGGCGCTATTGGTTCCGCCTCTATTACTATACGCCGCCGTTGCTGCTGAGGCGCCGTATCCCGAATTCGCTGTTGTTGTTGTGGGGTTGTATTGCGGTGCGCCGCTGTTCTCGGTAGCCGGGTTACTATCGGCGCTGTGGCTCCATACGTAGCGATTGTAATTGTCGTGCTGTGGATCTTAGCTGTTGTTGTTGTGAAGATACTATGATATGCGCTTAGCTATTGTTCGGTTGCAGTAAACTGCTGTCATCGACGCCTGATTGTTGAGCGCCGCGCCGCGTGTGTGAAAGTTTTTTTTTGGGGTTGTTATTGTGGTGGCACAATATGTGGCACTTGGCGGTTGTTGTTGTAACACTTTTTGTTGTTGTTGTTGTAGAAAGCCGCTGTCATCAACGCCCTGATAGATGGACGCCGCCTGTCGATGAGGCGGTATATGGCGTCGCCCCGCGTCTGCTGGGTGGTTTGCTGCTGCGCCGAAGATGTTGGTGGTACTTATATGGCAATTATTGTGGTGGCACAATACCTGGTGCTTAGTTGTTGCAGTTAGTATATGTATTTTCCTACTAGGTAGATTCCGAAAATTTAAGACACGCGCTACACATGCTGTTTGTTGTTGGAATACAGGAAATAAATAATTTCAGTAGTAGAGCATATACAAATGTACATGCACGCGTATGTATGTATGTACTCAGCGAGGTGTTGTTATAAGAAGCGTTCGTGTTACAGTGATTTACACGTACATTCTCCCACATTTGCTAACGAATGCGCTTGCAGTTTTTGATTTTATGCAAGAAGACTTTCAATTAAATATAATAATTACAACATTTTCACTTTTGTCCAGATTTTTTCTTTTTGTGATTTTGCACATACTTTTTACAGCCAATTCAAGAATCGATAAATTTGGTATCAGTTTTCTAATGACTTGAAATTAGCGATTTTAATTGTTACTTCTCTCTTTTTTTTTTTTTTTTGTTCTGGCTTAAAGTTACTAAATTGGTATGTTCCACGCACTACACTACCGACCTGTTCCAACTCACTTTTCAACTCCTACTGCTTTTTCCCAACTCACTTTCTGTACCCCAATTTTTCCTGTTCAATCGTGCCTAGCTAAACGCTCACCTTCCCCTTTTTCTGTATCTGTTTGGAAGGGTCCCGTTTCCTATCGTATAACAATGTAGCGCCGTATAACAATGTAGTGACGTGTGCATAATAGTGGCGTTACTTTACGGTTAACCGAATGTCTACATCATGGTATGACGCTAGCAATGACACAAGCGAGATAGAATACGGTTGCCATGACACACAAAAAAAAATTACCAAAACTTTCGGAATAAAATGCCTCAAGCATTTTTCCCATGAAACTATTTCAAAATAATCGATTGTATTCGTGCCCTAGAAAATTTGCTACTGTAAAATTCTACTAGTGTACGTTGGGAATATTAATAGACATTGTTGTCTTACGCTCAAATTATAAAAATGGTAAGAGACAAGAAAATCTGATTAATGAAACAATAGTATAAACATGCGGTAAATAATTAATTAATTTTCTGTGAACTATGTAAAATTTAAAATTGTATGGAGCGCATAAGAACATTTTATAATGGGTGCATTTGAAAGTACTAAGTACCCGAATAACCACGTGTTACGTATTTTCACATTACGAAGTGTTCATGGCAACCCTGGAAGAACCAGTTTGTCCATCACCAATACTTGTGCATCTCCGCCATTGGAACGATTGTGAAGATTCGGAGGGGAAATTTCTCATGATGCCTACTCATAGAGGTCGGCTCGATAGCTTGCCAGATTTGAAGAAAAATTTATGCGCGATCTATAAAGCTCGGGATCAAAAAAAAAATGAAGCAATACCATATAATCATCTCGAAGAATAAAAAAAATGAATGTAAATTTCGGATAAACCCGCTCACTTAAATTTTGTTTAAACACTTAGTGGAGGAAAAAGGGAATTAATTACAGGATTTGAGCGCAGAAAAATTTCGCATTTGGAATGTCTAGTAACTGGATGAGAAAATAAGAATCGTTATTATTGTTAGAACTCCATAATTGGTAAATGAGACTACTCGAACAGGAAAGTTACTGACGGCTGAGAAAAAAAATGAATTGTAAGCTGTTCTATCGAGACCACCCCTATAATACAACCTCATTCTCCTTCACATGCGACCAAGGCTAATTTATAGAAGGTTAACCTACTAAACAGCTGATTGCAAACCTTTCCCTATTTTTTTCCATATTGTGGTGCTTATGTCAAAACTTATGTCAATTTTGATCTTGACGCAATATGATTTCTACGATGGCGGCTATGATTTTGACAGAAGCATCACAGAATACACAACCAATTTACATGGAGTGTGTATGTATGTATGTCCGTATATAGTACTGCGAAAACCTTCTATAATTGAACCATGCATGCGACTACCTTTCATGTTTGGCCACGCGTCACCATTCTTCTTCACCATGTCAGCACGTCGGCCATTATTAATTGGAAGTTATTGGAAACTACTAAGAAAAACTACTAAGATAGTGGTGTTGCCACACAGACAAAATTAAGCAACCGAAATTAACCCGTTTATGATCGATATCAGGATTGATATCGATAGCAAACCATAACAGGCCTGCTTCGCTTCGAAGACCTGACGAGGGAGCGAACAGGAAAAATGGTTTGCCTGTAAGGTTGTTGCGATAATACTCAACTGTTAACTACGTGGGGCACGACTCACCCCTAGATAAGAGTCTCAAATTCTACCACAGCTAACCGGGCAACAGAGGCTCTATCAGATGATACCAAAAAAAAACGTATGCTATATGAACGTGCAATCTAGTAGTGTATGAAAATCCGAGAATAATTGAAAGTCAGGTATGATAAAAAAAATTCATTTGGTAAAAAAAAACCAAAACGCGTAAGTCCGGTGTTGCGGTGTTTCTCTATTGGCTTAGGCCAGAGAAGCCTACTCCCCCCTAGGAGCCCTCCTCCTAGGTGCCGATCTTGGTCGGTCTTAACAACCTGTCCCCCCCGGCTGATCCAACCCCGCACGCTGGACCCAGGACAGGCGGTCTTGAAAAAGACCCTTGGTCCGCTGGTTTCTCGCCCCCCGGAATGGGCTTTACAAAAAAAATTAAATTATTTTGTTTCCTATTTTAAGGCTTCGCGGCCTTAGACATTTTTTTACAGGAGAACGCGTCTAAACTCCGAATACAATCACCCTATCCGCTGGTCTATGGTCCCTAACCTCGCGAAGCTGGACAAAAAAAAACTTTAACAGGAAAATCATCAGAACTCCGTTTGAATAGACATTTTTGATTGGAGAACTCGTCAAAACTCCATAAGGTTAGGCATTTGATATAGGAGAACTCGCCAAAACTCCATAAAACTAGACATTTTAATTTGGGAGAACTCGTCAAAACTCCGTATAAGCAGACCAATTGGAATATGGACTGCTAGATGGTCCACGGTTCCCGGTGGGAGCGCTTGTGATCCACCTATTGTTATAACTGCTCGGGGAGAATACTGGGCGAATTGTCCCCGACCGCCAAGACGCCCAGCGGAGTGTTATTGAGGACGAATATCAGAAGCATGGAATCGTCTTATTAATCTCCCTGTTAAGTCTTCTAAGTCATACAGTGCATTGCCAACTTTTCCACGAACTCGACACTTAATATATTTTGGCAGGAATTTCGCGTTTATGCCCTGTTTGAAGTTACTCAAGGCAAAATTTCTTCGAAATACCTCTTGACCTTCCCTATAATTCACAAGCCTAGAGCGCTTATTGTAAACCTGCTTGACTCTATCATTTGCCTGCGCTAGATTTTTACGGATTTGCTCGTGGATTCCTGATAACTTGTCAGCTTTGCTCACTATCGGTACACGATCTTCTTTGAGGCTATCCAATTTCTCTAATAACTTATACGCGGATGCGTGTTGGACCATGTTCTGACCATATAATGCAAAGTGCGGAGAGCACTGAATTGATGTATGAAAATCGCTTCTTAGAACTGCTAAAATTTCGGGTATGTGTTTGTCCCAGTCCGTATGATCCTGCTTATCTTTTAGGAAAATTCTTATCTTGGAAACTATCTCTCTATTCACGCGTTCGGACGCATTAGCTTGTGGGGAATATACTCCTGTTCTAACATGCGTCACACCATACTTTTCAAAGAACGCTTTCATTTCTTTTGAGATGAATTGTTTCCCATTATCGCTGTGGACATATTCTGGGACCCCTATGGCTGGAAAAATCTCTGTACCGAAGTAGTTCATTACATTGATAGTTGTCGCTCTCTGCATTGGCTTCAGCCAAACATACTTTGAAAAATGGTCTAAGATAATAAAAAGAAATTGGTTCCTGCGTTTTGATCTAGGATAAGGTCCTAAGAAGTCGCAATATTAACGCTGAAAAGGTCTCTCTGTAACAAAAGCGCTTCCTATAGGTGGTCTTGACTGCTGATTCGTTGTTTTTACAGCCTTGCAAGTGTCACAATCCTTCACATAATCTCCAACGTCCCTAGCTTGTTGTGGCCAGAAGTATTTCGACCTAACCCGTTCCAATGTCTTTTGCCAACCTCCGTGATAACTCCTAACTGCGTCATGTGCCATTCGTATTGCTTCCTCCCTGAGTCCTTCGGGCAACCACAACCGCCATAACGAGCCTTCTTCACCCTCCACACCCTTCCGAAACTTAACTCTTTTAAAAATCAAACCGTCTCTGACACACAAATCCGGGAGAGCCTCACCGTTTACTGTAATTGTTCTGATAAGATCCAGATACTCATTGGCTCTAAATTCGGATGAGTCTAAGTCTATTTCGTAAGGCGCGGGAGATGAAGTCAACTCCTCAACGTCAAAACGCGACAGAGCGTCCGGTACTACGTTCAGAGCCCCCTTACGATGCTGCATTTCGAAATCATATCTCTGTAGTAACAGTGACCATCTAGCTAACCTACCACTAAGGTCTTTTTGCGTCATCAACCATTTAAGGCTTGAGTGGTCCGTGATTATACGAAATGGCAGCCCTTCAACGTAGGGTCTGAAACGCTTGACGCTGACAATTGCGGCGAGGCATCCGGTGACTGTATAGTTGCGTTGAGCATTATTTAATTTTTTCGAAACGAAAGCTATTGGATGCTCTGCACCATTATCGTCGACCTGGAATAACACGCCTCCTACTCCTATTTTGGAAGCATCACATTGAATGACAAATTCTCTGGAAAAATCAGGTTGAGCTAATACTGGAGCGGAACTCAGAGCTACTTTAAGTTTTTCGAAGGCCTCTATTGCTTCTGGAGTGAGTTTGAAAGGACCAGGTGACTTACGTAAACAATCTGTCAAAGGGCCTGCTAAATCAGCGAAATTGGTAATAAATGCCCTGTACCAATTTACCATACCCACAAATCTGCGAACCTGTCGAGGAGATTTGGGAATGGGGAAATTCTGCATTGCCTCAATTTTCTCTGGATTCACTTTCAAACACCCACTGCCTATAACATACCCTAAGTAACGAATTTCTCTCTGGCAAAATTTACTTTTACTCACATTGATTGTAAGGCCTGCACTCTTCAAGCACCTCGACCCATCTGCTAAAAGTCTGATGTGGTCGTCAAAATCCGCACTGCATACCAACAGGTCGTCCAAATAAACAAAAACATGTTCTCGCATATACGAGGGAATTGCTTTGTCCATGAGTCGACTCATTGTTTGCGGCGCGTTACACAGCCCAAAGGGCATAACTTTGTAATGGTACAAGGGTTTACCTGGCACCGCAAACGCTGTCTTCTCTTTTGACGACTCAGTTAGTTTAATTTGGAAGAACGCGTCTTTTAAGTCGATACCACTAATAAAGTGCGTATCTTTTAGTCGGCTCAGTAACCCGTTGATATGCGGTAACGGATATGAGTCCTTTTTCGTAACTGCGTTTACCTTCCTAGAATCTATGCAGAGCCTAACCTTACCAGGTTTCCGTACTAACACAACTGGGCTACGCCATGGCGAATTCGACTCTTCGATGACTCCCATTTTCAATAATCTATCAATTTCGCTGTAGGCTTCAGCCTGCCTTGGTGGCGAAAGAGGAAAATGTTTGCTTTTAATTGGGACTGCGTCACCCGTGTCAATGTCGTGCTCCACCAGCTGTGTTTGCCCTAGGCCTAATTTTTCAAACGACGGAAACATATCAATAACTTTTTGCAAATCGTACTTCTGGGATGGAGTCAAATCATGAAAATTCGGACCTTCTTCTGTATCTTCCTTTGCTTCTAGACAAGATACACTTGGAAATATTTCTGGAGCTAAAGCAAATGCTTTCCAAAAATCTACCCCGAAATAGGCTTCCTGGAGAAGCGAAGGAACAAGGTAAAAGGAGATAGATTTTGTTGTATTTTTAAAAGTGACAGGCAATGAACTGCAACCTATTATCTTCCGTTTGTCGCCGCCTGCCGTATATATGCATTCGTTCATTTCCTTATAGTTGAGATTGTTTTCTTCTAAAAATTTCAAACAGTCCTTACCCAGAATAGAGACATTGGCTCCTGAGTCCAATAATCCCACTAGTGATCCATTTCCAATCCTCACCCTAATCATTGGTCTTTCATCGTCTGTAAGGACGAGTGTGGTGCTTTCCAAAAGCTTGCGCACCTGGACACGTTTGCTATACCTCTTCCTACACTGCAAAATTTTTTCGGGTGGATATGGTTGGGAATCATTCGTGAAAATATTTGACCTAACCAATTGATAGTTTTGTTCTCTTTCTTCTAATCTGGGTTGGAAAATGGTCTGACAACTAACATTTCTAACTGAAGCTTTCAAAATACGAACTGGCCGAGAATTTGTTTGTGACGAAGTTGGGCCATCTGAATCTGAACTATTTGAGTTATCCGTACTATCAGGGAAAGTTACTATTGGTGTTGGTTAACTACTCGCGGATCTGGCCGAAAGTGGACTAGGCTCAGTACTCGCGACGATTGGCTGGGTATTGACTGAAGTGGGGGCTATAGTCCCGAACGAGTTTCCCCCTCTTTCCTCTCGCTCGGATAACGGTTTCCCTGACCACGGTGGTCGTTGGGACACTTCGGAGTCAACACTCCTCTCTGACCGCATTTAAAACAAAACTGAGATTTAATTGGTTCCTCACAGTATATATAGGAGAGACCCATTGTCTGACAATTCCAACACTTAATCCCTGAGTAGTCTGGCTTACCCATGCGACGATAATTCAGTGCTTCTATCTGTGGATCTACTATATAATCCTCACTTCCAACCCTACAATCCGGAGCTATGGCACGCGCTTCGTTTACGCTCGGCCTATGGTAATTTGATACTAAGCTCCTGCTCTCTTTCAGCAACTGCTCGCCTCGTCGAGCTACATCGCGAAGGTCATGCAGGTTCCTTACACTTGCGTTAAAGAGCATTAATTTCAAATTACCATTAACGTTGCGTTTGATGATATCAATAAGCAAGGCCTCAGACATGGGCTCTCTAAGTCTCGCGTTTAATGCCAGAATGTCCGTGTGGAAAACGTCGTAAGTATCGTTTGGTTTTTGTTTGCGCACTGATATTTCCATCATCAGCTCATGGTCCGTCTTCAGGGTGCCGAATTCCGGCTTTAGGGAGTAACTCAAAAATGGATAGTTTGCATTAGGGTTTTGTTTGGTAAATAACCAATACCATTCTTCAGCACGTCCTGACAAAAAAAGGTGAAAACTGGCCATAATCTGATCTTCCGAACATTGTGTGCGCTCACGCAAGGTGTCCAATTTAAACAAAAAATCTGAAACGCTACCAGTACCGTCATAAGAAATCTTCCAGTCTTGTGGTTTCACAACCGTATTACTAGGTGTGGGAATAATCGAATTGCTAACGAAAGTCTGCGCTTGGTTCGGCTGCTGCCTAGCATCATCCCTAGTATCACATCTAGCATCGCTCCTAACAAAATCCGCCGCCGTTCGAGAGGCTGCGACTGCAGCGTTCAGGGTATTCACGTTTTCCCTTATAGCTCTCATTTCATGGCGCAGTTCTTCTTGTGACGTTTGGAATAACTGATGCAGGACAGGTACCCATGAATTCAAAGGAGTCACTTCGGGATGGGTCTCATGATTGGAAGCCCTATCGTTGTAAACGTTTGGTTGTAACCGAACTTGTGGTAAAGCGCTAGCCTCGTCTACAGTATTTGTCGCGCCTTGCTCAGGCGGATCCGGCATATTCCTAATAAGACTGTCTAGATCGAGGATATTTGCACTAGTCGGTCTATCATATTTTCCCGGAGGGTCATTACTTGGAACATTCCTGGATGGATCGACTGCTGCCTGGGTGACTATTGGGGAATGCATTACTAAAGGTCGGCTCGCTGGGGGTTTCGGAGTTGCACCTCCACTTCCTCTTCCTCTATAATATACCCCGCTACCTCTGTTTTTAGCACCACTACCTCTAGTCGAATTCCTCGTTTGCCTGCGTTCAGCCGACTGCTGACTATTCTGCGACATTTTCAAAAAAAAATCGAACGTCTGAGCGCTTTAAAAAAAAAAACACAGCACGCTTGAACGGTTGTATCAAATCTAAAGCAATTAACTGCTTGAATAAGTCACGTTTGGTGTCAAAGCTCAAATGCAAGTATTTGTACAATTACCGAAATTTAAATCTCTATCTCGATTCAAAATTATGTCGCATCCAAAAGAAATAACTTCAGCAATCATTTATAACGAATATTTGCTTTTTAAATCTCCATGCCGGTAAAAATTATGTCATATCCAAGAAATTATAATACGTTGTCGCGTTTGGTGAAAAAAATCTAGCAATAATTGTAATAATTATTTGCGATTCAAAAAAAAATTATCTTAAATTTTGCTAACAATGTCGATTCAAAATGACTTCGCTTCGCTTATCAAAAAAAATATTTGTATAAATAAACGTGTTCATATACGTGAATATGTAAATGTAAATGGATATATAATGCAAAATATATACATATATGTTCGTTATTCAATGGGAATGCTGACCTCCCATTATAAAAGGCACAGGTTACAGAATAAAAAAAAATATAAACCCCTTGAAAAATAAAAACACAAAAAAATTAGGACGGTGTGTGCCAACTGGTCTCCAGCGCACCAACCGCAATGCAGGGTTGCTCGGAAGCTAAATCCCTGAGACAGGCTGGCTAACTAGAAGATAGTTAACAATAACATAAAAAAAATTGAAATTTTGCGAAATACTAACCTATCTCCGCCGCAATGAAAGGAACGGTATCAATCCGCTTTCCCCAGACTTGCGGAGATAGACAATACATCCTTGGATCTCAGCTCAGCTCATCGCCATGAAGTGGTGCTAAATGCTCCAAGGCACCCAACTCAGGCATGAGATGAACTGAGGCCTGCATCGCATAACCAAAAGAAAAAGACAAAACAAAA
The DNA here is from genome assembly GCA_960531455.1 of Urophora cardui. Taxonomy (NCBI): domain Eukaryota; kingdom Metazoa; phylum Arthropoda; class Insecta; order Diptera; family Tephritidae; genus Urophora; species Urophora cardui. The sequence goes on along the minus strand of OY482671.1, from coordinate 74,530,249 downwards.
GAAATTTGCAAATATACCCTCCTAATCTCCGCCGCAATGAAAGGAACAGCTAGAGGCTGCTTTCCCCAGACTTGCGGAGATGAAAAGTACTAATTCAGGTCTCAGACCAACCCATCGCAATGAAAGTGGCGCTAGGTGCAACCAACTCAGACGCGGAATGGCTGAGGCCTAAATTGCAAAAAAAAATCACGAAAACAAAAAAAAATAAAAGGACGAATTTTCCTCATGGCCACCATCCTTGGCTCCGCCGCAATGAAAGGCACGGTTTGAAGCCGCTACCCCAGACTTGCGAAGAAGGATTGCTAGCTTAGGATCCAGCCAACTCCGACGCGAGATAAGCTGGGCCCCAAAAGAAAAAAAAAATCCGATACACAAAACTGCACAAAAGACATATTCGGCAAAAAGAAATAAAAATAAATACTGAATCTAGCGGACATGCCCCTCGGACGACAGTGAAAACAAATTTAATATTTAGACTACAAAAAAAAAATTTAAGTGCGTTAAACACTGCCTCTCCGGGTGAAATGCAAAAGAAAAAAAACAGACTGAGTGACGTGAAGTCGCGTGGAGCCCTGAGCCACTAACAACAATGCCTCTCCAATCAGCCTGATCAATTCCATCATCCCGCCGCAACGCAGTGGCGGCTACGGAGGCTGCCAATCTGGGACTTGCGTGAAGATGAAACTTCACTGACCGACCAGAAAACCACTGAAGCCAGCACCCAAGACACCTCGTTGGGCGCCATCTGTTATGGTACAGCTTTCGATTACGATCTGCGTTTTGTGGCGCCCTATGCCACCAACAGCGATGACCTCCTTGGACAACCTGATCAGCCTCACCATCTCGCCGCAACGCAGTGGCGGCGCAGAGCCTGCCCATCTGGGACTTGCGAGATAGGAAGGCGTCACTGGCTGACCAAAAAGCCATCGAGTCAGCACGTTGGGCGCCATCTGTTATGGATACGCGTTTGACCTCGATTACGATCTACAAACGAGTGGAGCAGCAATGCATGGCGGTCGGCATGATCTAGGGTTGCACTGTGGCTAGTCATTGTCGGCTGGGCGGGGTTCTTGCCTACATTGCTGTCCTGCGCCATAAACAGAAAAAATTCATATCATGCCTTTTCAAACCAAAACGAGTAAAATCAAACGAAAACAACATCCGGTTTTAGCCGGATGCCACGGACGGACCGTTGAAAAATTCAAAAATTCAAAAGATAACCCGAAAAAAAATCAAATTCAAGAGGCCAGGCATCAGTTAAATTTAAATAAATGCAAACCGAGGGAAAATGTCGTTAAAATTTGAATATGAATTTTGAACGTACATATGTACGTTAAAGTCAGACGGACGTTAGCAAAACATTTAAACCGAAATTTAAATCGGACGGAAATACTGACAATCGACGGAAAAATTTGAAAATAGATAATCGGACGTTATATTTAAATAATCGCGGACGAAAGAGAAAAGATTTAGAAATTTAAATTTGAATACACGTTGAAATCAAAAAAAACTGTCAAGGTGAATTTGAATTTGAATATACATATATATCGCGAAAAAAAATCGTTAAATTTAATTTGAATCAACCGGAAGGACCGGTTATTAACAGGCATCTGAAAATACATAAAAGAAGCTGAAATTTAAAATATATGAACAATCAAAAAAAAAGTTAAAGGCCGAACTCACAAGGGGGTGGCGTTGCTGATGTTGTTGCAGCGCTGGTGCGTTTTTGTCCCACCCTAATCCATGGTTACTGTCGCACCCGAATACCAGTAACCCCTTACCTGTGTTGCGCCGCCGGTGTTGTTGCAGCGCTGGTGCTTTTCGACCCACCCTCATCCATGGCCATCGGTGCACCTTAAATTCGATGACCCCGTATCTGAAAATCCCTAATGCCTTTTAAATTAGGGTGGTCAACATTCCCATTTAAAAATTAACAATTTTTTATTCAGAATTCATCATCTTACATCATCTAATATTAATTTATGCACACATATCTTAGTACGAGGGTAATGGTTGTGCACAATCTGATATGACCAAATTTAAATTTATCCTTATTTACTCTACTTAATTAATCCTATTAAGTGAATTAACAATTTAATCAAACATGATGGACTTTATTAACATTATTGTAATTGAAGGTAATAACATCCTGGACAATCAGCCAATCAATCAATTAAATAAATGCAATGTATGCACCCTTATGTGCTCATATGTATGGAATAAATAACATTTATATATGTGGATGTAATACAAAAAGAAAATAGGAGTCAGTGTCGGAAACTTCTGTTATAGGTCATATTTCATATTATCAGTGGCCTTTTTTTTTGTTATCAGTACTGTTTACTTTATGAGGTTTTTTGATTTAATCGGGGTCGGTTATATTCCCAAGGCATCCTCTCCTACTATTACAACTGCTATCAAGATAATATTTTCGTGTATTTGGCTTTATACCCTAACTATTCATACTAATATCTATTACATGGAATTTCGTACTTCATTCTTTTCTTATTCATATATATATACGGTGGATATGGACATTTGTATGTACATAATCCAAATTTGATGCGAGTCAAATGCATTCGCGTCAAATAACATGGAATCACGCTGTCTTGATGCTAATGTTCTCAATCGCACTCGAACCAAGTGGCACCTTACTTAGAATAATATTCAGAAAATTTGTACTTAATCCTGCAGGTGGGTATGCATTTGTATACGTCTACATACATACAAATGTCTGCTGCCTCTCTTCACACCGACTCAAAAGGGTATTGCCGCTTTTTGTATGCGCACATGTACAAATCACTGCATAATTAAACATCAAAAAAAATTGGTTACCAATACCAATGTCCATCTCTACCGTTGGTTTCTAATTAAATGCGTATATCTAACCTTAAATCTCGGAAAATTCCCTGATCGTTATGAACACAAGCTAACTAAACAATCTAATGCCAATCCTTTTGATTACAAAATTGTAAACATGTACTTATTAGTTTAACGTAGTTCGCAACCAAATAGCTTATGCATACCAACATATGTGTGTACACCTGTATATTCATACCCAATGCGCATCTCCAAAACTATTAGTGGGTATAATGTGATACATGTCATGCATGTATATATATGGATATATATATTTGTTTTTTTTTTTCAATCTAATTGGAGGTTGAAAACGAATTGGATATCTATCCGACCTCAGAACCAATTAACCGCGTTTACTGGGTATTTACACACATGCGTACATACATATATGTGTACAATTTAATAACGTCCAAGCCTTTTCCTTGGTTTTTATTTATAAAATTTTGTTTTTTTTTGTTTTTTAATAAATCAAATACATATTATACATAATATACATATGGGTGACACTCCAGTGCCTAACTCACCAACCGTTGCAGTAGACCTTTGGGGGTGGTGCTACCGATCTGATTTTCGAGACCGTGCTGTTGTGGCGCTATTGGTTCCGCCTCTATTACTATACGCCGCCGTTGCTGCTGAGGCGCCGTATCCCGAATTCGCTGTTGTTGTTGTGGGGTTGTATTGCGGTGCGCCGCTGTTCTCGGTAGCCGGGTTACTATCGGCGCTGTGGCTCCATACGTAGCGATTGTAATTGTCGTGCTGTGGATCTTAGCTGTTGTTGTTGTGAAGATACTATGATATGCGCTTAGCTATTGTTCGGTTGCAGTAAACTGCTGTCATCGACGCCTGATTGTTGAGCGCCGCGCCGCGTGTGTGAAAGTTTTTTTTGGGGTTGTTATTGTGGTGGCACAATATGTGGCACTTGGCGGTTGTTGTTGTAACACTTTTTGTTGTTGTTGTTGTAGAAAGCCGCTGTCATCAACGCCCTGATAGATGGACGCCGCCTGTCGATGAGGCGGTATATGGCGTCGCGCCGCGTCTGCTGGGTGGTTTGCTGCTGCGCCGAAGATGTTGGTGGTACTTATATGGCAATTATTGTGGTGGCACAATACCTGGTGCTTAGTTGTTGCAGTTAGTATATGTATTTTCCTACTAGGTAGATTCCGAAAATTTAAGACACGCGCTACACATGCTGTTTGTTGTTGGAATACAGGAAATAAATAATTTCAGTAGTAGAGCATATACAAATGTACATGCACGCGTATGTATGTATGTACTCAGCGAGGTGTTGTTATAAGAAGCGTTCGTGTTACAGTGATTTACACGTACATTCTCCCACATTTGCTAACGAATGCGCTTGCAGTTTTTGATTTTATGCAAGAAGACTTTCAATTAAATATAATAATTACAACATTTTCACTTTTGTCCAGATTTTTTCTTTTTGTGATTTTGCACATACTTTTTACAGCCAATTCAAGAATCGATAAATTTGGTATCAGTTTTCTAATGACTTGAAATTAGCGATTTTAATTGTTACTTCTCTCTTTTTTTTTTTTTTTTGTTCTGGCTTAAAGTTACTAAATTGGTATGTTCCACGCACTACACTACCGACCTGTTCCAACTCACTTTTCAACTCCTACTGCTTTTTCCCAACTCACTTTCTGTACCCCAATTTTTCCTGTTCAAGCGTGCCTAGCTAAACGCTCACCTTCCCCTTTTTCTGTATCTGTTTGGAAGGGTCCCGTTTCCTATCGTATAACAATGTAGCGCCGTATAACAATGTAGTGACGTGTGCATAATAGTGGCGTGACTTTACGGTTACCCGAATGTCTACATCATGGTATGACGCTAGCAATGACACAAGCGAGATAGAATACGGTTGCCATGACACACAAAAAAAAATTACCAAAACTTTCGGAATAAAATGCCTCAAGCATTTTTCCCATGAAACTATTTCAAAATAATCGATTGTATTCGTGCCCTAGAAAATTTGCTACTGTAAAATTCTACTAGTGTACGTTGGGAATATTAATAGACATTGTTGTCTTACGCTCAAATTATAAAAATGGTAAGAGACAAGAAAATCTGATTAATGAAACAATAGTATAAACATGCGGTAAATAATTAATTAATTTTCTGTGAACTATGTAAAATTTAAAATTGTATGGAGCGCATAAGAACATTTTATAATGGGTGCATTTGAAAGTACTAAGTACCCGAATAACCACGTGTTACGTATTTTCACATTACGAAGTGTTCATGGCAACCCTGGAAGAACCAGTTTGTCCATCACCAATACTTGTGCATCTCCGCCATTGGAACGATTGTGAAGATTCGGAGGGGAAATTTCTCATGATGCCTACTCATAGAGGTCGGCTCGATAGCTTGCCAGATTTGAAGAAAAATTTATGCGCGATCTATAAAGCTCGGGATCAAAAAAAAAATGAAGCAATACCATATAATCATCTCGAAGAATAAAAAAAATTAATGTACATTTCGGATAAACCCGCTCACTTAAATTTTGTTTAAACACTTAGTGGAGGAAAAAGGGAATTAATTACAGGATTTGAGCGCAGAAAAATTTCGCATTTGGAATGTCTAGTAACTGGATGAGAAAATAAGAATCGTTATTATTGTTAGAACTCCATAATTGGTAAATGAGACTACTCGAACAGGAAAGTTACTGACGGCTGAGAAAAAAAATGAATTGTAAGCTGTTCTATCGAGACCACCCCTATAATACAACCTCATTCTCCTTCACATGCGACCAAGGCTAATTTATAGAAGGTTAACCTACTAAACAGCTGATTGCAAACCTTTCCCTATTGTATTGACTCGCACTAGATTTTGTTTCTTTTTCCCTTGCACTCCTTTTATTGTTTTTAATACCAAACACTCCCTTTTTTTTTGATTTTGGTTTAAAATTCACAAATTTTAATTTTTTTTTATTAACTCCCTTTTTCTTTTCAATTTATTTCACATTAATTTTCATTGATTTCAATTTTCTTTTTGTTTTAACAATTTTCGGATTCGGATGTAAAAAAGCGGCTGACCGGCACGGAGATAAGCTTTAAACTCTGTATATTAATAATATAAAACCGCTCAGCAGCCCTTTCCCGTTTCTTGTTATTTACATATGTATATACGTACATAAATATGTATATAGGTGGGATAGGTATGAGAGGTAAGTACAAGAAAACATGAGGTGAGCGACGGTGAGTATACGGTGAGTGGTGGTAAGTATGGGTAATTCCAGTGACGAGGTAAGTATTGTGCACGAAAGTAGGTAAGTATCGGGAATTATAGTTTTGATGGGAAGGTAAGTATGAAGACACGTTGGTAAGTATAAAAAGGGGTAATTCCAGAAAAGGCGGACATAAGGTAAGAAGAAAAAATGTGTATATAACAGGAATTTTAATCGAATTCGATTAGATTTTCGTCCATGTCCTCAACATGGCGGCCGGCCTGCGCGGATGAGGGGATTAACAACTCCTTCAGCTCCTCCAGTGATTCGACTGCCCTCGTGAACAAGTTCTGCATCCGTTGTTGATTGCCACTGTTCTGCCGCTTCTGTGTGGTACGTTTTACAATGACCCTCCGATTGGTACTCATGGGTCTCGGTCTTGGTATTGCACGCTGGTTTCGGTGGGTTTCCCTTGGTTCATGCCGGGTTTGCCGATGAATGAGTGTATGATGTGCCAGGCCGCATCGGCGGCAGCGATCGGGAGAATTACACGCTCCGGTTACGTGAGAAGTTGCCAGGCAGTTTATGCAGTAGCCATGAGCTCGAACAGAGTCATAGCGTTCCTCAGGCGTCATTGCCAGAAAGGCGCGGCACAGGCGGAGTGAGTGCTCCTGGCAACACAACCGGCATGTGTTGTATCGAGGGTATCGTCTGTAAAGAGAATGGAAGAGAAAGCCCATAATGTTAGCTGGACGCGAGAGAAGGGGAGAAATCGCTAGGTACAATGGATTGAGAGATTATTGTGCAGGGGGAAGAGAGCAGAGTTTTGCGATGGGGCGTGTGTATACTCCGTTTTGGGTGCGTACATCGACTACTCGGACTTGGTCGTCGGACCCAGGGTGAAGTTTTATTACACGTCCGAGTCGCCATTCATTTGGAGGGAGTGCGTCATCTTTTATGACTACTAAATCGCCTTCTTTAACGTTGGCTTGTTGGGGTTTCCATTTGGTTCGCTTATGGAGTTCTCTGAGGTATTCATTTTTCCATCGAGTGCTGAATTGATGGTGTAATACCTGCGATTTTTGCCATTTGTTTATGAGCGAGAGATTTTCGGAATTCTGTTCTGGAAGTGAGAGTAATGGGGCCCCGCGCAGGAAATGTCCTGGGGTTAGGACGAGCAGATCATTAGGATCTTGAGACATGGGAGAGAGCGGCCTTGAGTTTAGAACCGCTTCTATTCGAGTGAGTAGTGTGGTGAATTCCTCGAATGTAAATTTGTGATTTCCGGCAACTTTGAGGAAATGGGTTTTGAAGCTTTTGACGGCTGCTTCCCATAATCCTCCCATATGAGGGGCATATGGTGGGATGAATTGAACATTTTATAATGGGTGCATTTGAAAGTACTAAGTACCCGAATAACCACGTGTTACGTATTTTCACATTACGAAGTGTTCATGGCAACCCTGGAAGAACCAGTTTGTCCATCACCAATACTTGTGCATCTCCGCCATTGGAACGATTGTGAAGATTCGGAGGGGAAATTTCTCATGATGCCTACTCATAGAGGTCGGCTCGATAGCTTGCCAGATTTGAAGAAAAATTTATGCGCGATCTATAAAGCTCGGGATCAAAAAAAAAATGAAGCAATACCATATAATCATCTCGAAGAATAAAAAAAATTAATGTACATTTCGGATAAACCCGCTCACTTAAATTTTGTTTAAACACTTAGTGGAGGAAAAAGGGAATTAATTACAGGATTTGAGCGCAGAAAAATTTCGCATTTGGAATGTCTAGTAACTGGATGAGAAAATAAGAATCGTTATTATTGTTAGAACTCCATAATTGGTAAATGAGACTACTCGAACAGGAAAGTTACTGACGGCTGAGAAAAAAAATGAATTGTAAGCTGTTCTATCGAGACCACCCCTATAATACAACCTCATTCTCCTTCACATGCGACCAAGGCTAATTTATAGAAGGTTAACCTACTAAACAGCTGATTGCAAACCTTTCCCTATTGTATTGACTCGCACTAGATTTTGTTTCTTTTTCCCTTGCACTCCTTTTATTGTTTTTAATACCAAACACTCCCTTTTTTTTGATTTTGGTTTAAAATTCACAAATTTTAATTTTTTTTTATTAACTCCCTTTTTCTTTTCAATTTATTTCACATTAATTTTCATTGATTTCAATTTTCTTTTTGTTTTAACAATTTTCGGATTCGGATGTAAAAAAGCGGCTGACCGGCACGGAGATAAGCTTTAAACTCTGTATATTAATAATATAAAACCGCTCAGCAGCCCTTTCCCGTTTCTTGTTATTTACATATGTATATACGTACATAAATATGTATATAGGTGGGATAGGTATGAGAGGTAAGTACAAGAAAACATGAGGTGAGCGACGGTGAGTATACGGTGAGTGGTGGTAAGTATGGGTAATTCCAGTGACGAGGTAAGTATTGTGCACGAAAGTAGGTAAGTATCGGGAATTATAGTTTTGATGGGAAGGTAAGTATGAAGACACGTTGGTAAGTATAAAAAGGGGTAATTCCAGAAAAGGCGGACATAAGGTAAGAAGAAAAAATGTGTATATAACAGGAATTTTAATCGAATTCGATTAGATTTTCGTCCATGTCCTCAACATGGCGGCCGGCCTGCGCGGATGAGGGGATTAACAACTCCTTCAGCTCCTCCAGTGATTCGACTGCCCTCGTGAACAAGTTCTGCATCCGTTGTTGATTGCCACTGTTCTGCCGCTTCTGTGTGGTACGTTTTACAATGACCCTCCGATTGGTACTCATGGGTCTCGGTCTTGGTATTGCACGCTGGTTTCGGTGGGTTTCCCTTGGTTCATGCCGGGTTTGCCGATGAATGAGTGTATGATGTGCCAGGCCGCATCGGCGGCAGCGATCGGGAGAATTACACGCTCCGGTTACGTGAGAAGTTGCCAGGCAGTTTATGCAGTAGCCATGAGTTTAGAACCGCTTCTATTCGAGTGAGTAGTGTGGTGAATTCCTCGAATGTAAATTTGTGATTTCCGGCAACTTTGAGGAAATGGGTTTTGAAGCTTTTGACGGCTGCTTCCCATAATCCTCCCATATGAGGGGCATATGGTGGGATGAATTGCCAGGACATGCCGTGAATGGAGTATTTATTAGCTATGTCGGCTGGAGTTTCTTGCAGAAATTTGGCAAATTCTCTTTTCAATTCTCTGCTTGCACCGACGAATGTTTTGCCATTGTCGGACATAACTTTGTGGGGAAGTCCACGGCGACTAACAAAACGAGAGAATGCTGCTTTGAATGCAGCTGTCGTCAAATCTGAGCAGTCTTCGAGATGGACTGCTTTTGTGGAGAAACACACGAACACGCAAACGTACGCTTTTGCATATGATGCTTGTCGAAGCGTCGACGTTTTTACTTGGAAGGGTCCGGCGAAATCTATACCGGTGGTGTGAAATGGTAGAGAATATGTACACCTTTCAGGAGGGAGTGCAGCCATTATCTGAGATCTGGTCTGCTGTTTGTAAATGGTACAGGTCTTGCAGTGAAATATGCATTTTTTGACCTTTTGCTTGAGGCGAGGTATATAATATTCTTGTTGTATCATGCGAATCATTAATTGCTTTTCTGCATGCAACAAGGTGGAGTGAGTGAAATCCAGCAATAATGAGCAAAATCTCGAATTATCTGGAACTATTATGGGGTGGCGTTCATTTTCGCTAAGAGGTGAGTGGGCGAGTCTGCCATTCACACGCATTACACCTGATTTATCCAACATCGGATTTAGAGATAAGAGCGAACTCTTTTTGTTAATTGGGTTACGAGCTTGTAAATCTGCGATCACATCTGAGTAATATTTCGCTTGCGTATGAATAATTATGCGGGATTTTGCATATGTGATTTCGCTTTGAGAGAGAGTGAGACTTTGAGCAATTTTGAGTTTTTTCGCTTTGTGTATAAAACGATATATGTATGCAAAAACGCGTAGAGCTTTCCCGAAGGATGAGAAGCGTTCGAGCATGTCGGGAGTTTCTATCGAGTGAAATGACTCGATGCGTTTTTTCTCTGGTGGAGTGGAGTTGTTTGGGGCTGTTTTTGGCCAGCATGTGGATGCCTTAGAAAGCCAATCTGGGCCATTCCACCATAGAGAGCTGTGAGATAATTCTTGGGGTTTGCATCCACGTGTACCAAGATCAGCTGGGTTATCACCACTGGATACATGACGCCAAGTGGCATTGCTCACATTGTCGAGAATTTGAGACGTTCTGTTTGCTACATACGTCTTCCATGTGTGGGGTGGCTTTTCGAGCCATGCGAGTACAATTGAGGAGTCTGACCAGAGTATTAACTCTTGGGAAGTCAGTTTTAAGTGAGAGCGCATTTGTTTCACGAGTTTTGAGAGAAGTACTGCTCCGCAAAGTTCGAGACGGGGAAGGCTCACAGTGTTTAAAGGAGCCACTTTGCTTTTTGCAGCGAGTAAATGCGTTGAGAATGAGTGTTCGCTATTTTGCACTCTGAGATATACGCAAGCGCAATATGCTTTTTCTGATGCATCTGAGAAGCCGTGCATTTGATACTGTTTATCGGGAGAGAAATCGATCCATCGGGGGATTTTTATTTCGCTTATCGCGGGGAGATTTTCGCGAAATGTGTTCCATTTGTGAAAAGAGTTGGGTTTTACATGTTCATCCCAATCTGTTCCTTCTAGCCAGAGTTGCTGTAGCAGAATTTTGGCTACTATCATTATGGGCGATAGCCACCCTGCCGGGTCAAACAATTTCGCAATTGCCGAGAGTATTTGCCGCTTTGTGCTTGAGTTAGCGACGGGTAGAAGATCGTATGAGTAAGTGAATGTGTCACTTATTGCATTCCATTTTATGCCCAGAGTTTTTGTGGAGCTGGAATCGTGAAATTTCAGAAAATCTGCATCGAGTAAGTCAGATTTTGGGATATTTTTGAGGAGATCGGGATGATTAGCCGTTATCTTTTTCAGTGGAAAACCGGCTGATTTTAGTGCTTCGATAACTTGGTGAAGCGAGTCGAGAGTGGACTGTATTGTGTGTTCGCCCGAGAGAATATCATCTACGTATGTTTGGTGTAGCAAGATATCGTGAGCGAGAGGGTGGGAGTGTTGCGAGTCTTCTGCGAGTTGGTGGAGTGTTCTGATGGCGAGATAGGGGGCGCAGTTTACACCAAATGTCACCGTTTTTAGTTTGTAATCTGCCATGGGGAGTTCCGGAGATTTTCGGAAAACAATTCTTTGGAAGTCCTGGTCTTCCTCGTGTACGAGTATTTGGCGATACATTTTCTCGATATCGCCATTAAAAACGTATTTAAAAAGTCGCCAATTGAGTAGGACGAGCATTAAATCGTTTTGGAGAATCGGTCCTGTGTGAAGGACATCATTTAAGGAGTTTCCTGAGTGGGAGATTTTCGAAGCATTAAAGACGACGCGAACTTTTGTGGTTTTACTGTCTGGTTTCAAGACAGCGTGGTGAGGGAGGTAAAAGGAGAAATATTTTCCGTTTTCTATGGACTCGAGAGGTGGGATTCGTTCCATATGACCCAACGTGATGTATTCAGCCAGAACTTCTGAGTATTTCTGCTTAAGTTCTGGCCGTTTTTCCAGGGATCTTTCGACGCTTAAATACTGCAGTTGAGCTCCTATGCGTGAATGTCCAAGGGCGAGAGTTTCGGGAAATTCCTTCTTAAATGGGAGTTTAACCACATATCGGCCATCTTGCTGTCGTTTGGTTGTTTTGCGATAGAGCTGTTCGCAAAATTCATCCTCCTGAGATAGGGGTTGAGTTGTGGGTACTTCTTCCTGTTGCCAGAATTTTTGAAGTAGGGAGTTGAGAGAGTCATTGGTGGCTTCTCTAACTTGAGTCGAGAAGGTATTTACCTTTTCCTTTAGGGGTCCGCTGATTATCCAGCCAAATATTGTATTTTGGGCTAGTAAACAGCCGCTGACATTAGCCTGTAAGCCTTGTAGCATTATTTGTGGGGTGAGATCGCTGCCTATTACCATGTCTATTTTTGAGGGGGTGAAACATGAAGGATCAGCGAGATTGAGTTTTGAGATCTCTTGGAGATTTATTCCTGACACCTTAAATGAGGGTAAAAAGTGTGTCAGTTTGGGGAGAATAATTGCGTGAGTGATTATTCGAGTTTGTAAGTCTGACGAGCAGAGAGTTAGCTCGCAGATTTTGTTAGAGTTTTGCACTACCAAACCGCCCATTCCTGAGATTTCGTAGTGGGTTTCCCTGGTGGGTAGGTGCAATATTTTTTGTATTCGAGAAGATATGAATGTTTTTTCCGAACCTTGATCAATTAGGGCACGAATTTTGTGATATTCGCCGTTTGAGTGGAGTGTGACCAAGGCCGTGGGTAGTAGAGTCATTTCGCTGCTACTAGTGAAGTGGGTTGTTGTTTGATTTACTGTGGGTATTTGTTGGGTTCGAACAGCCTCTGCGGAGGTTGAGGGCAGTTCTGAGTTGTTGGGAGTTGTCGCCACTTGAGTTGTGGCATATGTCTGGCTTTGTTGCCTTTGAGAGTGTTGTGTTTGCGTTCTTGGGTGATTTTGGGACTTCCCTTGTATATGGAGCTGGGAGTGGTGCCGCTGTTTGCAATAGACGCAAGTAAAACTGCTGGGACAGTTATTGTCTTGGTGGGAATACGATAAGCAGTTTGAGCAGTAACCATTCTCTTTAACGAAGTTGTTACGCTCTTGGGGTGAGAGATTTCGGAATTTCAGACAGCTCCTAATGGCGTGGTTTTTATTGCAGAGTTTGCAAGAGGGAGCTTTTTGGTCTGAGTGATATGTTTGTGACTTGTTTTTGAAACTCGAGCTATTTGGTGTAGAGGACCTTTGTGTGAAACTGGAGTTTGAGGGTCGGGGATTGCTCGGTCTATAATTACCAAGTCTTTCTACCACTTCATATCGTGTGGTGAGGAATTTATCCATTTCTTCCCACAGTGGTAGTTCTTTTCGGGATTCGAGAGGTTGCTCCCAAAGCGCTAGAGTTTCGCGGGGTAGTTTTGAGGAGCATAAATATATGAGGATTGGGTCCCAGTTATCCGTCGGAACATCATTTGAATTGAGGGTTGCAACGCAATTATTTATCGTTGTTTGGAGATCTTGTATTCTTTCCCCATTTTCTGAGAATACAGGCTGCATATTGAAAAGCGTTTTTAGTTGATTATCTAAGAGAATTCTTCGATTCTCGTAGCGGGATTTGAGTGCGCCCCAAGTGAGCTCGAAATTTTGGTCTGTGAGAGCGTATTTCTTTATTACGAGGGCTGCTTTTCCTCTCGTTTTTTGTCGGAGGTGGTAGAGTTTTTGGACTGGCGAGAGTTTGGGATGATTAATATATACCGCCGTGAACATGTCACGAAAAGCGGGCCAGTCTTCATATCCTCCCGAGAACATTTGAGTATCACAAGCTCTGATTTTGAGAAAGGATTGCTCGCTAGAGAATTGAGTAAGGGGTATTGCACTAATCGTTTGGTAATGGGGGGTTTCGTTGTGAGGGGTTTGGACTGGGGTTTGAGTTCTCTGCATGGCTGCTATGAGTTCTCCTATTCTAAGCTTTGTGTCGGTTGCAGTGCAGTTTGATGTCTCGAACGTTTCCTCGTATTGTTTCTGGGCCTCGTCGTCATTTGTGGAGAGATGTGCCGCGTCATATGCTGCTTCCAATGCATCCATTCTTTTGTTGAGTGTATCTGCGTAAATTTTGAGACTGGCTTCCGTGTGCTCAGTCTCAGCGATGCTCCACCATTTCTCGCAGAATTTTTCCAATTTTTGTAGCTCCAGGAAAAATTTCTTTTCTTGGGAATTGGATTCATCCTCCGATTGGGACTTTGATCGGGTAATTGGACCCGATGGTTGTTGGAGGACTTTGGCCTTTTCTTGATTTCCAGGCATGTTTAATTTATGGCTTTTGGGATTCTATTAATGCTTTTGGGATTCTATTGATGCTTTTTTGAGGGTGAGTTGGTGGTGTTTGTCCCACTGTATTTTTGTTCGCGATTTTATGTGGTTGTGCCCACTGTGCACTTTTATATATAAGTGACTTTCGAGAGTGTGAGAGTAATTACTTGTCTTAGCGCGTCTAAGTACCAGTGTAGTTGGGTATGTGACTGGGATGCAGAAATTGAAAAAGGGGAGGAGTCAATGCAACTGAGGTGCAATTGAGTGATGACTTTATTTATTTTTCCGATTATTATCTGTTTCTCTTTTTTGCGTGGGAAATTCGCTCTAATGGAATTGAGCTTTTGAGGTAGATTTTTTGGTATCTGTCTTAATGCGAATTTTGCTTCGGTTAAAGTTTATGGGAGAGAAAGGGAAACCCAGATGCTGAATGCATTCTTATTATCGCCAGTTGCGAGAATTGTTTTTGAGTGGCAACTTCTTTTCAATATGGGGCTCGCAATGGGGTATATATGAGAAATATACGTGATTATGTATATGCGGGAAATGTATAAAATGGGATATATGTATATGTATATGGGGTATATGTATATATAGGGTGTATATATGTAAGTACAGTTATCGAATTTGATTACCGTATCGGTTTTCTGTTAGGGCCAAAGTTCGCGGATAGCTGGTTTTGTTTTTTATTGTGATGATTTAGCTGTACTTATATATTTTGAGATGTAATGTATGTAAGTATTTATTTACTTATGTGATTTTGTACTTACTTGGGCATGGCGTACTTTACAAAATATGTATACGTATGTATATGGAAGCGTTTAAAAATTTTTTTTTTTTGTTTTGTTTTAAGGCTTTGTATGTAACGTCGGTGTGACTTTTACCTTAGTACATATGGATTTAATTTTTTTTTTTTTTTGCAATTTGTATGTATGTATTTTTGTTGTTATTTTATTTACCACTTTCTGTACCAATTTATGTATTTTTGCAGATATTTTATTGTTATTATTTTTCAATTTATATGTACTTATGTATGCTTGTAGGTATTTTCTAATCTTCATATATTTTTGTAGTTATTTTAATTTACACCCCACTTTATGTAAAAATTTTTTTTTCTTAATAATTTAAAATTTTCGTATGTATTTTGTTTTCAAAATAAATTTTTGTATAAATAATTTTTTTTTCTAGGTATTTGATTTTCCACACCACTTTATGTATGTATGTTGCTTTTTGTATTTTTTGTTTGATTTTTCAGAAATTTTCCAATTTTCCACACAATTTTTTTTGTATTTCTTTTTGAAGTAGGCTTTCCTTTTTAGTTGATTTTAATTTTTACAAGTATTTTCCACTTTACGATTTTGAATATACTTTGCCACTATTTTTTATTATTATTATTTTTATTATATTCCATTAGACTTTAGGTTTTTTCTAAATTTCACTTTATTAAAATTAGATTTTTTTTTTTTTTTCTCAAATGTATATATGTAGTTGTTTTTGTACTGAATTAGCACTAGTTTTTTGTTTTAGGCCACTGTTTCTTTTTTTTTTGACGGGTCGTAAGGACCATGTCCTCAACATGGCGGCCGGCCTGCGCGGATGAGGGGATTAACAACTCCTTCAGCTCCTCCAGTGATTCGACTGCCCTCGTGAACAAGTTCTGCATCCGTTGTTGATTGCCACTGTTCTGCCGCTTCTGTGTGGTACGTTTTACAATGACCCTCCGATTGGTACTCATGGGTCTCGGTCTTGGTATTGCACGCTGGTTTCGGTGGGTTTCCCTTGGTTCATGCCGGGTTTGCCGATGAATGAGTGTATGATGTGCCAGGCCGCATCGGCGGCAGCGATCGGGAGAATTACACGCTCCGGTTACGTGAGAAGTTGCCAGGCAGTTTATGCAGTAGCCATGAGTTTAGAACCGCTTCTATTCGAGTGAGTAGTGTGGTGAATTCCTCGAATGTAAATTTGTGATTTCCGGCAACTTTGAGGAAATGGGTTTTGAAGCTTTTGACGGCTGCTTCCCATAATCCTCCCATATGAGGGGCATATGGTGGGATGAATTGCCAGGACATGCCGTGAATGGAGTATTTATTAGCTATGTCGGCTGCAGTTTCTTGCAGAAATTTGGCAAATTCTCTTTTCAATTCTCTGCTTGCACCGACGAATGTTTTGCCATTGTCGGACATAACTTTGTGGGGAAGTCCACGGCGACTAACAAAACGAGAGAATGCTGCTTTGAATGCAGCTGTCGTCAAATCTGAGCAGACTTCGAGATGGACTGCTTTTGTGGAGAAACACACGAACACGCAAACGTACGCTTTTGCATATGATGCTTGTCGAAGCGTCGACGTTTTTACTTGGAAGGGTCCGGCGAAATCTATACCGGTGGTGTGAAATGGTAGAGAATATGTACACCTTTCAGGAGGGAATGCAGCCATTATCTGAGATCTGGTCTGCTGTTTGTAAATGGTACAGGTCTTGCAGTGAAATATGCATTTTTTGACCTTTTGCTTGAGGCGAGGTATATAATATTCTTGTTGTATCATGCGAATCATTAATTGCTTTTCTGCATGCAACAAGGTGGAGTGAGTGAAATCCAGCAATAATGAGCAAAATCTCGAATTATCTGGAACTATTATGGGGTGGCGTTCATTTTCGCTAAGAGGTGAGTGGGCGAGTTTGCCATTCACACGCATTACACCTGATTTATCCAACATCGGATTTAGAGATAAGAGCGAACTCTTTTTGTTAATTGGGTTACGAGCTTGTAAATCTGCGATCACATCTGAGTAATATTTCGCTTGCGTATGAATAATTATGCGGGATTTTGCATATGTGATTTCGCTTTGAGAGAGAGTGAGACTTTGAGCAATTTTGAGTTTTTTCGCTTTGTGTATAAAACGATATATGTATGCAAAAACGCGTAGAGCTTTCCCGAAGGATGAGAAGCGTTCGAGCATGTCGGGAGTTTCTATCGAGTGAAATGACTCGATGCGTTTTTTCTCTGGTGGAGTGGAGTTGTTTGGGGCTGTTTTTGGCCAGCATGTGGATGCCTTAGAAAGCCAATCTGGGCCATTCCACCATAGAGAGCTGTGAGATAATTCTTGGGGTTTGCATCCACGTGTACCAAGATCAGCTGGGTTATCACCACTGGATACATGACGCCAAGTGGCATTGCTCACATTGTCGAGAATTTGAGACGTTCTGTTTGCTACATACGTCTTCCATGTGTGGGGTGGCTTTTCGAGCCATGCGAGTACAATTGAGGAGTCTGACCAGAGTATTAACTCTTGGGAAGTCAGTTTTAAGTGAGAGCGCATTTGTTTCACGAGTTTTGAGAGAAGTACTGCTCCGCAAAGTTCGAGACGGGGAAGGCTCACAGTGTTTAAAGGAGCCACTTTGCTTTTTGCAGCGAGTAAATGCGTTGAGAATGAGTGTTCGCTATTTTGCACTCTGAGATATACGCAAGCGCAATATGCTTTTTCTGATGCATCTGAGAAGCCGTGCATTTGATACTGTTTATCGGGAGAGAAATCGATCCATCGGGGGATTTTTATTTCGCTTATCGCGGGGAGATTTTCGCGAAATGTGTTCCATTTGTGAAAAGAGTTGGGTTTTACATGTTCATCCCAATCTGTTCCTTCTAGCCAGAGTTGCTGTAGCAGAATTTTGGCTACTATCATTATGGGCGATAGCCACCCTGCCGGGTCAAACAATTTCGCAATTGCCGAGAGTATTTGCCGCTTTGTGCTTGAGTTAGCGACGGGTAGAAGATCGTATGAGTAAGTGAATGTGTCACTTATTGCATTCCATTTTATGCCCAGAGTTTTTGTGGAGCTGGAATCGTGAAATTTCAGAAAATCTGCATCGAGTAAGTCAGATTTTGGGATATTTTTGAGGAGATCGGGATGATTAGCCGTTATCTTTTTCAGTGGAAAACCGGCTGATTTTAGTGCTTCGATAACTTGGTGAAGCGAGTCGAGAGTGGACTGTATTGTGTGTTCGCCCGAGAGAATATCATCTACGTATGTTTGGTGTAGCAAGATATCGTGAGCGAGAGGGTGGGAGTGTTGCGAGTCTTCTGCGAGTTGGTGGAGTGTTCTGATGGCGAGATAGGGGGCGCAGTTTACACCAAATGTCACCGTTTTTAGTTTGTAATCTGCCATGGGGAGTTCCGGAGATTTTCGGAAAACAATTCTTTGGAAGTCCTGGTCTTCCTCGTGTACGAGTATTTGGCGATACATTTTCTCGATATCGCCATTAAAAACGTATTTAAAAAGTCGCCAATTGAGTAGGACGAGCATTAAATCGTTTTGGAGAATCGGTCCTGTGTGAAGGACATCATTTAAGGAGTTTCCTGAGTGGGAGATTTTCGAAGCATTAAAGACGACGCGAACTTTTGTGGTTTTACTGTCTGGTTTCAAGACAGCGTGGTGAGGGAGGTAAAAGGAGAAATATTTTCCGTTTTCTATGGACTCGAGAGGTGGGATTCGTTCCATATGACCCAACGTGATGTATTCAGCCAGAACTTCTGAGTATTTCTGCTTAAGTTCTGGCCGTTTTTCCAGGGATCTTTCGACGCTTAAATACTGCAGTTGAGCTCCTATGCGTGAATGTCCAAGGGCGAGAGTTTCGGGAAATTCCTTCTTAAATGGGAGTTTAACCACATATCGGCCATCTTGCTGTCGTTTGGTTGTTTTGCGATAGAGCTGTTCGCAAAATTCATCCTCCTGAGATAGGGGTTGAGTTGTGGGTACTTCTTCCTGTTGCCAGAATTTTTGAAGTAGGGAGTTGAGAGAGTCATTGGTGGCTTCTCTAACTTGAGTCGAGAAGGTATTTATCCAGCCAAATATTGTATTTTGGGCTAGTAAACAGCCGCTGACATTAGCCTGTAAGCCTTGTAGCATTATTTGTGGGGTGAGATCGCTGCCTATTACCATGTCTATTTTTGAGGGGGTGAAACATGAAGGATCAGCGAGATTGAGTTTTGAGATCTCTTGGAGATTTATTCCTGACACCTTAAATGAGGGTAAAAAGTGTGTCAGTTTGGGGAGAATAATTGCGTGAGTGATTATTCGAGTTTGTAAGTCTGACGAGCAGAGAGTTAGCTCGCAGATTTTGTTAGAGTTTTGCACTACCAAACCGCCCATTCCTGAGATTTCGTAGTGGGTTTCCTTGGTGGGTAGGTGCAATATTTTTTGTATTCGAGAAGATATGAATGTTTTTTCCGAACCTTGATCAATTAGGGCACGAATTTTGTGATATTCGCCGTTTGAGTGGAGTGTGACCAAGGCCGTGGGTAGTAGAGTCATTTCGCTGCTACTAGTGAAGTGGGTTGTTGTTTGATTTACTGTGGGTATTTGTTGGGTTCGAACAGCCTCTGCGGAGGTTGAGGGCAGTTCTGAGTTGTTGGGAGTTGTCGCCACTTGAGTTGTGGCATATGTCTGGCTTTGTTGCCTTTGAGAGTGTTGTGTTTGCGTTCTTGGGTGATTTTGGGACTTCCCTTGTATATGGAGCTGGGAGTGGTGCCGCTGTTTGCAATAGACGCAAGTAAAACTGCTGGGACAGTTATTGTCTTGGTGGGAATACGATAAGCAGTTTGAGCAGTAACCATTCTCTTTAACGAAGTTGTTACGCTCTTGGGGTGAGAGATTTCGGAATTTCAGACAGCTCCTAATGGCGTGGTTTTTATTGCAGAGTTTGCAAGAGGGAGCTTTTTGGTCTGAGTGATATGTTTGTGACTTGTTTTTGAAACTCGAGCTATTTGGTGTAGAGGACCTTTGTGTGAAACTGGAGTTTGAGGGTCGGGGATTGCTCGGTCTATAATTACCAAGTCTTTCTACCACTTCATATCGTGTGGTGAGGAATTTATCCATTTCTTCCCACAGTGGTAGTTCTTTTCGGGATTCGAGAGGTTGCTCCCAAAGCGCTAGAGTTTCGCGGGGTAGTTTTGAGGAGCATAAATATATGAGGATTGGGTCCCAGTTATCCGTCGGAACATCATTTGAATTGAGGGTTGCAACGCAATTATTTATCGTTGTTTGGAGATCTTGTATTCTTTCCCCATTTTCTGAGAATACAGGCTGCATATTGAAAAGCGTTTTTAGTTGATTATCTACGAGAATTCTTCGATTCTCGTAGCGGGATTTGAGTGCGCCCCAAGCGAGCTCGAAATTTTGGTCTGTGAGAGCGTATTTCTTTATTACGAGGGCTGCTTTTCCTCTCGTTTTTTGTCGGAGGTGGTAGAGTTTTTGGACTGGCGAGAGTTTGGGATGATTAATATATACCGCCGTGAACATGTCACGAAAAGCGGGCCAGTCTTCATATCCTCCCGAGAACATTTGAGTATCACAAGCTCTGATTTTGAGAAAGGATTGCTCGCTAGAGAATTGAGTAAGGGGTATTGCACTAATCGTTTGGTAATGGGGGGTTTCGTTGTGAGGGGTTTGGACTGGGGTTTGAGTTCTCTGCATGGCTGCTATGAGTTCTCCTATTCTAAGCTTTGTGTCGGTTGCAGTGCAGTTTGATGTCTCGAACGTTTCCTCGTATTGTTTCTGGGCCTCGTCGTCATTTGTGGAGAGATGTGCCGCGTCATATGCTGCTTCCAATGCATCCATTCTTTTGTTGAGTGTATCTGCGTAAATTTTGAGACTGGCTTCCGTGTGCTCAGTCTCAGCGATGCTCCACCATTTCTCGCAGAATTTTTCCAATTTTTGTAGCTCCAGGAAAAATTTCTTTTCTTGGGAATTGGATTCATCCTCCGATTGGGACTTTGATCGGGTAATTGGACCCGATGGTTGTTGGAGGACTTTGGCCTTTTCTTGATTTCCAGGCATGTTTAATTTATGGCTTTTGGGATTCTATTAATGCTTTTGGGATTCTATTGATGCTTTTTTGAGGGTGAGTTGGTGGTGTTTGTCCCACTGTATTTTTGTTCGCGATTTTATGTGGTTGTGCCCACTGTGCACTTTTATATATAAGTGACTTTCGAGAGTGTGAGAGTAATTACTTGTCTTAGCGCGTCTAAGTACCAGTGTAGTTGGGTATGTGACTGGGATGCAGAAATTGAAAAAGGGGAGGAGTCAATGCAACTGAGGTGCAATTGAGTGATGACTTTATTTATTTTTCCGATTATTATCTGTTTCTCTTTTTTGCGTGGGAAATTCGCTCTAATGGAATTGAGCTTTTGAGGTAGATTTTTTGGTATCTGTCTTAATGCGAATTTTGCTTCGGTTAAAGTTTATGGGAGAGAAAGGGAAACCCAGATGCTGAATGCATTCTTATTATCGCCAGTTGCGAGAATTGTTTTTGAGTGGCAACTTCTTTTCAATATGGGGCTCGCAATGGGGTATATATGAGAAATATACGTGATTATGTATATGCGGGAAATGTATAAAATGGGATATATGTATATGTATATGGGGTATATGTATATATAGGGTGTATATATGTAAGTACAGTTATCGAATTTGATTACCGTATCGGTTTTCTGTTAGGGCCAAAGTTCGCGGATAGCTGGTTTTGTTTTTTATTGTGATGATTTAGCTGTACTTATATATTTTGAGATGTAATGTATGTAAGTATTTATTTACTTATGTGATTTTGTACTTACTTGGGCATGGCGTACTTTACAAAATATGTATACGTATGTATATGGAAGCGTTTAAAAATTTTTTTTTTTTGTTTTGTTTTAAGGCTTTGTATGTAACGTCGGTGTGACTTTTACCTTAGTACATATGGATTTAATTTTTTTTTTTTTTTGCAATTTGTATGTATGTATTTTTGTTGTTATTTTATTTACCACTTTCTGTACCAATTTATGTATTTTTGCAGATATTTTATTGTTATTATTTTTCAATTTATATGTACTTATGTATGCTTGTAGGTATTTTCTAATCTTCATATATTTTTGTAGTTATTTTAATTTACACCCCACTTTATGTAAAAATTTTTTTTTCTTAATAATTTAAAATTTTCGTATGTATTTTGTTTTCAAAATAAATTTTTGTATAAATAATTTTTTTTTCTAGGTATTTGATTTTCCACACCACTTTATGTATGTATGTTGCTTTTTGTATTTTTTGTTTGATTTTTCAGAAATTTTCCAATTTTCCACACAATTTTTTTTGTATTTCTTTTTGAAGTAGGCTTTCCTTTTTAGTTGATTTTAATTTTTACAAGTATTTTCCACTTTACGATTTTGAATATACTTTGCCACTATTTTTTATTATTATTATTTTTATTATATTCCATTAGACTTTAGGTTTTTTCTAAATTT
This sequence comes from Urophora cardui, assembly GCA_960531455.1. NCBI lineage: Eukaryota > Metazoa > Arthropoda > Insecta > Diptera > Tephritidae > Urophora > Urophora cardui. The sequence goes on along the minus strand of OY482671.1, from coordinate 74,507,997 downwards.
CACTTTATTAAAATTAGATTTTTTTTTTTTTTTCTCAAATGTATATATGTAGTTGTTTTTGTACTGAATTAGCACTAGTTTTTTGTTTTAGGCCACTGTTTCTTTTTTTTTTGACGGGTCGTAAGGACCATGTATTGACTCGCACTAGATTTTGTTTCTTTTTCCCTTGCACTCCTTTTATTGTTTTTAATACCAAACACTCCCTTTTTTTTGATTTTGGTTTAAAATTCACAAATTTTAATTTTTTTTTATTAACTCCCTTTTTCTTTTCAATTTATTTCACATTAATTTTCATTGATTTCAATTTTCTTTTTGTTTTAACAATTTTCGGATTCGGATGTAAAAAAGCGGCTGACCGGCACGGAGATAAGCTTTAAACTCTGTATATTAATAATATAAAACCGCTCAGCAGCCTTTTCCCGTTTCTTGTTATTTACATATGTATATACGTACATAAATATGTATATAGGTGGGATAGGTATGAGAGGTAAGTACAAGAAAACATGAGGTGAGCGACGGTGAGTATACGGTGAGTGGTGGTAAGTATGGGTAATTCCAGTGACGAGGTAAGTATTGTGCACGAAAGTAGGTAAGTATCGGGAATTATAGTTTTGATGGGAAGGTAAGTATGAAGACACGTTGGTAAGTATAAAAAGGGGTAATTCCAGAAAAGGCGGACATAAGGTAAGAGGAAAAAATGTGTATATAACAGGAATTTTAATCGAATTCGATTAGATTTTCGTCCATGTCCTCAACACCTATTTTTTCCATATTGTGGTGCTTATGTCAAAACTTATGTCAATTTTGATCTTGACGCAATATGATTTCTACGATGGCGGCTATGATTTTGACAGAAGCATCACAGAATACACAACCAATTTACATGGAGTGTGTATGTATGTATGTCCGTATATAGTACTGCGAAAACCTTCTATAATTGAACCATGCATGCGACTACCTTTCATGTTTGGCCACGCGTCACCATTCTTCTTCACCATGTCAGCACGTCGGCCATTATTAATTGGAAGTTATTGGAAACTACTAAGAAAAACTACTAAGATAGTGGTGCTGCCACACAGACAAAATTAAGCAACCGAAATTAACCCGTTTATGATCGATATCAGGATTGATATCGATAGCAAACCATAACAATATATCATTGAAATTTTATGCCAGGAGTCCACCTGCGGACATACAACGAAAACCACAAAAATTTTGGAAAATGGGCGTGGCACCGCCTCTTTTTAGAAGCAGGAATATACGAGATTTCTTACCCTATAACTCGACAAATAATTTATATATAATGACGAAACTTGGTGTGTACACTTTTATTACTTGTGGTAATACATGTTGAAAATTTTAGAGAAACCGGTTGACGGCCACACCCACTTTTATATATGGGTATTATAAAGTGACCTTATAAAAACATTTTAAGCGATATCTTTGTCAAATGTAGAGATAATTCATTGAAATTTTGTGGTATGATTTCTACAATAGACCGGAAACAAAAAATAGAAAAATTTTGGAAAATGGGCGTGGCACCGCCTCTTTTTAGACAAAGGAATATACGAGATTTCTTAGCCTATAACTCGACAAATAATTGAGATATTATGACGAAACTTGGTTTATACACTTTTATAACTTGTGTTAATAGACAAGCAAAAATTTAGTGAAATCGGTTTATGGCCACGCCTACTTTTTAACAAAGATATTTCTGGAACACCCTTTGGGAATTTGTAACGTGACATCTTTGTAACTAGAAGTCATAAAGGAATGAAATTTTACACAAAGAATAACATTCATATGCTTAGTTGGATGACTGATAGAAATTTTGAAAATGGGTGCGGCTATGCCCACTTTATGCAACACTCGCTTTATATAAAGTACCTACAACGTGTTTCCATCAAACGCAAACAAACAATGAAAGCATACAGCTGAGTATCTAATGTTCGATTCCACTTGAACTTAGGCTTCCTTACTTGTTCAAATATTAATTTTATTTAGTTACCTTAATATCGCTGGCTGAATGGAATAAATAAACTAATTTCCACCTTAAATTGTTGAAACTTTTTTATTAACAGCAAAAAACAATTGTTACGTAAACTAAAATATAAAATAAAGAAAATAAATATTAAAGAATATACACAAATCCATATGTAAGGGTAAATTTAAATTCATTTGCTTATTTTGTATGATAATAAACATGCATGCATATATTTACATATGTACATATTTATATATATATAAGGCACTTTAAAATAAATATATGTATATACAGTGTTGGAAAAGATAATAGGGACAAAATTTTGCAATTCTCCATTTATTTAATTTTAAGACCAAATAATTGATGCTTACACGGAGAGGACATGCTTCAATGACTCTGGGGTGGTTTTTGTATAATAATTTAATTTTTATGAATAAAAATAATGAAATGTATTATTTAAGTTGGAAATAATAATAGGGGCAAACTTCAAATTCGATTGTTTTTTCAAATAAACTACAATATTACTGCTGCAGCTAGATTTAAACTAATGTTTAGTTGAAGCTCCTTTATTTTTTATAAAAAAATTAATGTGTATGTGTGTGTGTGTGTGTGTTATTTATGGACTCCCAAAGTAATCAACCGATCTTTATGAAATTTTCACAGTAGATTCATATGGTATATGCGCTGGTGATAGGGTATACAGACTTTCGGAAAAGTGGGAACTTCCCGGAATATATGCCCAAATGTGGACCCAGAGTGACCCAGCAAGTATTTGAGCAATATTGTTATCAAATGAAAGGTGCTGAGCAGGCCTTCAACATAGAGTTATTTTCATTGCGATGCCTAGGCCGGGTCCCGAGATATGGGTCAAAACCTGGACCCGGATGACCCCTGAATATTTCCGAGCGATATTGGTAGCAAATGAAAGGTGTCGAGCAGGGCCTCAACATACAGATATTTTCATTGTTATTTTTAAGTCGGTTTCCCAGAGATGGTTCAAGTAGTGGGCCTGGATGGTGATGGATGGTCCCAGTTTAGGTCCCAGGTAAAGGTAAAGGTAAAGGGAAAGACCCATTATAACATAAAAGCTTTTGTTCGTCGCTGCGAAGCGGGACGGGTATTTGCTAGTTTTTTATAACTTCCTAAGTTCTTCGAGGCATAGAGTTGACCAAATCAGCGGAATTTGCAACTGGTATTAAGTACCAAGCTTCTTTAATTTTTTTTCCATAACTCTTGCTTATTTTTCCATTTTTGATCCCCCATCGTCTTCTTTAATATTCCCCATAGGGCTGAGGTTCGACCACTGTGAGGGCTACTCAAAAACAGCAAATTTCTTACGTTCAAACTATGAGTTTTCGATTCTGGAGGCATGTTTGGGATAATTTTCGGCATCTAATGATATCAAGGAGGCTTGAAATGGTGCAGTTTTGAGTAGAACAATTAGCAACAGACCTCGATAAGTAGGACTAAATGGAAGAGATCCCAGAAAAGTTCCGTATCTGAGAAAAAATTATGTAAGCCAACGAACTAAAAATTTTCCAGTAGCTTAAACTATTTAGGACTGAGGCTAGTAAAGTAGGGAACAGCCAAAGTTTTTGTTAATAACTTTTAACCGGCAAAAAATAAAACATTTCAGCATTCAGCTTCGTGTTCCTGAGGTCAAAACACGTCGATTGGTTCCTTTTTTTAATTTTGAAGAACTTTAGCAGTTAGCAAAACTAGGAAAATATGTACACAACTCGCTCCATACGGGTATGGCGCGCCAGCGCACGCCGCCGTGCCGATACGCCGATTTCACGGATTATGGCGGCGGCGGCCGATTATGAAGGTAATCGGCGCGGCGGCGGCGTATATGTCTAATACATACATATGCAGAAAAATCCGGCAGGTATCGCTGTTGTATTTTATTTCTATTTACACCAAAGTATCGGTTCAAATTTGAATTTCTCGAGTAAATTTTAGGTTCCTTCCATAACCGAAAACTTAGGAATTGTTATAAAATGTTTGATAATATCTTTGACGAGAATATAATAGTATGTATGACGAGAATATAATAGTATGTATAATACAATGCCGCTGAAATAGCTCTAACGAGTTGTAAGGACGAGCTTATCTCCCTAATTTGAGGCGCATTCCTTCATTTTTGTTTTTTCCTACTAATTGAGTGGAGCTACAGTTTTATGCCGGCTCACAGTGCCGCGACTCCATACAAATGATGGACAAAAATAGAAGGAGTGGTCAGAATTGGCTGGAACTTCACACCTAGAAGTATTATGCCACGCTAATTTCAAAAATGAAATCGGTTTTTCTGTACCGGTTATTCGTTTCGAGAAAATCGAGTTTATCTTGCATTTTTATATGTAAATAGTCATTGTGAACATGTGTTAATATAAGTGGAAGCAGTCATCAGAATGGGCTGAAACTTTATAGCTAAAAGGCTCATATCACGCCAATTTCACTAAAAAAACTCCATATTTCAGCATCTGTTACCATTTAATTAAAAACAATTTTTTTTTTACAATTTTTAAAAAGGTAAAATAACTCATAATCATCGTAGACATATGTTTATAAAAACCGAAATAGTATTCAGAACTTGTTGAAACTTTACACCATAATAGCCATACTAATTTCAAAAATGAAATTGATTTTTCGGTACCGTGTACCCATTAAAAAAAAACGATTTTTTTTACATTACTATATGAAAGACAAATAAGGTATAATCATTGCTGATTGTGGTGTTTACGAAAACATGAAGGAGTTGTCAGAATTTATTGAAACTTTACACATAAAGTGTCTGTATTACTCTAATTTTAAAAAAGTAATCGGTTTTTTCGTAACGGGTACCCATTAAAAAATACCGAGTTTTTGCACACCATTATTTAAAAATGAAATATGGCATATCATTGTTGCTAAGTGTTCAGAAAAATAGAGTAGAGTAGAGAGTACTTAAAATTTGTCGAAACTCTACTCCATAAGTGAATACATTACGGTAATTTGAAAAATTAAGTAGGGGTTTCCTTACATGTTAACCTTTAGAAAAAACAATTCTTTAAAATAAAGCATAATCGCTGTTAAGTAGTAAGTAATAATCGCTGTTATAAGTTAATAACAACATAACTCATAGATGTTTTTTTATTTTAAATATTTTTGTTTTTGTGTAAATGGGTAAAAAAATATCTGTGGTCACAAGCAATAACCGCGTAAGTCGACTTAGGAAGATTTTGAGTTATATATACCACGTTATTCTCCTTTTAAATCTGTATATTTCTTTAAAACCCCCAATCTTATAACTTAATTCAATCAAAAGATATAAATAAAAATATTTAGGCTTAACTTACAATAGAGGTATATTAAACTTGCTATAACAGCCAAAGTAATAAAATTTCTTCATGACTTTTTGTTTTATTTACAAAATTTGATCGCAACATTGTGAATGGCTCACTGATTTTGCGTCCATAGTTTTTAATCGACTTTTATGATTTGCTAAGAAACGCCTTCGAATATAAAAATCAATTTATCTCGAAATCATATTTTTCGACTTAAGCGATTATTGCAAATTGCCACAGATATGTCAAATACAATTTATTCATGAAATTTTAAACTCGCGTTGAGCAACATTTTCCACTAATAGTAAAACGTTGAAATTTTGCACAGGTAATGTGATTAGTTAGGTGAACAAATTTATAAAACGACTCAATCAAAAACAAAAATATATATACATATATAAAAAATTGGACCTCCCTGATGTGTATACATTTGTACTATCATTTTCGCAAGCTCTTTTTGTTTGGTGCTTAAGCAAAATATTATTCTTTATGCAGATAAAGAGTAATAGGTATGTTATTTATTTTTATTTTCTTTCGGTCGCTGTAAGGTGTTTCAATTGCATTTATTTGCTTACCCGAATTGGTTAATATATTATTTGAAAACTGGTGTCATTGCTCTCCATATATATATATGTAAATCTTCGTATACCTTTGTTTTTGGCTCCCATACCGTGATGCATATTTAAGTATTTTAATTAGCTGATAATTTTTTCATTTCAAATCACCCTGTACCTCTAAAATTTTTTTTGGCCCTTTTAGCTTTAATTCAACACCTTAATTTTGAAAAACGAACCAAAAATTTAGATCTTAGGGCATTCACAAAAAGTATTATAAATATAGATCAGCCAAAATAAAACCAAAAAATAAATGCCCATTTTTTCAAAATTAAAAATTTTCAAATATTGGAAAAAGGTGGAAGAGATTTCGACTGTTTCTGTTAGTAGAAGGTCCAAACTACCATAAACAAAAAAAAAATTTCATGATGTTTTTTTTTGCCTCCAAAGTTTACCAATTTTCGGATTTTGGTATGTTTAATCATATATTTATTTATTAATAAAAAAATATTTGTATATTTGTTTTTTTCACGAACCATACAATTTTTGGTTGGTCGCATATATCTTTATCAAATTGAAAAAGTTGATTTTGCTAGGAATAAAAATGTATTTTTAACAAATTTTTAACTGCGACCACTTTTATGTGCGAAGCGCCGAAATGAAATGTTATGTAGAAAATAGGTGAACTTTGAGGGGGTGTGTGGGTCTGAAAGTTGTTTTTATCACAAAATAACTTACGAATTTCTCTTAGTTGGAGTTTTAGCTGTAGCGTGACATCAAAACATCTAAGTTTCAAGACAGTCGATTTTTGTATTTTTGTCCACCTTCGCGGCACTGTGCGGCTCCGGGAATGCATTTTTTGTGGGAAGCATTTTCATGGCAGAAATAACCTATGATGGTATGCCGCCCACCGCCGAGAGGTGACCGCTATATCTGATTTCTAATTAATTAAATTTTTTTTTGGTGTTTGTCCGGACTGGGGATAAAACCCGAGACCTCTTTTATGGCAGCCTTTCACACACTATACCACAGTGGCCACTTTTTACTTGAAATATATTTAAAATCAAAAATAAATTTTATCTCTGTATTTCTGACTCACCCAAATCCATATTATGCAAACCCCGTTAAATATTACTTGAGATGAGATTGTTTTCACTCAACTCTGTTCGCTTGACTTCACTCAACTCTGTTCGCTTATGAAGAAGTGTTTTTGTTTATCCGGAAATTTTAAAGTTATTTTTAATGGTAAGCAATCTTCGAAGTAATATTTTATCGAGGTGAAAAGGTGCAGCTTTTCCAGCTTTGGCACACTCAGAAAAAAAATCATCAACACGATTCATGTAAAATTAACACGATCGATCTTTACACATAGAACAGCAACAATTTTTTTCAAATTACACGATGTTTGAAACATGATTTTGGCTTTGTAACTGTCATCCAAAAATTTGGTAAATTCAACCAAATTTTATTGTTGATACAACATGAAGAAATTTTAAAATATACAAGATGATTCAAATATAAAACTTTATTCCGAAATGTCATTTGGAATTTGGTTTATTTAACATGATGATAGTGTCAATATAAACTAAAAAAATGTTAGAAAAATGGCGTCCCAATTTTGTTAATACAACATGAAAAGAAATGTGAAAACAACAAGAACCACAATTAACAATAAAATTTGGTTGATATAACACGAAACAATGTTCAAACATAAACGTTAAAAAAGAACGTCAAAACTATTTTGAAACATACATAATTTTTTTGATCATTTGAAGTCTGATTTTCGTGCAAAAGGCAAATTATTTAAAAAAAAAAAGGAAAATTTTGTGCCGTGGCAGTGATGCAACTTTCGCATCATTGTCAGTTCGCGATAGTGGGTTTTCGATTTATATTTTCAGTTTACAGGTGAGTTAAAAGAAGATTACATTTTTGTTTCTAAAAGTATTTAATGTTCAATATTATATTTTTCCTCTTCATAGGTTGCAATATCACGAGGAGGTTTTTTAGCGAATGGGGGTTTGCGTGCAGCATGCGGTTGTTGCATTAGCGGCCAAACATTACTCAGTGCAAGTGATAGTACTATCGCCCATGTATAAACTATCGCGGGTACATTTGTGTTCGTATGAGAAGGACGCCTTCAATTTGGTCAGTTGTGCGGGTGATGTACGAATGTGCTTAATTGAAGTGATGATTATATATTTTATGTTTTATATGTTTTTTTATTTAAAAAAATAAATTGTACAATCAACAAGACTTTCTAGTTAATTTAACAATAAATTTAATGTAAAATCAAAAAGATATTATTGTTAATTCAACAGGACCATTTTGTGTTAATTTAACCAGCTTTTATTGTAACATTAACTAGTTAAAATTGTAAAATCAACAGGAAGCCTCAATACTTTTTAGTGTTAATTCTACAGTTGTCATCCTGTTAAACTAACACTTGACAGTAGTGTTAAATTTACACGATTACATGATGGCATCCATTAAGCATCGTGTTGAAAAAAATTAACCACAAAATTTGTTGATTTTTGGTTGATTTCACACTATTTTTTTCTGGGTGCAGAGGAGATTGGGATTCCGACAGATAAGTGAATTTGAAAATGGTGCAGTGAAATAACGCCCGTGGAATTAACGCCCGCGGGCGTTATTTCCCAAAAAAGGAAATAACATCCGCGGGCGTTTTTTCCTTTCTTGAAAAAGAAATAATTCCCGCGGGCGTTATTTCGTTTGATCCACGGGCTTTATTTCTCTTTCGGAAGGGCAATTAAGCCCGCAGACGTGTTTTTTTTAAATATGGTGTATTAGGGAAAAAATCTCCGCAGGCGAAAAATTGGAATAAAAAATGGCGCGATTTTTAATTCCAATTTTTCGTTTTATCTGAATATGGTGTATTGTTATTGGAAAAAGCGCCACAGGAGAAAAATTGGAATAAAAAATAGCGCGATTTTTAATTCTAATTTTTTTTTAATTTTTTTTTTTTAAATACGGTGTATTATTATTGGAAAAAGCGCCGCAGGCGAAAAATTGGAATAAAAAATCGCGCGATTTTTAATTCCAATTTTTCGTTTTATCTGAATACGGTGTATTGTTATTGGAAAAAGCGCCGCAGGCGAAAAATTGGAATAAAAAATCGCGTGATTTTTAATTCCAATTTTTCGATTCTTTATATTTTTTTTAAATCCCTTCTAAATATTCAAATACTCAATCAAAATAAACAAAGCTTCAGTAAATTTCTATGATCATATATTAGTAACAATTTTCAAGGTCTGTAAGTAAGTAAATATTTAAATACTCAATCAAAATAAATAAAACTTCATTACATACACATTGACACTTTCAGACCATAATCTAAACAAATACTCTTATAGAGTTTTCAACAATTTGACGACAAACCGGGCACAAAATATTTATATTGCCATTTACAATTGCAACCTTACTGTGCTCTCCAAAGCAATCCGCACACAATTTAAAGCAGTGGTCCGCATTTCTGCAAACAATTGTTTGCGCTCAAATCACACCGACACGTTACGCTTTTTCTTTACTAGATGATTTAGTCGTCACTGAGCAAGTGGTAGAGCTGCAGAACCATCGATAGTCGGACCACTCGATAGTTTCGATAGTCGAAAAAAAAACTATCGATGCTATCGATAGTTTTTTATGAATATTTCACTAAAATCAAGGCAAATTCATTCTTATGGTAATGGTACGTGAACAGCTGACTTCTTCTTCTCGTTTTTAATTCACCGTGTACAGAAGAATACATGAGAATGTCAAACAAGGAAAAATTTTACTTTGAGTTTGACATTTTGATGGACAAAAACTTGAAGCGAATCGAGGCGAATATTGCCGAATTCGCCGTGCCATTACCATAATGAATTTGCCTTGACTAAAATAAAAAGAGGGATGGTTTCGTTTACAGTTTTCTTTCAAAAAAGTCTTTAATTTTTTACGCAAAACAATAATTAAATAAAAGATCAAATGAGAATTAGATACTTCACTTACACTGAGAGAAAAATCAACCAAACGTTGGTTAATAGTACTAATTTCACACTTGTTTAATATTACAATTAAAATTGTTGATATATTAGACAGTGTTTTTGGTTATATTAACCATGATATTTGTTGATATAACAAAATGTTCGTTCAAATCTTCAACCAATTTCTTGTTACTATTAAACAATTTGTTGGTTATATTTTTATGCCAGTAGCAGCACTGATATGTATGATCTATAAGAGAGTGTTAATATGTTAACTGAATAACAAAGAAAATTCCAAATACTCACTCTCTCGCTCTCTACAATTCGGGTCCAGCCATTCAACTTCGTCAAGCACAAACGGTGTTGAAGGCGATGGTAACAACAGAGCCGAAGCCATAAAGCTTCGTAAATATTTTTACTTTTTTTTTAGATATGAATTAACCAATATTTTCGTTAATATAACAAATATACACGTTGGGGAAACCAACTTTCTGTTTGATATTGATTGTTACCAAAATATTGGTTAATGGTACAATGAAAATGTACATATTACATTTTATCCTTTTGACATGAATAAATTAACCAATAAAACATTAACCAAGAAGTTGGTTGAAAAAACCATTGTACTTTTTTCTCTGTGTATGTGTATAGCATTTTCTGGTTAAATTAAACCTTAAAATGAGGGATGGTTTTGTTTACATTTTCCTTTTCAAAGTCTTTAATTTTTTTTAAGGCATAACATTAATTAATTAACAAAAGAACAACAAATAGGAATTAAATACTTCACTTATATATATAGCATTTTTTGGTTAAATTAAACCTTTTTATACTCAGCTGTACTAGTACACAGAGTATTATAGTTTTAATCACATAACGGTGGATTGTAACAGAGTGAAATAATCGGGATAGATATAGACTTATATATATCAAAATGATCAGGGTGAAAAGAGAAATCGATTGAGCCATGTCCGTCCGTCCGTCTGTCCGTCTGTCCGTCCGTCTGTAAACACTCTAACTCGCGCAAAAATTGAGATATTTTGATGAAATTTGAAATGCAAGTTGGTATCGAGACTGGGACGGTTGGTATTGAAAATGGGCGAAATCGGACCATAACCACGCCCACTTTTCCTATATAGAAAAAATCGGAAATTTGGTATCTCAGTAACTAATACAGCTGGAGCGATGAAATTTTACCCACGTATTGAGCTCAGGCCCCTATGAAGAAATTTGATAAAATTTTGGAAAATGGGCGGTGCCACGCCCACTTATTAAGGGTCAAACATTGAAATTTTTATGAGTCGTAACTCAGAAACCATTGAAGATATATCGATAAAATTTGGTACGCGTGATTTACTTACTTAGACAAACGTTTGGACGGAAAATAGTTAAAATCGGTTGACGACCACGCCCACTTTTATATATGGGTATTATAAGGTGACCTAATAAAAACATTTTAAGTGATATCTTTGTCAAATGTATAGATAATTCATTGAAATTTTGTGGCATGAGTTCCACAATAGACCGGAAACAAAAAATTGAAAAATTTTGGAAAATGGGCGTGGCACCGCCTCTTTTTAAACAAAGGAATATACGAGATTTCTTAGCCTATAACTCGACAAATAATTGAGATATTAAGACGAAACTTGGTTTATATACTTTTATAACTTGTGTTAATAGACATGCAGAAATTTATTCAAATCTGGTTATAATCACGCCTACTTTTTAACAAAGATATTTCTGGAAGACCATTTGGGAATTTGTAACTTGACATTTTTGTAACTAGAAGTCATAAAGGAATGAAATTTTGCACAAAGAATAATATTCATATGCTTAGTTGGATAACTGACAAAAAATTTGAAAATGGGCGTGGCTACGCCTACTTTATGCGGCACTCGCTTATATAAAATACACCGTGATTCCATCAAACGCAAACAAACAATGAAAGCATACAGCTGAGTATCTAACGTTCGATTCCACTCGAACTTAGGCTTCCTTACTTGTTCAATTTAAAATTTGCACTTGATTTTAAAAAGGTTGCATTTGACTTGAAAACGCTATAGTAATAAAACGAAAAGTAGTACATTTGTGTTTTAGCATCTTTGGCGCTGACTAGTACATAAGGCACATTGTTTATACCATAGATGCTCATGCCTATGCCCTTGAATCACATTTGTTTTTGTTTTTCCCCCAGACATTGGCACAGATACAAATTCGCCCAATTAATATAAAAATAAAATTTTCTTCCCCTGCCATATGCCCACAGGTATAAAAAATTTCAAATGAATGTGATTGAGTTTCTTATGGGAAGGGCGAAGATACGTTAGCTTCGCCCTTTCCATATGAAGCTACGTTGGCGTCGCCCTTCCCATATGAAATTGAAAATTACACTAACAAATTGAAAATAAAATTTTTTTGAAAAAATTGAATTCTTGAATTGAAAAGCGACGTAACTCAAAACCCAAATAAATATAAAAGAAACAGAAGAAATGCAAGAAAACCTTTTTCTTTACAAACGAAGGTTTGAAGTAAAACCTTGGGTAATGAAGAAGACTCTTGCTGGGAGGAGACTAACATTTAGCAGTCCATAAAGACGTTATTCATGGATTCAAAAAATTTTGAGTTGTGCAATTTTTTGATTTAGGGTGCGATTTGTAGGCAAACGAAAAAACTGAAAAAAATTTCTAGTTAATATTGAAAAATTTGTGGCAAAAGTGTATTTCAAATTATTTGAAGAAAAATAAAAGTAGATTGTAGTAAGAAGAATAGGAATTAGAGCTTTTTTGCTGAAATATTATTGCGAGTCGCAGTCTATGCTAATTAACTATAGGTACGTATATAAATTAATAATTAAGGTAAGTTATATATATGATAGAAATAAAATATGACAAGTATCCACTCATAAGAAATGAAATTTTAAATACTTATCCATGTTCGGCAACACATATATTTGCGAAAAAGCTTTAACTTCATCAAAACAAACCAAAGAAACCTTTTATCACAAAAGCATTTGGAAGCAATTCTGCAATTATCCACCTCTGATTCGACAATAAATATTGACAATTTAATAAACAGCCTTGAATAAACTTATCACTTATTCTTATTATGTAATATGTAGATATATTTTTTTTATATGCACGAGTTCATATCTTAATTTAATATATATGTAGATACATTTGTATAAATAAAATATGTTGTAAATATTGTACATAATATTGTACATATTATGTAAATTTTCCAATGGTACAATAAAAATTTACTTGTAGTTTGTAACTTTTTTTAAATCTAACACAAATTTTTTCTGAGTGCACTAAGAAATTTTTGTAGATGTATTGGAGTTTCCCCATTCAATACGAGAGCGTTGAGCACCCTTGGTTTATACATTTCATTAATATAAAATACCGATAATCAAAAGGCACACTGTTTAAACATTTCATTTATGTAGAATACAATCTGCTTTAAATAAATCAAAAAACAAAAAAATACGAAGGAAATTGATGAGTCATATAACCGAGTTTTTAGTCCATAAAATATCCTTTTTGTTTCACATGAAAGAAATCGCTAAAAATAACGTTTTTATCAGATATCTTTGATATTACGTTAACAATTAAACGGGCTAATTTAAAAAAAAAAAAATTTTTTTTCTGATTTTTACGTTTTTATAAAAAACTTAATTTGAAAATCAAAACTTTCAAAAATTGGAAAAAATTAAAAATTTTGACATTGGCCAGATGTCATTTAGCGAGGTGTGGTTCAATTACTACAAGTTATATATCGTTAGAAGCGTGGATTTTAGTCGCCACTTACGACAGACATTACTTACCACGGGTATATTCTAAGCCCCCTAACCCGCTGGGGTATTAATTTGACCAATTTGATATCGAAATCCAACTCCTCCCTAACATTCAGTATTCTTCTCTTGGGACCACTTGGGACAAAACTACAAGAATGAATAGAGCATGGAGCAACAATAAAGGAGAATGCATAACATCAGCTGACTTCTTCTTCAATCTTCATAAACACACGAACACAAGCATTTTTTTATTGACATATGCCACAAACACACGCACCCTAGCATTTCCATAGGGGCCGAATCTGTCAAATTCTTCTACATTCCTCTTTGCATGACACTTCTGGCCACACTATGTATGAAGGTATGTCGTCATGCGAAAACCTTTATTGTTGAATCATGGAATAGAGATAACCATCGATAGTGGAAAAAAACTATCGATAGTGACACGAAAAAAAAAAAACTATCGATGCTATCGATAGTGCCATCGATAGTTTTGCAGCTCTAGCAAGTGGCGTAGCAACATCGAGAGTGCTTGTCGCTTGTTTGCACGTTGAAAACAATTTACTATGCTACCTAATATCAACGCACGTGGTCAATTTACTATCAAAAATTTCTCATACCCACACAATTTCTGTAACCGAAATTGAAGGGCGTGCGTATTAAGCAAACTCGACTCCCAATTATGGTTTTGCTGACAGTTGAAACTAAGCATTGTGTGTGATTATTTGCAAAAAAAATTGCCATTAGCTTTCGATATCGTGTGTGTTAGTTACATATTCCACAAAATAACAAGATTTTCTCGGATTTTCTATATTTTTCAATTTCTTTATCTATATACGCACGTAAGTCAATTTCGGTTCAACGCATATGGAAAATTTGCGGGCGTGCGTCAATTTGAGGCTTGCGTACATATATATATTTATTTACGCATTGCATTTGCCCGATCACAGTTCGTTCGACCGACCATAGCGCTCTCACTAATACTACAATCTCAATTTCAAATTTGCCTACCACTGATTTAAAGTGATTGCATGGGCTTAAGAGAACATCGCGTGGCTTGATAAAACAAATAACACACAACAACATGCTTTGACTCTCCCAAAATTGTCTGCCGTTTCTTCATAGTCAGAACAATCCATTTCGGATACATCAATGTCTTCTGTGTCACATGTCTTATTTTCGGGATTACTTATTTGATTCGCCTGCTCCGCTTTTTCCAATAATAATACACTATATTAAAAAAAAAAAAAACGAAAAATTGGAATTAAAAATCGCGCGATTCTTTATTCCAATTTTTCGCCTGCGGCGCTTTTTCCAATGATAATACACCATATTTAAAAAAAAACAAAAATTGGAATTAAAAATCGCGCGATTTTTTATTCCAATTTTTCGCCTGCGGCGCTTTTCCCACTAATACACCATATTTAAAAAAACCCCGTCTGCGGGCTTAATTGCCCTTTCGAAAGGGAAATAAAGCCCACATCGCCGAATAGGGCGCGCGGGCGTTCTTTCCCTTTGTGAATGGAAATAAAACCCACAGGTTTAATTTCGTTTTATTCACAGGCGCTATTTCTTTTTCAAGAAAGGAAAAAACGCCCACGGGCGTTATTTCACTGCACCTTTGAAAATAATTGAAATTGCAATTGCTTTTTAATTCGTACATACATATGTACATACATATCTTCATACATATGTATGTACATACATATCAATACAAATTTTAATATACATACATACCTACTTTGCTTTGTTCAGATTCAGCGAATCAGCTGACACGGCTCAGCAGGTGACAGAAACTGAACTGCATTATCGAACTGCATTATCGACATACATACCATATGACTTGGGGTTTCCCCGACCAAGAGCTTATTTCGGTCTAGCTCTGTTTAGACCGACACGAAAATCTCACAAATTAAGTCCCTTTGACAAGCCTGGAAACAGGCTTGCTCAAAACTCTACTTTTAATATTAGTTATCGAAACGAACCCTGGCCCCACATACACATGCTGCGTGTGTTAAAGGAGACTCCACCAAAATGCAACATCAGTCATATGCAATACATGCAATGGGTGGAGCCACCTTAGAGGCTGCTCAGGTCTTAAGACCCGTAAAGAATGGTCCAGCAACTTGTTGCACCCTACTCCAATGGCAAATAACCGACTTCATGAATAGGCATGGCGTCCCTATATCCGCGGTGCAAGAAATAAAGCTGACATAAAAATCAGCCTTAGTCTGACACGCAGGCTATAACATCCATCCAAAGGACCGCGAAGAAGGTAATGGTGGGGGCCCCGAATTCATCACGCACAATATAATACAATATCGTCTAATCGGTCCACACATTGACCGCTGGGATACTACCCTATAATGTCAGGGCATAGCTATCCGATCCGGCGATGCAGTTCTCGAGATCTTCAATGTCTACATACTGCCTGTCGCCCACTGTCCTGTCAATAGCATGGTAATGTCTGGTAGATATTCCCATGATTGTAGGAGACTTCAATGCAAATCACGATCTTTGGTATTCGTTTTTGCCTATAGATCGGAGGGAACAAAATCTTGCAGAACAGATGGACGGTTCGACATTCAGTACGGTGATTGATAACTTTCCCACCAGGATTATGGGAAACTGTAGTAGCTCGCTAGATATCACCACTGTAAGTGCTACTCTGATAAACAGCGTCACCTGTCGACCGACGCTGACATTAGCATCACATCAGCTTCCCATATTCATCTCCATTCGACTTCATTAATATAATAATACAATGTCGCTATTATAACTCTGACGAGTTTTATGGCCGAGCTTCTCTCCCAATTCGAGGTGTGCTCCTTTATCTTTTTCCTACCAATTGGGTGGACCTACAGTTTTATGCCGGCTCCGAACGGCAAATGCATTTTTTGTGAGAAGCTTTTTCATGGCAGAAATACTCTCGGAGGGTATGCCGTCCACTGCCGAGAGGTGCTGCTCTTAAAAAACCCAATAATTGGATTTTTACTAATTAGAAAAATTGTTTTGGTGTTTGGCTCGGACCGTGGTTTGAACCCGAGACCTCTGGCATAGCAGGCGAGCACTCTACCCACTGCACCACAGCGGCTTCGACTTCATTACTACAGACAAACGGACTTACATAAACTTCAAGAAAGCGGACTGAGACAGTTTTACAAAATAGACTGAGACCATCTTTGGAGCTATCCTACCCCAACCGATGTGCTGCATGGAGAGAAAAAGTTACGCAAATATTTGAATTAACCACAGATAAGGTGTTGTTAGTTTAATATTTTTCGATAATTCAGGATTAAATAAATGCTGCAAAAATTCATGCACACTTTCACACAATGCGAATGTAATAGAAACTCATGAAAATAATTAATTTTTTTATAGGTATTATTATTCATAAAATAAGTAAATAAGCGAGAGACAAAATTAAAGCCCAAAATATTATTAAAAAATTAAATGCAACAGAAAATTTAATTTAAAAAATTTTTAATTTTAATTTAATTTCCTTCGATTATTCTATACCTAAGAGAGGGATAAATTTGGTATGTGGGTCCCCTGTAGGCATATATATAGTACTCCTATATTCGTAATACCTACGAGTTCCATCAGCCAACATTACAGTGCAGACATATAAAAAAAGAAAGAGAAAACCGAGCAATCAAATTTGAAAAATGACATATGAATTCAAAATAAACCGCAGTGACGGCACATAAAAAAAAATTATAGGGAATTTACATATTTATAATTTGATTCTCGTATTAAAAAATAAAAAAATGTCGAAGCGGTGCTATATTTGTGATAATAAAAGGGATAAAATAAATAAAATAGCTTTACATACGTATTTCGTTTTGAGTGCATTATTGGTTATATAAATATATATATACATATGTAAATAGATTTCAAAAAGACGAAAGCATTTGCAAAGAATGGATGCATGCGTGTGGTCTGATGCCTGACGACGTTGTTAAAAACATTCGGATCTGCAGCAACCATTTCCAAAAAAGCGATTACACTGGGAATCGCCTGTACGTATCAATGCCTGAAAGATACTGCAGTAGTCCGGGACTAAAAAGGATTTTTTAACCCCAAGCTCCGGACAAAACACTGCAGCTCCCACCCGTCCACCTTTTATCCGCCTGTAAATATGTGGAACATATAGCGATTGGTTCGTAGTCCTTTCTTCCATCCGTCTTGTTATATTATTACCTGTGGTCCCCTGTTGAGGTCGGTTTGGAGAGTAACGTAGTCTGAACTTTGGTCCTCATATGCTGCTGTGTCCAAAAGTTCGTTTTCTAAATTGTCCTGTTATTCAGTTTAGAAATTCGCAGTACTCACCGTGTTGGCGGAATTCGAACGTACATACTTTACAAACATAACCCTCAAACGGCAGAATTCGACTTTTTGATATAATGCCCATGGATCGGACCACAGGGTTTTAACATGAAACGCTTTCCGCCGTGATTCATAAAAATATGAGTGCATAGAAAATAGATTTTTCTAGAACATTTCCACTAATTTTCATAAACAAAATTCACAAAAATTTGCATCTTAAAATAAATGTGGCAAATTTCTTATATTAATTATAAACAAATTCAAAAACTAAAATCAAAGGGGTATAAGTCCCCTAGAACACAATGATGCCTATAAATTTTTTTTCAAACGCCTCTGAACTCAATTGAATGTATTTTTCACACATATTCACAGATGACATTAAATGTAATTGAGGCGCATGCGCAGAACAGCCAGTTGCACAAAATTTTTGGATGAATTCACAGAATGCACAGATAGAATACTATCAATATAGAAGTACTATATATCGTCGGCCCCCTGCCAGAACCACGAATGTGCAATTTTTCCAATTTTGAGTTAAGCGGGTTTCCTGATCAATCTGTGCATGCTCTACATTTTAGTAAAACCCCCAGTACCTTTGTGCACTGGAAGCCACCAAAATTTTCAATGCCAGTAACACGAATGTGTAAATCAGTTATAAAAAGTTGAGCCATAAAAACGAATGTGGCACATTCGTGTTTTTGGCCCAACAAAAATGTAAAAAATTCCTTGAAAATACTAAATTTCAAAAAATATATGGAGCACATTCGTGTTTCTGGCCCAACAAAAAATGTAAAAAATTCCTTGAAAATAAATTTCAAAAAATATATGGGGCACATTCGTGTTTCTGGCCTAACAAAAAATGTAAAAAAATCGTTGAAAGTAAATTTCCAAAAATATATGAGGCGCATTCGTTTTTCTGGCCCAACAAAAAATGTAAAAAATTCCTTGAGAATAAATTTCCAAAAATATATGAGGCACATTCGTGTTTCTGGCCCAACAAAAATCAAAATAATTCTTTGAAAATAAATTTCCAAAGTAAGTAAAACAAACACATTCAATTCATATTTGTGGAAATATTTCTAATCTTCAAAATCAGTCTTCTGAAAAGTTAGGCTCAGGATTATGCTCTTCCGAACCTCGCTTCTAATCTTCAAATTGTTATAAAAATAGTGTCAAAAAGGCAATCCAATGCACCTTGAACGGAAAATATTAGCTCGCCGATTGCGCGATGAAGACAAAGCTATTCCGTAAACTAATTTTTGATTAGCAATCAGTGCTAAATACGCCAAAAGGACCTTGTGGGCAAATATTTACCTTCGAAAACTGACCATAGAAAATGGTGCTGTACAAGGCAAATCATCAGAGGGCCATGTAACTCTCCAAAACCATTTCAAGTTCATACGCAACTATACGACGCTTTTTTAAACTTCATTTATTTCAACGAAGGAGAAACTGCCCTTTCGAAATATTTGCTGGTCGGTGCATATCGTCGTACCATACGAAAACACATTTAAAATTTCTTACGAAACTGGCAATTAAACAATTCTGTACGAAAAGTAGCACATTTGACTAATTATATACTGTTTATGCATTAAAATTGTTGTTTAAAAAATGTTTACCTTTCGTCAACCAAAAGATTAAAGTGCTTGTATTCATCAACCACAAAAAATCGTGTGCTAGTTTTCGTATGGTACGACGGTATATAAAAGATTAACTCTACAACATTTTTTACAAAAAAAAATTATTCTGAAACAAAATTTTTAGTATCTTATTTGGCATTGAATATTGGTGGCCCTCCGCAATAATACCCACACCCGTTTATCCGGAGACATTACCTATCGCTGACGCGAAAGCAAAAGATTTAAATAAAATGTGCGAAACCTTGGCGATTCCAAAGGAATACCACAATTTTTATAAAATTTTGAAGGCTACCAGCGGAGTTCGCGATGCTCTACCTGAGCCTGACCTTTCAGAGCTCTCTGATTTTGAAGATTAGGAATAGTTCCACAAATAAAATATGAATTTGAATTGAATGTATTTGTTTTACTTACTTTTGGAAATTTATTTTCAAGAAATTTTTTTGGTTTTCGTTGGGCCAGAAACACGAATGTGCCAAATTTCGAAGATTAGAAGGAATAGAAGCATAAAAACTATATCACGGCATCGAGCTAAACAAGGTTCTAATTTGCAGATATACTTTTATATTAAAAACAAATTTTTGAAATTTTGCGAGAAGAATAAACTTTAAAACTCGATTTCCCAACATTTTCATTTTAGCACATTCGTGGTTCTGGCAGGAGGCCGACGATATATGCCTGTAGGTATGCACGCAAGTCAAGGTGAGAAAAAAATTCTCCAAAATGATTAAACGATAACCATAGAAAATTTAGACACCTCATTTTTCCATAGAGTAAAATGTTTTAGATTAGCACACAGCCTTAGAAAACAATTCCGCGCTTTTGGTGTTGTTCGCTCACAGTGAGATTAGTTTTTGTCAGAAAAGTCGTGGTCATGGTCTGATTTCGCTAATTTTCAATACCAACCGTCCCAGTTTGTATACCAACTTGCATTCGAAATTTCACCAAACTATTTAAATTTTTGCGCGAGTTAGAGTGTTTAAAGACGGACGAACTAGGCTCAATCGATTTCTCTATATCTATGTCTCTCGATTATTTCATTCTGTTACAATCCACCGTTATGAAATCAGAATTATAATACTCTGTGTACAAGTACAACTGAGTATAAAAATATCAGTTCACATACGTAGTTGAAGAAAAATACAGTTTAAGTGCATCTAATGACATTCTGAATACAATTGGTGAGCGACCTAGGGTCGAATCCTGTCGATATCAAAGTGATTTTTTCCCGTAGTTAACTTCTTAGGCGGCGCTGCAAAGCTTTTATTGAGAGTTAAAGTGCAGACATTGGTGACTTATCTGTAACCTTATAAAACAGCTGATTCAACCAACCTTACGACAAGCAGTGTTACTAGTCATTGGTGCCTTATCGTAATTCTGTAGCTGTATCGTTAACTTACAGACCAATTGGATTTTGGTTAGCAACCCTAAATCCGTAAACAGCTGACACTTGTGAAAGCAGATATAGGAAGGTAGGCGCATAGGCGAATTCAGAAACTTCTTTTTTTATTTACAAAGGTAGATTATAATATCAAAATCAAAGCGAATTCACATCATGGCCAATAGTAATGTGCGAGTCCCAAGCGAATTCAGATTTTAACCAAGAAAAATATTATTTTGACATTACAATCTACCAATTACAATAACAAAATACATGGAAAATTTCTGAATTCGCCTATGCGCCTACCTTCCAAGATCATCCTTGACATGTGTCAGCTGTTTACAGATTTACGGCACCACTAACAGTTCACATGGATAGCGATAAAGTTGCAATAAGGTTAACGATACAGAATAACTTATAAGTCACCAATGTCTGAACCTTTAAGCTGGAGTTATAGGTACTTAACGTAGCATGAACAAACTCGCTCAAAATTTCTGTTCAATGGGGTTTGAGTACATTTGATTACGCACACTTAGCGTAACATAGAAGTCAGATTAATTTAGATCAGTGTTGAACGAAAGAGCAATATGGAGCAAAACGGAGCTGCTCGGCTACACATACGAGTCGTGTGTGTGCTGCTAGCAAGCAATTGCGACGCCTACAACCAATTAGTCTCAGGAATGCCACTTTTGGGCTTTTCCTACCAAAACTGGTAGGTTTTATTCCTTTTGGTAGATTGGTAGGTCGATTTGAATTTTGGTAGGTTTTTGCCTTCGTTCAACTAACATCACCGATTTGGTACATTTGGCCACTTTGTCACAACACTGTGGAGAAAACGTGTCTTCTCAGTAGAGTTTTGTCACAAAACTCTGCTAAATAAAAACGTTTTCTTTGAGCTTCAAGTACAATTGCCCCCACAGACACAACTGGAGGATATTGAAAACAGAAAGGCATCAGACATTTTACGCTATATGAAGCAAACAAGGTGGTTCGTCTACATGGTGTGTTAAGGCTGGTATCGGCCTCTCAAGAAACAGCTCAAGAAATTTTTGGATTTATTCCTTGAGTAAAAAATAGTAGTAGGCAAGAAATTTTGACGTTTAGTAATCCACCGTGAATACCAAGTGAAATGAAGAAGAGCATCAAAAACGTAAACAAAATAAACCTTTTTGTAAACATAAGCAATTAGTAAGTTATTAAAAAATATTAAATAAAAGCTTTAAATTGTATATGTTTTCAATAGTTTTATTTTGTTGTTATTTTAGGAAATCATCGAAAGCGACCAGGATGACCTTATATTACTGGTAAACTGTGGTATATTGATGGCCGGAATGGAATAAAATATGAGAAATCGATGCCAACTATGCCCTTGCATCATTAGAAAAATTGTGCATTCTATTTTTCGTTTCTTTTTTGCCATTTTCACTAACGATTTTCACGATTTTTTTTTACACGCAACAAACGTCAAAATTTCTTTAAGAAATAAATATTCTATGATATATATGTTGGCAAAACCTGTGTTGCTGTGTTCGCATAACGTTGAAAAATAGTATTAAAAAAGTGTACTAAATTTCTTGAGAGGTCGATACTCGCTCAAGAAAGTTTCACAAGAAAAATTTCTTGAGCATTTCTTGTACGTCATTTTATATGAAACTTTTGCATTTCTTGAGAGGTCGATACTAAGCTTAATAAGGAGCTCCATGTGATATCACAACAGGCCATCAGGCCTACGCAGGTAGTAAATGTGTTAGCAGTACCAAGTGGAAACAATGTCCGCTATTTCCCTCGATAAATCTCCTTACGTTTCCTTCAGGATCAGTTGCATGCCCTCTTTATTTCTCAAATGTTATTCCACAAAATGTAAACCCTGATTTCCTCCGCACTGGACGAGCGGTGGCAGCCACTAATACCCAATCCAACCTTGTCCGAATATCATTTAACGCCAACTCAAGTTTTTGTTTATCTGCAAACTGCTGCTTCCTCCTCTTTTCCTTCACATTTTTATCACTCATTCTAAAATTAATTGAAATTTGTACAAATAGTAATAGTAAATTTAATACTAAAGCTTTCAAAAAAAAAAAAACATTTTTTTTTATTTTAAGCGGTAAAAAAAAACAAAAGTGTCCGGTTACTAGCACAGTTACCTTAAATGAATTTGTTGAATATGGTTAAGTCTCACAGTAAAAAAAAAAATTGGTAGGCACGAAGCCATTTTGGTAGGTTTTTGGTAGGAAAAAAATATTCTTAGTGGCATCCCTGATTAGTCTGCGCTTGAATTTCATGCTGTGTACATCGATCGCGCAAAGAATTTTTTTCTTTTTTCTGTGCAATAGGCATATATATAATACTTCTATATTGCTACTATTCAATTGTTTTGTTGGTCAAACTTCACAGTAACGATATACTGTAAGAAAGGGAAGCAAGATTCCATGGGTGTCGTTAAACATTTCTTTTCAAAGACAAGGGGGACTACAGAAAAATTTGATACTATGAAATACATATGTAGGTAGGTATTTTATTTAACAAAGATATGGGTATGAATATATGTACCTACATACATATGCATGAATAAAAATGAATTTTCAAAGAGCGCTCATTCACGAGCGCATAAAATGAATTTCACCGCTGGCGCTCATTGAACGCTCGCGAATATTCTTTTGCATTCGTAAATTTGTGTGAGGCATTCTTCGTTGTTGAATGTACGTATGTATGAATTTATCGCCACCGCAGAAAACAAGAATAGTCGCTGTGTATAACCGCCTATCCTACGTTATGATATTATTGAAGTAAATGAGAATTAATTTTACAGAAGAGCATAAAACTCCTTCATTTCAAACTTATTTCTGCGTATAAACTTAAATTTATGGCGTTTTCTTTTCTACGAAAAAATGTTGCCCTCCTATATCCTAATTATCGAATTACGTATCCTGACTTTCCATAAAGTGGCTGAATTTGTAGATAAGGGTGCCCTATTACTTAGTTAGAGGTCAATATTTGGTGAAAGGACCTGACAAACTTACAAAATGGCTAAGAAAATCAAACAGGGCAACATTATTTCGAGAAAAGAAAACGCCATTAAATAGTTATGTATATCATTTTGTTGACTAAAGTATCAACTTCGTATAGAAGTAGGAACATTGAATTATTGGCAAATTTTATTTTTGGCACAAGTGCCGCTTAGGCGGTTAGCAATTTCACTTAGGCGGTTATGAAATTTAAACGACGATATATATATTGTGACTTTATTTAAGTTACGAAAATATAAATTATCTGCCTTATTTTTAGCATGTAGGTATGCATACATAAGTTATTTGGTTGTGAACTACGTTGAAATAATAAATACATGTGTACAATTTTGTTTTCGAAAGATTGGCATTTCATTGTTTAATCTACTGCTTTGTGTTTTTATAACGACCATGAAAGTTTTATATGAAGGGAATAACGACCCCTTTTAATCCCCCTTCTGTTTTTTTTTTTGTAATGCTACTACAATTTTATAAATGTGTGTGTGACATATATTCACATATACGACATTTGCT
This sequence comes from Urophora cardui, assembly GCA_960531455.1. Classification (NCBI taxonomy): domain Eukaryota; kingdom Metazoa; phylum Arthropoda; class Insecta; order Diptera; family Tephritidae; genus Urophora; species Urophora cardui. Next base: position 74,483,477 of record OY482671.1, on the reverse strand, counting down.
TGTGTTGACGCATGCGCACAAATTACATATGCAGTGAGAAACGAGTTCAGCGCGACCAGAACTGAAACACATTGAGTAGATAGGTTGTTAGCAATATAGAAGTATTATATATATGGCAATAGGTATGCGACATCTGCTTATACGCGCACACTAATGCAAAAATATGTTGCGCTTGTGTAAGTAGCGCAGTCGGCGGTGTGCATCACTGATTTAGATTTTTACGGAGCGCGCATAAAGCGGCCCGTTTCTCAACTTGTTCCATGCTACGTTAAGTATATATGTATAACAGAGGCCGGCACGGTGAGAGGACGCAATATGTGGGAGTATTAGTATGTTACGCTCAAAAATGCTTATGTGTTGGTGGTATTGCACTGGAAAAAATGTATATGTTTTATAAGTTAACAGATAAATATTGACATGGTCGACGTAACTTAAAGTTGATAGGAAAGCATATGTATATATCTTATGTTTTGTGTCTACTTGAACTTTTTTTCAAGTTTTTTGGAGGTTGATTTTTTTTTTAAAATAAAATTTTTTTTTTGTTTTTTAAATTCATATGTGGGTTTTTAACGAAATTAAGCTAACATGCTTCAATCAAGCACATTTTCGGAATTCAAAATGTACCTATGTATCGGTTGCATAACTAACATTTAAATTATGAAGGTGGCTTAACTTAGATATAAAAAAATATATATATGTGTATGATTTGTGCTTAGTTTTTCTTAAGTTGTTTATCAATAAATAAATAACTTTTTTTTTAAATAAAATGTGGGTTTTCAACGAAATAAAGCGAGTGCTTCAAGCACTATGAATTTAAGTAAGTTCTGTAATACAAAAAGTATCTGTTGTAGGTACAGCTTAACAGATAAAAATAGCTACATAAATATTAATAGAAATTTTTTGATTTTTTTTAACTTTTTTTGTCAATAATTAAAAATAATGTTTTTTAAAAATTCAAATGTGGGTGTTCTTCAAAAAAAGCCCCATCCTCAAAAGGCCTACCCTTCTTTGCTAACGCTAAAGCTATTTCGTATGTTGTAGTCTGGTCACACTGGTCGCGCTGTGAAGTTGTCAAAAATTTTTTTCCTCCGTACTTTTGTGCTAAAAAAAATATATAATTGATCAATTTAACTCAATAATATTGTGAACAAGTAAGGAAGCCTAAGTTCGAGTGGAATCGAACATTAGATACTCAGCTGTATGCGTTCATTGTTTGTTTGCGTTTGATGGAAACACGGTGTATTTTATATAAAGCGAGTGCTGCATAAAGTGGGCGTAGCCGCGCCCACTTTCATCATTTTTATCAGTCATCCAACTAAGCATATAAATATTATTCTTTATGTAACATTTCATTCCTTTATGACTTCTAGTTACAAAGATGTCACGTTACAAATTTGTTATGGTTCGCTATCGATATCAATCCTGATATCGATCATAAACGGGTTAATTTCGGTTGCTCAATTCTGTCTGTGTGGCATCACCACTATTTTAGTAGTTTTTCTTAGTACTTTTCCAATAACTTCCATTTCATAATGGCCGACGTGCTGACATGGTGAAGAAGAATGGTTGACGCGTGGCCAAACTAAACAGGTCGCCGCATGGGAGGCAGAATATGCGATTGACGTTAGGCGGCTTATTTCAAATGTCAAAAGCAGGGAAAAAGAAGTGAACACACAACTTAGCAGGGATTGTTTAAAGAAGGATTTCGCGGCAGATAAGCCGATTGCAATTGGGTACGTGTGCAAAAAAGGTGCGAACGTCAGATAGAACCGATTGGGGAAAAATTTTTACTTTGAAAATAATTTCTCTCCTCTTTCACGTTGACATTTTTTTTTGGAAACGCGCACATCAAAACGTAACTAATATAACCTTCTATGGATAAACCTTGAGCTTAGCATTCTACTTCTACGAACAAGGCCTGCAAAATTGTAAAATCAAGGCAACAGACAATAAGTTGACATATGCCAAGAAGAAGAAGAGCGATTCTCCCTCGCATCGACCTTGTATGTTTGAGCTATGGGCTAGTGTAACAGGTGGCCGCACTGCGAAACGAGGGTGATTTTTTGAGGTTGTCTCGATGGCAACAGCTGACAATTTTTTTTTGACAAGAGTCATTTCCTTGTACGAGTAAATTTCATTCACCACTGGTGGTGTTCTGGCAATATTTAAAATTTGTATTTTCTTATTCAGTTACTAGATATCTTAAATGTAACCTTTTTTTTTGTATTCAAAATCCTGTAATTAATTCTTTTTCCTCCACTAAGTGTCTAAACAAATTTTAAGTGAGTGGGTTTATCCGAAATTTACATCGATTTTCTTTTTTTTCTTCTAGATGGTTATATGGTTATGTGGTTTTGATTCATTCTTAAGATTTCAATCCTTATAGATTGCATGAAATTTTTTTTTATTGTAAATAGGCAAGCTTTCGAGCCAACCTCTACAAATAGGCCTCTCATGGGGAAAGCTTAACAGAAACTTCCCATCTCAACATTGACAATCGTTCCAATGGCGGGATATGCACATGTATTGGTGATGGAGAAACTGGTTCTCCAGGGTTGCCATGAACACTTCTTATTGTGAAAATACGTAACACGTGGTTATTCGGATACTTAGTACTTTCAAATGCACCTATTATAAGATGTTCTTATGCGCTCCATACAATTTTAAATTTTACATAGTTCACAGAAAATTAAATAATTATTTACCAAATAATTTTACTATGTTTGTTTCTTATTGGCTAGTTATGGCTAGTTAGCCAGGTTTGGGCTGGCAGAAGGTTTCTTGATTTTCTGTTCATTTCACTCTTTATGAGCGTAATTCTTTCCGTTTTGCTCTTTTCATTTCACTTGACAGCTAGCTGCTAGTTTAATAAGAAACAAACATACTATTTCATTAATCAGATTTTCCTGTCTCTTACCATTTTTATAATTTGAGCGTAAGACAACAATGTCTATTAATATTTCCAACGTACACTAATAGAATTTTACAGTAGCAAATTTACTAGGGCACGAATATAAGCGATTAATTTGAGATAGTTTCATGGGAAAAATGCTTGAGGCATTTTATTCCGAAAGTTTTGGTATTTTTATTTGTGTAACATGGCAATCGCATTCCATCTCGCTTGTGCCATTGCTAGCGTCATACCATGATATAGACATTCGGGTAACCGTAAAGTCACGCCACTATTATGCACACGTCACTACACCACTGCAGGCTATATGGAAAGAAAACGGGACTCTTCCAAACTGGATAGATAAAAAGGTGGAAGGCACGCTTGGATAGAAAATTTTTAGTACAGCGATTATTAGTTGCGAAAAATCAGTTGATGGGAGTTAATCGGGAAAAGGCGGTTGAGACGGTTCCGTCGGAAAAAGTGATAAAACCTACACACGAAAGAATGCATACAAAAAAAAACATAATTAATTAAAAGTACCTTGCATAAAATTAATTGCGAACCGAATCGATTATTAAAAAAAAAAAAAAAAAAAAAAAAAAACAAAAGCTTACATCTGAGCACAGCATAATTTGTCATTTTACGAACGAAAATTTAAATGTATTAATATTAAATGTTGTGTATAGTTTAAGTGTGTAAAATAACTATCCCCAAAAATGTCAAGATGCTTCCCAGCAACTGAAAAAAAAAATATTCCAGTCGGAATACAAGTACATAACTTGAACATATTTATAATCATACCAAATGAAAGAACTACATAATTAATTAATGGTACCTTGAAAGAATTTCACATACAAATTGTACATGGTTTAATTAATGTAAGGTTTATCAAATTCAAGCTTGTAAAGAATTTAGTCTCAATCATGTCCAATCGATTCCTAATAAAGTGAAAAATTAACTACAATGTGAAAAAAAAAAAAAAAAAAAAAAAAAAAAAATAATAAAAACTAAACTTAGGTGCTATAAAAATAAGGTAGTCAACAAATGCTCGAAAGTGAATGCGCATGCAAAAAGAAGGTTTAGGTGCGCCGGTATTTTTTTGTATGCCCGAGGCTGGTACTTCCGTCGCTGACACATGGCCAAACGAAATTTAAAGGGAAATAAACAACAATAGTAACCAATGCAGCGCATTCGGTGAATTTGGCAACGCATCCATTGTGTGAAGAAAGGGTTAAAATAGTAGAAGAAACACTGAAGGAAGAAAGCAGCTGCTGGATATAGCATAACAGCGATTTTTTTAAGATACAAAACAAAAACACACTTTTCCTGCTTAATATTTATCTACAGTGTCCCAGCACTAACAACAACAACAAGTATAAAGCCCAAATCAACAGCAAAGCGATGTAAGACTTTCAGAAAGAATTGCTAGTACAACAAATAGTCAACAACAAGAAGAACAACAACATCTAGTGTACTCTTACTTGAGCAAAACAACCAATTAAAACTGCCAACAGAAACGTTAAACTTTTTTTTCGCTACGCAAGTCAATTTGATTGCAACAAAAGCAACAAACTAACATTCAAACTATAAGGATTTTTCAAGTCATAACTCGCGCTGAATTGCAATTTGAAGCTTTGTGACGGTAGTATTGGCAACGCTGACAACAAAATTAACAACAACAACGTAAGTAACAACAACAGCAACATCATTATTTGCAACAACAGCAACAACAACAACAGCAACAACAACGACAACAACAAAAACCCATCAGCACAACATCAATCAGCAACAACAACAATCCCCATAGCACCAACAACGACAACAGCAGCAGCAACAACCACCGGAGCATAGGTCGTAAGCTATTTATATTATTTTCCGTATTTTATATATATTTTTTTTTTAATTTCTCTGTAAAAAGAAAAAAAAAGGGCGCCCTAGTGTACTAAAATGAAGGAAAAGTAGAGCAAGGATTTAGCAAAAAAAAAAAAAAAGGAGACGAATGAATTCCAAATAAATTGTTAAAATTATAATGGGAATGCTGATCCACCTTAATTAAAAATGGGATAGGGATTTTCAGGAACGGGGTCATCAAAATATAGGTGCGCTGATGACCAAGGATGAGGGTGGGTAGAAAAGCACCAGCGCTGCAACAACACCAGCGGCGCACCACAGGTAAGGGGTCACTGATACCCGGGTGCGACAGTGACCATGGATTAGGGTGGGACAAAACGTACCGGCGCTGCAACAACATCAGCAGTGCCACCCCCTTGTGAGTTCGGCCTTTAATTTTTTTGATTGTTCATATATTTTAAATTTCAGCTTTTTTTTGTATTTTCAGGTGCCCGCTAATAACCGGTCGTTCCGGTTGATTCAAATTTAAAATCAAAGTTAACGATTTTTTTTTTCTCTCGCGATATATATATTCAAATTTAAATTAACTGACAGTTTCTTTTGATAATGTTTATTCAACTCTAATGCACATCGACTTCAACGTACGTTCAAATTTAAATTTTTAAATCTTTTCTCTTCCGTCCGCGATTATTTAAATTTAACGCCCGCTTATCTATTTTAAAATTTTTCCGTTGATGTCAGTATTTCCGTCCGGTTTAAATTTTGGTTTGAATTCTTTGCTAACGTCCGTCTGACCTTAACGTACATTTTAGAATTCATATTCAAATTTTAATAACATTTTCCCTCGGTTCGTATTTATTTAAATTTAACTGATGCCTGGCCTCTTGAATTTGGATTTTTCGGGTTAATTTGAATTTTCGAATTTTTCAACGGTCCGTCCGTGGCATCCGGCTGAACCGGATGTTGTTTTAGTGTGATTTTACTCGTTTTGGTTTGAAAAGGCATGATATGAATTTTTTATGTTTATGGCGCAGGACAGCAATGTAGGCAAGAACCCCGCCCAGCCGACAATGACTAGCCACAGTGCAACCCTAGATCATGCCGACCGCCATGCATTGCTGCTCCACTCGATTGTAGATCGTAATCGAGGTCAAACGCGATCCATAACAGATGGCGCCCAACGTGGGGCCCGATGGCTTTTTGGTCAGCCAGTGACGCCTTACTATCTCGCAAGTCCCAGATGGGCAGGCCCTGCGCCGCCACTGCGTTGCGGCGAGATGGTGGGGCTGATCAGGTTGTCCGAGGAGGTCATCGCTGTTGGTAGCATAGGGCGCCACAAAACGCACTCGATAGTCGAAAGCTGTACCATAACAGATGGCGCCCAACGCGGTGTCCTGGGGTACTGGCTTCGGTGGTTTCCTGGTCGTTCAGTGAAGTTTCATTATTCCGCAAGTCCCAGATTGGCAGCCTCAGTAGCCGCCACTGCGTTGCGGCGGGATGATGAGATTGATCGGGATGATTGGAGAGTCATTGATGTCAGTGGCTCAAGGCTCCACGAGACTTTACGTCACCTAGTCTGTTTTCTTTTGCATTTCACCCGGAGAGGCAGTGTTTAACGCACTTAATTTTTTTTTGTAGTTTAAATATTAAATTTGTTTTCACTGTCGTCCGAGGGGCATGTCCGCTAGATTCAGTATTTATTTTTTTCCTTTTTGCCGAATATGTCTTTTGTGCAGTTTTGTGTATCGGATTTTTTTTCTTTTGGGGCCCAGCTTATCTCGCGTCGGAGTTGGCTGGATCCTAAGCTAACAATCCTTCTTCGCAAGTCTGGGGTAGCGGCTTCAAACCGTGCCTTTCATTGCGGCGGAGCCAAGGATGTTGGCCATGAGGAAAATTCGTCCTTTTATTTTTTTTGTTTTCGTGATTTTTTTTTTTTTGCAATTTAGGCTACAGCCATCCCGCGTCTGAGTTGGTTGCACCTAGCGCCACTTTCATTGCGATGGGTTGGTCTGAGACCTGAGTGAGTACTTTTCATCTCCGCAAGTCTGGGGATAGCGGATTGAAACCGTTCCTTTCATTACGGCGGAGATAGGTTGGTATTTCGCAAAATTCCAATTTTCTTTTGTTGCTAACTATCTTTTAGTTAGCCAGCCTGTCTCAGGGATTTAGCTTCCGAGCAACCCTGCATTGCGGTTGGTGCGCTGGAGACCAGTTGGCACACACCGTCTTAATTTTTTTGTGTTTTTATTTTTCAAGGGGGTTTATATATTTTTTTTTATTTTTCTGTAACCTGTGCCTTTTATAATGGGAGGTCAGCATTCCCATTGAATAACGAACATATATATATATATTTTGCATTGTATATCTTTTTACATTTACATATACACGTATATGAACACGTTTATTTATACAAATATTTTTTTATAAGCGAAGTCTTTTTGAAGCGATATTGTTAGCAAAATTTAAGATAATTTTTTTTTGGATCGCAAATAATTATTACAATTATTCCACCAAACGCGACAACTAAAGTTTTATTACTTTTTCGGATGTGACATAATTTTTTACCGGTATAGAGATTTAATAAGCAAATATTCGTCATTAATATTCGCTGAAAGCTCGATCAAACACAAAACCAAAGTTTGTTAATTTCTTTTCGATGCGATCTAATTTTGAATCGAGATAAAGACTTAAATTTCAGTAATTGTACAAATAATTGCATTTGAGCTTTAACACCAAACGTGACTTATTCAAACAGTTAATTGCTTTAGATTTCATACAACCGTTCAAGCGTGCCTTGTTTTTTTTTTGAAGCGCTCAGACGTTCGATTTTTTTTGAAAATGTCGCAGAATAGTCAGCAGTCGGCTGAACGCAGGCAAACGAGGAATTCGACTAGAGGTAGTGGTTCTAAAAACAGAGGTAGCGGGGTATATTATAGAGGAAGAGGAAGTGGAGGTGCAACTCCGAAACCCCCAGCGAGCCGACCTTTAGTAATGCATTCACCAATAGTCACCCAGGCAACAGTCGATCCATTCAGGGATGTCCCAAATAATGACCCTTCGGGAAAATATGATAGACCGACTAGTGCAAATATCCTCGATCTAGACAGTCTTATTAGGAATATGCCGGATCCGCCTGAGCAATGCGCGACAAATACTGTAGACGAGGCTAGCGCCTTACCACAAGTTCGGTTACAACCAAACGTTTACAATGATAGGGCTTCCAACCAAGAGACCCATCCCGAAGTGTCTCCCTTGAATTCGTGGGTACACGTTCTACACCAATTATTCCAAACGTCACAAGAAGAGCTGCGCCATGAAATGAGAGCTATTAGGGAAAATGTGAATACCTTGAACGCTGCAGTCGCAGCCTCTCGAACGGCGGCGGATTTTGTTAGGAGTGATGCTAGATGTGGTACTAGGAATGATGCTAGACAGCAGCCGAACCAAGCGCAGACTTTTGTTAACAACTCAATTGTTCCCATACCTAGTAATACTGTTGTGAAACCACAAGACTGGAAGATTTCTTATGGCGGTACTGGTAGCGTTTCAGATTTTTTGTTTAAATTGGACACCTTGCGTGAGCGCACACAATGTTCGGAAGATCAGATTATGGCCAGTTTTCACCTTTTTTTGTCAGGACGTGCCGAAGAATGGTATTGGTTATTTACCAAACAAAATTCCAACGCAAACTATCCATTTTTGAGTTACTCTTTAAAACGGGAATTCGGTACAATGAAAACGGACCACGAGCTGATGATGGAAATATCTGTACGTAAGCAGAAAGTGAATGAGACATACGATGTTTTCCACACGGACATTCTGGCATTAAACGCAAGACTTAGAGAGCCCATGTCTGAGGCCTTGTTAATTGATATCATCAAACGCAACGTTAATGGTAATTTGAAATTAATGTTGTTTAACGCGGATGTAAGAAGTCTGCATGACCTCCGCGATGTAGCTCGACGAGGCGAGCAGGTGCTGAAAGAAAGCAGGAGCTTAGTATCAAATTACCATAGGCCGAGCGTAAACGAAGCGCGTGCCATAGCTCCAGATTGTAGGGTTGAAAGTGAGGATTATATAGTAGATCCACAGATAGAAGCACTGAATTTTCGTCGCATGGGTAAGCCAGACTACTCAGGGATTAAATGTTGGAATTGCCAGGCAATGGGCCATTCTTATATATACTGTGAGGAGCCCATCAAATCTCAGTTTTGTTTCAAATGCGGTCAGAGAGGAGTGTTGACTCCGAAGTGTCCCAACGACCACCGTGGTCAGGGAAACCGTTATCCGAGCGAGAAGAGGGAGGGGGAAACTCGTTCGGGACTATAGCCCCCACTTCAGTCAATACGCAACCAATCGTCGCGAGTGCTGAGCCTAGTCCACTTTCGGCCAGTTCCGCAAGTAGTCAATCAACACCAATAGTAACTTTCCCTGATAGTACGGATAATTCAAATAGTTCAGATTCAGATAGCCCGACTTCGTCACAAACCAATTCTCGACCAATTCGTATTTTGAAAGCTTCAGGTAGGAATGTTAGTTGTCAGACCATTTTCCAACCCAGATTAGAAGAAAGAGAACAAAACTATCAATTGGTTAGGTCAAATATTTTCACGAATGATTCCCAACCATATCCACCCGAAAAAATTTTGCAGTGTAGGAAGAGGTATAGCAAACGTGTCCAGGTGCGCAAGCTTTTGGAAAGCACCACACTCGTCCTTACAGACGATGAAAGACCAATGATTAGGGTGAGGATAGGAAATGGATCACTAGTGGGATTATTGGACTCAGGAGCCAACGTCTCTATTCTGGGTAAGGACAGTTTGAAATTTTTAGAAGAAAACAATCTCAACTATAAGGGAATGAATGAATGTATATATACAGCAGGCGGCGACAAACGGAAGATAATAGGCTGCAGTTCATTGCCTGTCACTTTTAAAAATACAACAAAATCTATATCCTTTTACCTTGTTCCTTCGCTTCTCCAGGAAGCCTATTTCGGAGTAGATTTTTGGAAAGCATTTGCTTTAGCTCCCGAAATATTTCCAAGTGTATCTTGCCTAGAAGCAAAGGAAGATATAGAAGAAGGTCCCAATTTTCATGATTTGAGTCCATCCCAGAAGTACGATTTGCAAAAAGTTATTGATATGTTTCCGTCGTTTGAAAAATTAGGCCTAGGGCAAACACAGCTGGTGGAGCACGACATTGACACGGGTGACGCAGTCCCAATTAAAAGCAAACATTTTCCTCTTTCGCCACCAAGGCAGGCTGAAGCCTACAGCGAAATTGATAGATTATTGAAAATGGGAGTCATCGAAGAGTCGAATTCGCCATGGTGTAGCCCAGTTGTCTTAGTACGGAGACCTGGTAAGGTTAGACTCTGCATAGATTCTAGGAAGGTAAACGCCGTTACGAAAAAGGACTCATATCCGCTGCCGCATATCAACGGGTTATTGAGTCGTTTAAAGGATACGCACTTTATTAGTGGTATCGACTTAAAAGACGCGTTCTTCCAAATTAAACTAACCGAGTCGTCAAAAGAGAAGACAGCGTTTGCGGTGCCAGGGAAACCCTTGTACCATTACAAAGTTATGCCCTTTGGGCTGTGTAACGCGCCGCAAACAATGAGTCGACTCATGGACAAAGCAATTCCCTCGTATATGCGAGAACATGTTTTTGTTTATTTGGACGACCTGTTGGTATGTAGTGCGGATTTTGACGACCACATCAAACTTTTAGCAGATGTTGCGAGGTGTTTGAAAAGTGCAGGCCTTACAATTAATGTGAGTAAAAGTAAATTTTGCCAGAGAGAAATTCGTTACTTAGGGTATGTTATAGGCAGTGGGTGTTTGAAAGTGAATCCAGAGAAAATCGAGGCAATGCAGAATTTCCCCATTCCCAAATCTCCTCGACAGGTTCGCAGGTTCGTGGGCATGGCAAATTGGTACAGGGCATTTATTACCAATTTCGCTGATTTAGCAGGCCCTTTGACAGATTGTTTACGTAAGTCACCTGGTCCTTTCAAATTCACTCCAGAAGCAATAGAGGCCTTCGAAAAACTGAAAGTAGCTCTGAGTTCCGCTCCAGTCTTAGCTCAACCTGATTTTTCCCGAGAATTTGTCATTCAATGTGATGCTTCCAAAATAGGAGTGGGAGGCGTGTTATTCCAGGTCGATGATAATGGTGCAGAGCATCCAATAGCTTTCGTTTCGAAAAAATTAAATAATGCTCAACGCAACTATACAGTCACCGAGCTGGAATGCCTCGCCGCAATTGTTAGCGTCAAGCGTTTCAGACCCTACGTTGAAGGGCTGCCATTTCGTATCATCACGGACCACTCAAGCCTTAAATGGTTGATGACGCAAAAAGACCTTAGTGGTAGGTTAGCTAGATGGTCACTGTTACTACAGAGATATGATTTCGAAATGCAGCATCGTAAGGGGGCTCTGAATGTAGTACCAGACGCTCTGTCGCGTTTTGACGTTGACGAGTTGACTTCATCTCCCGCGCCTTGCGAAATAGACTTAGACTCATCCGAATTTAGAGCCAATGAGTATCTGGATCTTATCAGAACAATCACAGTAAACGGTGAGGCTCTCCCGGATTTGTGCGTCAGAGACGGTTTGATTTTTAAAAGGGTTAAGTTTCGAAAAGGTGTGGAAGGTGAGGAAGACTCGTTATGGCGGTTGTGGTTACCCCAAGGACTCAGGGAGGAAGCAATACGAATGGCACATGACGCAGTTATGAGTTATCACGGAGGTTGGCAAAAGACATTGGAACGGGTTAGGTCGAAATACTTCTGGTCACAACAAGCTAGGGATGTTAGAGATTATGTAAAGGATTGTGAAACTTGCAAGGCTGTAAAAACAACGAATCAGCAGTCAAGACCACCTATAGGAAGCGCTTTTGTTACAGAGAGACCTTTTCAGCGCTTATATTGCGACTTCTTAGGACCTTATCCTAGATCAAAACGCAGGAACCAGTTTATTTTTATTATTTTAGACCATTTTTCAAAGTATGTGTGGCTGAAGCCAATGCAGAGAGCGACAACTATCAATGTAATGAACTACTTCGGTACAGAGATTTTTCCAGCTATAGGGGTCCCAGAACATATCCACAGCGATAATGGGAAACAATTCATCTCAAAAGAAATGAAAGCGTTCTTTGGAAAGTATGGTGTGACGCATGTTAGAACAGGAGTATATTCCCCACAAGCCAATGCGTCCGAACGCGTGAATAGAGAGATAGTTTCCAAGATAAGAATTTTCCTAAAAGATAAGCAGGATCATACGGACTGGGACAAACACATACCCGAAATTTTAGCAGTTCTAAGAAGCGATTTTCATACGTCAATTCAGTGCTCTCCGTACTTTGCATTATATGGTCAGAACATGGTCCAACACGCATCCGCGTATAAGTTATTAGAGAAATTGGATAGCCTCAAAGAAGATCGTGTACCGATAGTGAGTAAAGCTGATAAGTTATCAGGAATCCACGAGCAAATCCGTAAAAACTTAGCGCAGGCAAATGACAGAGTCAAGCAGGTTTACAATAAGCGCTCTAGGCTTGTGAACTATAGGGAAGGTCAAGAAGTATTTCGAAGAAATTTTGCCTTGAGTAACTTCAAACAGGGCATAAACGCGAAATTCCTGCCAAAATATATTAAGTGTCGAGTGCGTGGAAAAGTGGGCAATGCACTGTATGACTTAGAAGACTTAACAGGGAGATTAATAGGACGATTCCATGCTTCTGATATCCGTCCTCAATAAGACTCCGCTGGGCGTCTTGGCGGTCGGGGACAATTCGCCCAGTATTCTCCCCGAGCAGTTATAATAATAGGTGGATCACCAGCGCTCCCATCGGGAACCGTGGACCATCTAGCAGTCCATATTCCAATTGGTCTGCTTATACGGAGTTTTGACGAGTTCTCCCAAATTAAAATGTCTAGTTTTATGGAGTTTTGGCGAGTTCTCCTATATCAAATGCCTAACCTTACGGAGTTTTGACGAGTTCTCCAATACAAAAATGTCTATTCAAACGGAGTATTGATGATTTTCCTGTCAAAGTTTTTTTTGTCCAGCTTCGCGAGGTTAGGGACCATAGACCAGCCGATAGGGTGATTGTATTCGGAGTTTAGACGCGTTCTCCTGTAAAAAAATGTCTAAGGCCGCGAAGCCTTAAAATAGGAAACAAAATAATTTAACTTTTTTTGTAAAGCCCATTCCGGGGGGCGAGAAACCATCGGACCAAGGGTCTTTTTCAAGACCGCCTGTCCTGGGTCCAGCGTGCGGGGTTGGATCAGCCGGGGGGGACAGGTTGTTAAGACCGACCAAGATCGGCACCTAGGAGGAGGGCTCCTAGGGGGGAGTAGGCTTCTCTGGCCTAAGCCAATAGAGAATTACCGCAACACCGGACTTACGCGTTTTGGTTTTTTTTTACCAAATGAATTTTTTTATTATACCTGACTTTCAATTATTCTCGGATTTTCATACACTACTAGATTGCACGTTCATATAGCATACGTTTTTTTTTGGTATCACCTGATGGAGCCTCTGTTGCCCGGTTAGCTGTGGTAGGATTTGAGACTCTTATCTAGGGGTGAGTCGTGCCCCACGTAGTTAACAGTTGAGTATCATCGCAACAACCTTACAGGCAAACCATTTTTCCTGTTCGCTCCCTCGTCAGGTCTTCGAAGCGAAGCAGGTCTGTTATGGTTCGCTATCGATATCAATCCTGATATCGATCATAAACGGGTTAATTTCGGTTGCTCAATTCTGTCTGTGTGGCATCACCACTATTTTAGTAGTTTTTCTTAGTACTTTTCCAATAACTTCCATTTCATAATGGCCGACGTGCTGACATGGTGAAGAAGAATGGTTGACGCGTGGCCAAACTAAACAGGTCGCCGCATGGGAGGCAGAATATGCGATTGACGTTAGGCGGCTTATTTCAAATGTCAAAAGCAGGGAAAAAGAAGTGAACACACAACTTAGCAGGGATTGTTTAAAGAAGGATTTCGCGGCAGATAAGCCGATTGCAATTGGGTACGTGTGCAAAAAAGGTGCTAACGTCAGATAGAACCGATTGGGGAAAAATTTTTACTTTGAAAATAATTTCTCTCCTCTTTCACGTTGACATTTTTTTTTGGAAACGCGCACATCAAAACGTAACTAATATAACCTTCTATGGATAAACCTTGAGCTTAGCATTCTACTTCTACGAACAAGGCCTGCAAAATTGTAAAATCAAGGCAACAGACAATAAGTTGACATATGCCAAGAAGAAGAAGAGCGATTCTCCCTCGCATCGACCTTGTATGTTTGAGCTATGGGCTAGTGTAACAGGTGGCCGCACTGCGAAACGAGGGTGATTTTTGAGGTTGTCTCGATGGCAACAGCTGACAATTTTTTTTTGACAAGAGTCATTTCCTTGTACGAGTAAATTTCATTCACCACTGGTGGTGTTCTGGCAATATTTAAAATTTGTATTTTCTTATTCAGTTACTAGATATCTTAAATGTAACCTTTTTTTTGTATTCAAAATCCTGTAATTAATTCTTTTTCCTCCACTAAGTGTCTAAACAAATTTTAAGTGAGTGGGTTTATCCGAAATTTACATCGATTTTCTTTTTTTTCTTCTAGATGGTTATATGGTTATGTGGTTTTGATTCATTCTTAAGATTTCAATCCTTATAGATTGCATGAAATTTTTTTTTATTGTAAATAGGCAAGCTTTCGAGCCAACCTCTACAAATAGGCCTCTCATGGGGAAAGCTTAACAGAAACTTCCCATCTCAACATTGACAATCGTTCCAATGGCGGGATATGCACATGTATTGGTGATGGAGAAACTGGTTCTCCAGGGTTGCCATGAACACTTCTTATTGTGAAAATACGTAACACGTGGTTATTCGGATACTTAGTACTTTCAAATGCACCTATTATAAGATGTTCTTATGCGCTCCATACAATTTTAAATTTTACATAGTTCACAGAAAATTAAATAATTATTTACCAAATAATTTTACTATGTTTGTTTCTTATTGGCTAGTTATGGATAGTTAGCCAGGTTTGGGCTGGCAGAAGGTTTCTTGATTTTCTGTTCATTTCACTCTTTATGAGCGTAATTCTTTCCGTTTTGCTCTTTTCATTTCACTTGACAGCTAGCTGCTAGTTTAATAAGAAACAAACATACTATTTCATTAATCAGATTTTCCTGTCTCTTACCATTTTTATAATTTGAGCGTAAGACAACAATGTCTATTAATATTTCCAACGTACACTAATAGAATTTTACAGTAGCAAATTTACTAGGGCACGAATATAAGCGATTAATTTGAGATAGTTTCATGGGAAAAATGCTTGAGGCATTTTATTCCGAAAGTTTTGGTATTTTTATTTGTGTAACATGGCAATCGCATTCCATCTCGCTTGTGCCATTGCTAGCGTCATACCATGATATAGACATTCGGGTAACCGTAAAGTCACGCCACTATTATGCACACGTCACTACACCACTGCAGGCTATATGGAAAGAAAACGGGACTCTTCCAAACTGGATAGATAAAAAGGTGGAAGGCACGCTTGGATAGAAAATTTTTAGTACAGCGATTATTAGTTGCGAAAAATCAGTTGATGGGAGTTAATCGGGAAAAGGCGGTTGAGACGGTTCCGTCGGAAAAAGTGATAAAACCTACACACGAAAGAATGCATACAAAAAAAAACATAATTAATTAAAAGTACCTTGCATAAAATTAATTGCGAACCGAATCGATTATTAAAAAAAAAAAAAAAAAAAAAAAAACAAAAGCTTACATCTGAGCACAGCATAATTTGTCATTTTACGAACGAAAATTTAAATGTATTAATATTAAATGTTGTGTATAGTTTAAGTGTGTAAAATAACTATCCCCAAAAATGTCAAGATGCTTCCCAGCAACTGAAAAAAAAAATATTCCAGTCGGAATACAAGTACATAACTTGAACATATTTATAATCATACCAAATGAAAGAACTACATAATTAATTAATGGTACCTTGAAAGAATTTCACATACAAATTGTACATGGTTTAATTAATGTAAGGTTTATCAAATTCAAGCTTGTAAAGAATTTAGTCTCAATCATGTCCAATCGATTCCTAATAAAGTGAAAAATTAACTACAATGTGAAAAAAAAAAAAATAATAAAAACTAAACTTAGGTGCTATAAAAATAAGGTAGTCAACAAATGCTCGAAAGTGAATGCGCATGCAAAAAGAAGGTTTAGGTGCGCCGGTATTTTTTTGTATGCCCGAGGCTGGTACTTCCGTCGCTGACACATGGCCAAACGAAATTTAAAGGGAAATAAACAACAATAGTAACCAATGCAGCGCATTCGGTGAATTTGGCAACGCATCCATTGTGTGAAGAAAGGGTTAAAATAGTAGAAGAAACACTGAAGGAAGAAAGTAGCTGCTGGATATAGCATAACAGCGATTTTTTTAAGATACAAAACAAAAACACACTTTTCCTGCTTAATATTTATCTACAGTGTCCCAGCACTAACAACAACAACAAGTATAAAGCCCAAATCAACAGCAAAGCGATGTAAGACTTTCAGAAAGAATTGCTAGTACAACAAATAGTCAACAACAAGAAGAACAACAACATCTAGTGTACTCTTACTTGAGCAAAACAACCAATTAAAACTGCCAACAGAAACGTTAAACTTTTTTTTCGCTACGCAAGTCAATTTGATTGCAACAAAAGCAACAAACTAACATTCAAACTATAAGGATTTTTCAAGTCATAACTCGCGCTGAATTGCAATTTGAAGCTTTGTGACGGTAGTATTGGCAACGCTGACAACAAAATTAACAACAACAACGTAAGTAACAACAACAGCAACATCATTATTTGCAACAACAGCAACAACAACAACAGCAACAACAACGACAACAACAAAAACCCATCAGCACAACATCAATCAGCAACAACAACAATCCCCATAGCACCAACAACGACAACAGCAGCAGCAACAACCACCGGAGCATAGGTCGTAAGCTATTTATATTGTTTTCCGTATTTTATATATATTTTTTTTTTAATTTCTCTGTAAAAAGAAAAAAAAAAGGGGCGCCCTAGTGTACTAAAATGAAGGAAAAGTAGAGTAAGGATTTAGCAAAAAAAAAAAAAAGGAGACGAATGAATTCCAAATAAATTGTTAAAATTATAATGGGAATGCTGATCCACCTTAATTAAAAATGGGATAGGGATTTTCAGGAACGGGGTCATCAAAATATAGGTGCGCTGATGACCAAGGATGAGGGTGGGTAGAAAAGCACCAGCGCTGCAACAACACCAGCGGCGCACCACAGGTAAGGGGTCACTGATACCCGGGTGCGACAGTGACCATGGATTAGGGTGGGACAAAACGTACCGGCGCTGCAACAACATCAGCAGTGCCACCCCCTTGTGAGTTCGGCCTTTAATTTTTTTGATTGTTCATATATTTTAAATTTCAGCTTTTTTTTGTATTTTCAGGTGCCCGCTAATAACCGGTCGTTCCGGTTGATTCAAATTTAAAATCAAAGTTAACGATTTTTTTTTTCTCTCGCGATATATATATTCAAATTTAAATTAACTGACAGTTTCTTTTGATAATGTTTATTCAACTCTAATGCACATCGACTTCAACGTACGTTCAAATTTAAATTTTTAAATCTTTTCTCTTCCGTCCGCGATTATTTAAATTTAACGCCCGCTTATCTATTTTAAAATTTTTCCGTTGATGTCAGTATTTCCGTCCGGTTTAAATTTTGGTTTGAATTCTTTGCTAACGTCCGTCTGACCTTAACGTACATTTTAGAATTCATATTCAAATTTTAATAACATTTTCCCTCGGTTCGTATTTATTTAAATTTAACTGATGCCTGGCCTCTTGAATTTGGATTTTTCGGGTTAATTTGAATTTTCGAATTTTTCAACGGTCCGTCCGTGGCATCCGGCTGAACCGGATGTTGTTTTAGTGTGATTTTACTCGTTTTGGTTTGAAAAGGCATGATATGAATTTTTTATGTTTATGGCGCAGGACAGCAATGTAGGCAAGAACCCCGCCCAGCCGACAATGACTAGCCACAGTGCAACCCTAGATCATGCCGACCGCCATGCATTGCTGCTCCACTCGATTGTAGATCGTAATCGAGGTCAAACGCGATCCATAACAAATTCCCAAAGAGTGTTCCAGAAATATCTTTCTTAAAAAGTAGGCGTGGTCATAAACCGATTTCAATAAATTTTTGCGTGGCTATTAACACATGTTATAAAAGTGTATAAACCAAGTTTCGTCATAATATCTCAATTATTTGTCGAGTTATAGGCTAAGAAATCTCGTATATCCCTTTGCGTAAAAAGAGGCGGTGCCACGCCCATTTTCCAAAATTTTTCTATTTGTTGTTTCCGGTCTATTGTAGAAATCATACCACAAAATTTAAATGAATTATCTTTACATTTGACAAAGATATCGCTTAAAATGTTTTTTTAGGTCACTTTATAATACCCATATATAAAAGTGGGCGTGATCGTCGACCGATTTTGCTAAAATTTTCAACAGGTATTACCACATGTAATGAAAGTGTACACACCAAGTTTAGTCATTATATATAAATTATTTGTCGATTTATGGGCTCAGAAATCTCGTATATTCCTGTTTATAAAAAGAGGCGGTGCCACGCCCATTTGCCAAAATTTTTGTGTTTTTCGTTTTATGTCCGCAGTTGGACTCCTGCTATAAAATTTCACTGATACATCTTTATATTTGACAGAGATATCGCTTAAAATGTTTTATTAGGTCACTTTATGTTTCTTATATATAAAAGTGGGCGTGGCCGTCAACCGATTTTGGCAGTTTTTCGTCCACATATTTGACTAAGTAAGTATATCACGCGTACCAAATTTCATCGATATATCTTTAACGGTTTCTGATTTATGACTCATAAAACTTTCAATGTTTGCCCCTTAATAAGTGGGCGTCGCACCGCCCATTTTCCAAAATTTTTGTGTTTTTTGTTTTATGTCCATAATTGGACTCATGCGACAAAATTTCAATGATAGATCTTTATATTTGACAGAGATATGGCTTAAAATGTTTTTATTAGGTCACTTTATAATACAAATATATAAAAGTGGGCGTGGCCGTCAACCGATTTTAACTATTTACGGTCCAAACGTTTGCCTAAGTAAGTAAATAACGCGTACCAAATTTTGTCGATATATCTTCAATGGTTTCTGAGTTATGACATATAAAACTTGCAAGGTTTGACCCTTAATAAGTGGGCGTGGCACCGCCCATTTTCCAAAATGTCATCAAATTTCTTCCTAGGGGCCTGAGCTCAATCCGTGGGTAAATTTTCATCGCTCCAGCTGTATTAGTGACTGAGATACCAAATTTCCGATTTTTTCTATATAGGAAAAGTGGGCATGTTCATGGTCCGATTTCGCCCATTTTCAATACCAACCGTCCCGGTCTCGATACCAACTTGCATTTCAAATTTCATCAAAATATCTCAATTTTTGCGCGAGTTAGAGTGTTTACAGACAGACGGACGGACGGACGGACATGGCTCAATCGATTCATCTTTTCACCCTGATCATTTTGATATATATAAGTCTATATCTATCTCGATTATTTCACTCTGTTACAATCCACCGTTATGTGATTAAAACTATAATACTCTGTGTACTAGTACAGCTGAGTATAAAAAGTGTCGAAAAAAGTGTCGCAACTTAGTGTGCTATCAAATTAACATAAAACTGCTTTATTTAAACTCTAAAGCGTAAATTAAGTGTTATTGCTGAGTGATTGTGCATATTGTTGTTGCATTGATCGCACAATAGCAAAAGCTCCCACACACAAAACTCCACCACAAACCTCTTTTTCACACTAAGTGGTGAATTAGTGTGGACACAAACCATTCGTGTAAAGTTTATACATAAGTATCAGAGCTGTAAAAAGCTGCAACCAGATTGTATTACAATCATAAAAAGTTGTACATATTACAAGCGCAGCCGGGTGCAAATGAATATAGACTAAAATATTCGTTTGCACCAGCGAGATGCCCCTCAACCATACTCCTCCTAAAGTAGGAGGTTCCCAACAGCGAGATACCCAACAAGTCCAAGTGCGAGATGCCCAACAAGCCCAAGTGCAACTACAGCACCAAACCCCGAGATCCCTGGGTACACCCCAACAAATGTCCCAACATCTAACCCCATCCCGCCTGCCTAGTACCAACGTACCAAACGTACAACAGCAGATCGAAACCCTCCAAAGGCAACTGGAAATTCTCTATGCCCAACAACAACAAGCCCAGAAACCCCAAACTGCAGGAAACTTGACAACTGCTACCCCAACCGACGAATGGAAGATCGTCAATCCCAAACGCCAACGCGAAAGCCCAAGTAAAAATACTGCCTCTAAAAAACAGGCTAAACTTGATAATTATTACTGGCTTGTAAGCCGCCAACCAAAGGAAAATGAAAATGAAAACAGATTTGCCTCCCTTGAAGTTCAGGAAACTAACCAACCAACTGAAAAAATACCCAAGCCGCCGCCAATATTTATAGACAAAGTTCTAAACATTCCCCCCCTAATGAGTTTACTACAAGAAGTTGCTCCAAACTCCTATGATCTAAAGCTCACAGGCAAAGATCAAGTAAAAGTACAAGCATCATCCCTGGATGCTTACAAAACCATAGTGTCACAACTGGAACAGAAGGGCACAGAGTTCCACACTTATAAAACAAAACAAGAACGTACCTTCAGAGTTGTTCTCAGAAACATGCACTCCTCAATAGACACAAAAGAAATTGTGGATTCTCTAAAAGATCTCGGTCACTCAGTCACAAACATTTGGAACATAAAACACAGAGTCACAAAAAATCCTCTCCCAATGTTTATCATTGAACTCAAACCCACCTCCAATAACAAGGAGATATATCAAATTAAAAGTCTCCTGCACTCAAGAATTGCTTTCGAGCCCCCACACCCGAAGCGTGAAATACCGCAATGCGCCAACTGTCAGCAATATGGCCACACAAAGTCCTACTGTCGTCGAAAATCAGTATGTATAAAATGTGCTGGAAACCAACTCTCCGCTGATTGTAAGCGAAAGACAAGATCTGAAGATGTCAAATGCGCTCTATGTGAAGGTAACCATCCAGCAAATTATAAAGGCTGTATGGTATACAAAAACATCCAAAGCGCCAAATACCCAACTCTGAGGAAAAAAGCTCCTGCACAGCCCCAAGAGAAACCACAACAGCCAATTCAAACCCCAACGCAGATTGAAACCCCAATTCAAATTGACCAATACCCAGCCACATATGCTCAGGCAGCAAAGAAAGGCGTAACACCCCGCTCGAACCCTAATAATGCCATTCCAAATAGTAATGAAACCCACACCCCAACGCAAAACACTAACGAAATGCGAGAAATGATAGACTTACTGAAACAAGTCATGCAGCAAATGACATCAATGATGAGCCTCCTCGTCACCCTCACGACTAAAAACTGTGCATCTTCAACCCGTTGAAAATTATCATTTGGAATGCCAATGGCCTATCCAAACACTTACTTGAAGTTAAAACTTTACTTCAGACCACGATATAGATATACTCCTCATATCTGAGACCCACTTTACTGACAAAAGCTACTTTGAAGTACCCAACTACAAGTTTTACCACACAAAACACCCCAGTAACAACGCTCATGGAGGCTCAGGTATCTTGATACGGAAAAGTATTAAACATTACAGCACGAATTCATTCCGTACAAATGCTATACAAGCCACAAATATTGTCATTGAAGACCCGAGCGGCCAGCTTACACTCTCTGCTATCTATAGCCCGCCGAGGCACTCTATCAGCACTGCAGAATATGAAAATTTCTTCAAAACTCTTGGAAATCGATTTCTAGCTGGGGGCGATTACAATGCCAAACACACGTTCTGGGGCTCTCGTCTCATTACCCCTAAAGGAAGACAACTATATAATGCTATTAGCAATCTCAGTTTAACTCCATTCTCTACTGGAACTCCCACTTATTGGCCAACAGATAAAAATAAAATACCCGACTTAATCGATTTCTGCGTGGTGAAAGGCGTGAATTCTTCAGATATAAATTGCAAATCGTGCTTTGAATTGTCTTCCGTCCACTCTCCAATCCTGGTAACAATTGATAAAAATTTTACACCGGCAGCGGAACAATGCAGCCTTTACAATAGGAAGACTGATTGGGAATACTTCCGACACATCATCACGTCTAATCTTGACTTAAAATTAGCCCTGAAATCTGCTGAAGATATAGAGGCAGCAGTCGAACATTTTAACAGCTGCATCCAACAAGCTGCATGGAAATCAACTCCCACCCTCATCAGACAAAAAAGGACAAGCGTTACCCGCAACATACAAGCTAAGCTCAAAGAAAAGCGACTCGCAAGGAAAAAATGGCAACAAACCCGTCACCCCGACGACAAGAAAAGATTGAATGCTTTCACCAAATAACTCAAAAATATCCTCAAAATTGAACACAACAGACAAGTTCAACAATATCTCAGTAATATTGATGCAACAGCTGCAACTGATTACTCCCTTTGGAAAGCTGCTGGTGGGCTAAAAAGGCCGATTTTCTACAATTCTCCAATACGAATGGAAAATAACGAATGGGCGAAAAGTGACGCAGAGAAGGCAAATGCTTTTGCACGCCACCTAAAATCAGTATTCACCCCACATGATATTGAACCCCCACTAAGCACAACAACAGAAGTGAAAAATACTCTGAGTCATCCCTATCAAATGGACCTCCCCATAAAACGATTCGCAATATCGGAGGTAAAAACCGTAATAGCGATGCTCAACCCAAAGAAAGCTCCTGGGTACGATATTATTAATGGCAATGTACTAAAACACTTACCTTACGAAGGCATAAAATTTCTCACCCAACTTTTTAATGCAGTACTAATAACTGCATTCATACCCCCTCAATGGTAAGTCGCTCAGATGAAAATGATTCTGAAACCAGGAAAGCCCCCTGATACGGCAGCGTCTTACAGACCCTTAGTCTGCTGCCCATTGTCTCAAAAGTCTTGGAAGTTCTCTTCCTTAAAAGACTCCTACCCAAAATAGAAGAGCGTAACATTATACCTAATCACCAATTTGGCTTCAGAAGAGGACACGGAACAATTGAACAAGTACATAGACTTACCGAGAAAATCTACTCTGCCTTTGAGCAAAAAAAATACTGTACAGCTGCCTTTCTAGATATATCCAAAACTTTTGATCGCGTATGGCACGACGGCCTGCTCTATAAAATAAAAAATACTCTCCCTACAAGCTACTTTCTATTTATACAATCTTATCTAAAAAATCGTTACTTTTTCGTCAAAGAAGGAGCAGAGCAGTCTGAGCTTTACGAGAGTTTAGCAGGCGTCCCGCAAGGTAGTGTAATGGGCCCAATACTGTACCTACTTTACACATACGACCTCCCAATAGCAGAAGGAGTCACTATCGGCACTTTTGCCGATGACACTGCTGTACTGGCTTCAGACCTCAACCCTAACGTCGCCTCACTCAAGCTTCAAAGAAGTTTAAATAAAATTACCCATTGGCTGAAAGACTGGCGGATAAAGTCAAATGAATCAAAATCTGTTCAAGTGACGTTTACCACTAGACGTAACACTTGCCCACCCGTAAAACCCAATGGCATTGATATACCGCAAAGTGACGTAACAAAGTACCTGGGTATGCATCTCGACAGAAAACTAACATGGAGAACCCACATATTCACCAAACGAAAAGCTCTTGGTATAAAACTGAGAAATCTTTATTGGCTCATGAATCGAAACTCCCAACTATCAATCGACAACAAACTCCTGCTCTACTCAGCTATCTTAAAATCCATCTGGACCTATGGCATACAGCTATGGGGAACCGCAGCAAACTCAAATATAGAGATTCTCCAAAGATTCCAATCGAAAACCATTAGAATGATTGTAAATGCGCCCTACTACGTCACGAACGACCAACTACATCGTGACCTAAAGATACCTACTATCTCTCAAGAAATCAGAAAGTATGCTGCATCATACAAAATGAGAATATTAGCTCACCCCAACCCACTCGTTCTAGCCCTGACGGCAAGACCAACCAATTTCGTACGCCTCAAAAGAAAATCATTTACAGATCTTTGTTGATGCACTACAATAAATGGATGCGTTACTGAGAGCAATCCATACATGCTAACCATGTTTATTAAGTCATTATTAATTACTAATTACTTTTAACGAACCACAAAATTGTTAGATGTATTTTATTTATACAGTTGGCAAAATATATTGGATGCTAAAAAAAAAAAAAGTATGTTGTCTTCAGTTGACTGTCTGCCAAAGCATTATAGTCATCATGCTCTGTATTCAATAATTTACTATATTTTATTCTAAAACAGTCTTTAAGTTTAGCAATCAACTGATCTCTCTCTACTCCTCTTTCTAACTGGAGATCAGGATGACGAGCGTCATAATGGCGCTTAAGATGAAATACGTCTTTGCATTTTAAAACATGGCTGCATACAAGACACTCAGCATCATTAAAAATATTTAGACAAAAAAAGAAATCGTTTTCAAACTCCATCTACCTGATCAATAAAATATAATTTGCATTTATACTCAGTGTACCATTAAATAATCAAGCAATGCGGTATCAACCTGCTACATTTAATGCTTGCATGAAACTGAATAAAATTTGATTTTTTTGTGCTCTGCTTGTTGACGTTCGTGTTGTGTGCGTGTAATTACAGCCGAAAATACTTCGACTCCCAGGAAAATATTTGCCGGCCGTTGATCTATAACATTGGTGGGCAAATGAAATGTAAGCATGGATTGGTAACCGCGAGCGTAAAGTGGCTACCATGGGACAAAGAACATTTGCAGTCAGTTGATTAACAAACAACAGCGAAGCAACATCGTGCGCCGCTTGATTGTTTTATGATACTATTTATGCGCGTACCTATATGTGTTTCTCACTCGCAGTGAAAAATTATTTAGAATTGCCCTAAATGCTTTCATTCATTAAATAGCGCATAATTTACTATTGGATAAAAAATAAAAGCAAAGCGACGATACGTGTCATCCCTTTGCTTGCTGAAACACAACTGACATGAAAATTCTGTTCTAACACCACTGTGACTCAATTCATTTTTCGCTCTCAACAGCAACTGAAATAAGAGCGTAAGAATACGTGTGCTGAGAGTAACTGCTCATATGAGTCAAAACGCCCATCAGTGATCTATAACCTCAGCTTTAAATTTGAACAGAAAATAGCAGGCACATTTCCGCTACACGGAAATGGCAAACCGGAAACAGCAAAATGTAAAAACGTTGACCCGGCTTAAATCTGAATATTTTTGGATATTTGAATATTTTGAATGACCCCGAAATATTTCTGCGCAATATTGGTATCAAATGAAAAACGAAAATCAGGGCTACAATATAGGTATGTATATCCTCCATGTTATGCTCAACCCGGTGCCCTAGGAAAACGGAAAGGAAAAGGGACGGGAAGGAGAGGGAATTTTTAATAAATTAAACATAGTTTAAAAAATTTCATAAAAATAAAACAAAGTAACAAGCATGTATGCACATTTTATTCAATATGGATTTAACTAAAAAAAAAATTTTTTAGAGAAAACGCAAACAAACTTTATAATTTCAAATAGTTTCCTTCTACGGCTAACTACAAAATCACTTTTATTTCCGCCATTTTTATCTTTTTGGGTATTTTATAAGACTAGACTCAAAGGCATGAGCCAGTTATTGAAATATATGCCAAAATCCCAGAAATCGAAAATTTCGAGTTAAATCCCTATTCCATAAAACGTGCGATACCTATGTACATAATTTTTTATGTAGTAAAAGAAGTTAACTTCTATCACGTGTACTATGCTACACGCAGGTTTTTTTTTTGTAATTTAGTTTTTTTTAATAAAAATGGGAAACATATTTAAATAAATGGGATAACCATAATTAGTGAACTAGTACCTACCTTCCTAGGACTTATTCAGACAAAGTGCAACATTTCATTTCATATCAGTGAAGATACAAATATAAACGCTTTATACCAAGTGCTTAATCGGTCGTCTAAGAATTGCAGAAATATGCAAAGCCGTCGGCAAATTAACGAACGAAGGAAACACATCGATTTTTTTTTTATACCAGTTGAACGGCTAATAGAAAACAAACTAGTTTGCTTTGTCCGTCTCCTACCAGTTGACCAGCTAGTTTACTTTCATACCAGTTCACGTTTTCGCTGCAGAGTATGTAGGTAGGTACGTACTTCTTAGGCGAATCGTGCGAATCTCCGAGTCCATCTATGTATATAATACATATATACATATGTTCTTACATACATACATACGAAATGCTGTATTTTCTGTTTCTGCATGGCAGTCAGTTATCAAATCTACCTACATATGTTCACAAGTAAACGGAATTAAAATAATAAAAATGTGCCGCGATGCTATTGAAGTCATGTTGGAAAAATAATAAATTTCCAGATTATGTACATACATATAAATATACATATATATGTATGTGGTTTGAAAATGGAATGAAAGCAATTAAAAAAGGAATATATGGAAAAGTTACCTGTGTTCAATAACGAACGAAGGAAATTGTTACCTACGAATTTTTCATAAATAGTGTAATTTTCATATGGAGGACTGCCATTTTTACGAAAAATTCGTAACAATT
This sequence comes from Urophora cardui, assembly GCA_960531455.1. Taxonomy (NCBI): domain Eukaryota; kingdom Metazoa; phylum Arthropoda; class Insecta; order Diptera; family Tephritidae; genus Urophora; species Urophora cardui. Next base: position 74,456,954 of record OY482671.1, on the reverse strand, counting down.
TTTGTTATTGAACAGAGCTATTTTCAACAAGTCAATAATTGGAAGTGGCAATAAAAAATTAAGGAAGCATTAGAAAAAGATACTATGTATGTATGTAGTTACTTGTGTACATAAGAGTGTATGTATACAGTTGAAATATATGTATGTATGTACAAAAACATATACATACATCCATACATAAACTATTTGTGTACATCAGCTGCCTGAAACTGCGATGAGGATAATGATGCTTCGTATCTTTTGATGTATGTAGGTACGAATGTACATATGGATGTATGTATGTATAACACAGGGTTGCGTGATTTCGAATCAATTTTAATTTCAAATCAACTTTCAAATAAGGAATCAGCTTGATTCGTGATTCAAAATACATACTTTCAAATAAAAGATAATTTTTATTTGTGATTCATTTCACAAAAGAATCAAAAATACACTTTGATTCGTTATTCAAACTATTTTCAAATAAAAGATAAATTGATTCCTGATTCAATAAATATCTTTCATTCGAACAAAATTTTTGATTCGAATAAAATTTTTGATCTCTGATTCGAATCAAAAATATTTTTCGAATCTTGATTCTAAATAAATCCTTGATTCGAGTCCAATCTTTGATTCGAATCAGAAAATTATTTTGAATCAAAAATTTATTTAGAATCGAAAATTTCATTTCACTCGTTATACTTATGTACATATGTATATATGTAAGTATATAAATATGTATGCATGTACATATGTTCGCGCAAATGCTTGGATAAGGCCAAGGCCGTTTTTAGGGAGGGGGAAAATTGGGTGTTTGAAACCCCCTCGAAATTCTGGTAGCTAAATTTTACTTCTATCATATTCAAAGTCATAGATTGAAAACACCAGTTTACAAATAATTAATTTGAGAAAATACCCAGCATTTCAGGTATAGGGGATGATTGGTATGAACCTGCTGAGGTCGAAACCATTTTTTTATGGTTATTGTTTTGAGATAACAGTAATTTTGGGTTTTCTTGGTTATAACATATTGTTCAAAACTGTTTTTCGAAAGATCCCATATATGGGTATGTGCGTTGATATAGTCACATTTCACCTACTTCCAATACTAACTTGTCAAAGTCAAAATTTTATTGATTTTTTGCGATTTTTGAAAAATTTTTGATATTTATTAGGTTTTTTATAAGAAGTTGTAAAACTCAGGAGTTTTATTTTTTTTTAAATTATTCTGTTCTATTGCAACCATTTTAAGCGTAATATTAACAAGTAAGGAAGCCTAAGTTCGAGTGGAATCGAACATTAGATACTCAGCTGTATGCGTTCATTGTTTGTTGGCGTTTGATGGAAACACGGTGTATTTTATATAAAGCGAGTGCTGCATAAAGTGGGCGTAGCCGCGCCCACTTTCAACATTTTTATCAGTCATCCAACTAAGCATATAAATATTATTCTTTATGTAACATTTCATTCCTTTATGACTTCTAGTTACAAAGATGTCACGTTACAAATTCCCAAAGAGTGTTCCAGAAATATCTTTCTTAAAAAGTAGGCGTGGTCATAAACCGATTTCAATAAATTTTTGCGTGGCTATTAACACATGTTATAAAAGTGTATAAACCAAGTTTCGTCATAATATCTCAATTATTTGTCGAGTTATAGGCTAAGAAATCTCGTATATCCCTTTGCGTAAAAAGAGGCGGTGCCACGCCCATTTTCCAAAATTTTTCTATTTGTTGTTTCCGGTCTATTGTAGAAATCATACCACAAAATTTAAATGAATTATCTTTACATTTGACAAAGATATCGCTTAAAATGTTTTTTTAGGTCACTTTATAATACCCATATATAAAAGTGGGCGTGATCGTCGACCGATTTTGCTAAAATTTTCAACAGGTATTACCACATGTAATGAAAGTGTACACACCAAGTTTAGTCATTATATATAAATCATTTGTCGATTTATGGGCTCAGAAATCTCGTATATTCCTGTTTATAAAAAGAGGCGGTGCCACGCCCATTTTATAAAATTTTTGTGTTTTTCGTTATATGTCCGCAGTTGGACTCCTGCTATAAAATTTCACTGATACATCTTTATATTTGACAGAGATATCGCTTAAAATGTTTTATTAGGTCACTTTATGTTTCCCATATATAAAAGTGGGCGTGGCCGTCAACCGATTTTGGCAGTTTTTCGTCCACATATTTGACTAAGTAAGTATATCACGCGTACTAAATTTCATCGATATATCTTTAACGGTTTCTGATTTATGACTCATAAAACTTTCAATGTTTGCCCCTTAATAAGTGGGCGTGGCACCGCCCATTTTCCAAAATTTTTGTGTTTTTTGTCCATAATTGGACTCATGCGACAAAATTTCAATGATAGATCTTTATGATGTATTGTGGAACGATTTTCCGTCATCCCTTGTCAAGTTTGGTTTGGAGACAAACCGGTTTCGGCTAATATGCGCCATCTTCAGTGTCTTCTTTCGTTCTGAGTTATTTTGTGTAAGTTCGATAGTATTTATAGTAACTAACTTCCGTCGTTTTGTTCAGGTACTTCGTGTTCATGTGATGTGTTCGTGCATTCGTGCGTTCGGGTGACGTGTGTGTGAGTCTGTGTTGTGTGTTTAGGTATGCAAATCTATTTTTTGTCATATTTTCATTATTGTACCCTCATTAACCAAGTAGGTAAAAGTCCGTTATTGTCCGTTTGTGTGTTGTTTTGTTTATGTCGATTTTAGGTCTTTTGTCCTCTTTCGGGTATAGTAGCTTAAGCGGTTCAAATAATGTATCCGATGCGGTGTTTATTTGTTCATTTATTATTTTACCTACGAATGTTTTTTGTTTGTATATCTCCATATTTTCTAATATGTTAAGCCGTCTTCCTTTATGCTGTATGTGGAGAACTTTAGCTGTTTTTCCTATTTTCATGGGTGTACACTTTTTTTCTGCCATGTGGTTGGCGAAATTTGATTCCACTGTCGTTGATGATTTTCTTATTTTCTTATTGTAATCCCTTATGTGTTCTCGATATCTCGTCTTGATTTGGCGTCCTGTTTGTCCTATATAACTGTTTTGGCATTCGCAAGTCAATTTGTATATACGCCTTGTTTGTCAAAGAGGTCTTCCTTGTTAATGTTGTTTCGTAGAAGTTCTCCCATATTGTTCCTCGTTTTAAATGCTGCATTAATGTTATATTTTTGGAAAACTTTAGCCAACTTGTAAGATGTTGCTCCGGTATATGATAGGACTGCCCATTTCTTCTCTTCTTTTTCTTCGGTTTCTGACTTTCTTGAATTTATGTTTTTTTGTATTTTCTTCACTAAACTTTTTTGATATCCGTTGTTCTCTGCGATTGTGTATATTGTGCTCAGTTCCTTGTTGTAAGCTTCTTTTTCTAACGGGGTTCGTTCAAGTCGTGTTAATAAATGTCTGAAAGCGGCGTTCTTGTGCTGTTGAGGATGGTTAGATTTATTGTGTATTATTGTATCTGTTGCTGTGGGCTTTCTGTATATTTCGTAAGTAAATTTGTTTGTCTCTTTGTTTATTTTAATTGTTAGGTCCAGGTAGTTGATTTTTCCATTTTTCTCTGTATCCATAGTGAATTTTATATTTTTGTGTTGGCTGTTGAGGTGCTCCAAAATTTGTTGTTCTTTATTTCCCGATATTAGGCAGATGATGTCATCTACATACCTGGCATAAAAATTGACTCCCAAATTTGCCGTCAGTTCTTCCATATAATAATTTATGCCAGGTATGTAGATGACATCATCTGCCTAATATCGGGAAATAAAGAACAACAAATTTTGGAGCACCTCAACAGCCAACACAAAAATATAAAATTCACTATGGATACAGAGAAAAATGGAAAAATCAACTACCTGGACCTAACAATTAAAATAAACAAAGAGACAAACAAATTTACTTACGAAATATACAGAAAGCCCACAGCAACAGATACAATAATAATAATAATAATAATAATACAATGGCGCTATTATAACTCTGACGAGTTTTATGGCCGAGCTTCTCTCCCAATTCGAGGTGTGCTCCTTTTTTTGTTTTTCCTACTAATTGGGTGGACCTACAGTTTTATGCCGGCTCCGAACGGCGAATGCATTTTTTGTGGAAGCTTTTTCATGGCAGGAATACTCTCGGAGGGTATGCCGCCCACTGCCGAGAGGTGACCGCTGCTCTTAAAAAACCCAAGAATTGGATTTTTACTAATTGAAAAATTGTTTTGGTGTTTGGCTCGGACCGTGGTTTGAACCCGAGACCTCTGGCACAGCAGGCGAGCACTCTACCCACTGCACCACAGCGGCCACAGATACAATAATACACAATAAATCTAACCATCCTCAACAGCACAAGAACGCCGCTTTCAGACATTTATTAACACGACTTGAACGAACCCCGTTAGAAAAAGAAGCTTACAACAAGGAACTGAGCACAATATACACAATCGCAGAGAACAACGGATATCAAAAAAGTTTAGTGAAGAAAATACAAAAAAACATAAATTCAAGAAAGTCAGAAACCGAAGAAAAAGAAGAGAAGAAATGGGCAGTCCTATCATATACCGGAGCAACATCTTACAAGTTGGCTAAAGTTTTCCAAAAATATAACATTAATGCAGCATTTAAAACGAGGAACAATATGGGAGAACTTCTACGAAACAACATTAACAAGGAAGACCTCTTTGACAAACAAGGCGTATATACAAATTGACTTGCGAATGCCAAAACAGTTATATAGGACAAACAGGACGCCAAATCAAGACGAGATATCGAGAACACATAAGGGATTACAATAAGAAAATAAGAAAATCATCAACGACAGTGGAATCAAATTTCGCCAACCACATGGCAGAAAAAAAGTGTACACCCATGAAAATAGGAAAAACAGCTAAAGTTCTCCACATACAGCATAAAGGAAGACGGCTTAACATATTAGAAAATATGGAGATATACAAACAAAAAACATTCGTAGGTAAAATAATAAATGAACAAATAAACACCGCGTCGGATACATTATTTGAACCGCTTAAGCTACTATACCCGAAAGAGGACAAAAGACCTAAAATCGACATAAACAAAACAACACACAAACGGACAATAACGGACTTTTACCTACTTGGTTAATGAGGGTACAATAATGAAAATATGACAAAAAATAGATTTGCATACCTAAACACACAACACAGACTCACACACACACACACGTTACCCGAACGCACGAATGCACGAACACATCACATGAACACGAAGTACCTGAACAAAACGACGGAAGTTAGTTACTATAAATACTATCGAACTTACACAAAATAACTCAGAACGAAAGAAGACACTGAAGATGGCGCATATTAGCCGAAACCGGTTTGTCTCCAAACCAAACTTGACAAGGGAGGACGGAAAATCGTTCCACAATACATCATATTCCTACCCTGTCGGAAAAACAAGCAACCAAAAAGTTATAGATCTTTATATTTGACAGAGATATGGCTTAAAATGTTTTTATTAGGTCACTTTATAATACAAATATATAAAAGTGGGCGTGGCCGTCAACCGATTTTAACTATTTACGGTCCAAACGTTTGCCTAAGTAAGTAAATAACGCGTACCAAATTTTGTCGATATATCTTCAATGGTTTCTGAGTTATGACATATAAAACTTGCAAGGTTTGACCCTTAATAAGTGGGCGTGGCACCGCCCATTTTCCAAAATGTCATCAAATTTCTTCCTAGGGGCCTGAGCTCAATCCGTGGGTAAATTTTCATCGCTCCAGCTGTATTAGTGACTGAGATACCAAATTTCCGATTTTTTCTATATAGGAAAAGTGGGCGTGTTCATGGTCCGATTTCGCCCATTTTCAATACCAACCGTCCCGGTCTCGATACCAACTTGCATTTCAAATTTCATCAAAATATCTCAATTTTTGCGCGAGTTAGAGTGTTTACAGACGGACAGACGGACGGACGGACAGACGGACGGACATGGCTCAATCGATTTATCTTTTCACCCTGATCATTTTGATATATATAAGTCTATATCTATCTCGATTATTTCACTCTGTTACAATCCACCGTTATGTGATTAAAACTATAATACTCTGTGTACTAGTACAGCTGAGTATAAAAAGATTCAGTGTATATTTTATTTTTGGCGATTTTTTTCAGGTGAAACAAAAAGGATATTTTATGGTCGAAAAACTCGGTTATATGAAAACGACTTCACAGATCAAAGGACATTAGAGGGAAATATATAGCTTTCCAAGCAGTGTTTGCCAGCATAACAGCAAACAGTCTCAAAAAATAAGCTGTTGCTGTTCTACGAAAGTTATCATTATCTTTTGAGAACTTTTAAATTTCGAAGTCGAAACACAGAACAGTCGAACATATATTTTTGTTTGTTTGTGCTGTTGCTTTACTGTATAATTTCAAACAGATCAGTCAACAGCAAAGCACAGATAAAAGCCCAAATTACATTAGCTATGTGGCAGTGGGCAGTGACGGTTTTAGAAACATCTGATGCGTCTAATGTGAGCAATGACTGCCAGAACAAACACAATACAACGTTGGCAGTATTTGGCAGTGATTTCTTTATATATTAGGTCTGTTTCCCTTTACCTTGGACACGTGGTTACATAAATTTACTTACCATTTTCATGTCCACTTTTTTCAATTAAAATAATCAATGATGTATTGTGGAACGATTTTCCGTCATCCCTTGTCAAGGGAAATCGTTCCACAATACATCATATTCCTACCCTGTCGGAAAAACAAGCAACCAAAAAGTTATTAAAATAATCAACCTTGTTTTATTTTTTCCTCTGCTCTTTCTTGTTCTTTGCTTTTTCATCCCGCCAGCAAAATTTGCTAGTGGAAATCAACTAAGTAAAAATTAAATTATCTCCCGCTTGCTTGCATCAAAGTATGGAAACACAAAATTAGTAAAAATATATTACATTGGATAGTACGGAAACAGACATACATAAGTTCACATCAACACTTAGAAGTTGGCTGCGATTCAAGGCAGCGTCAGCGAATTTAGTTCTGGGCTAAACGGAGCATTGATACCAGCTGCCACTGTTGTATTCTGTGCCGCTTCATTGCAAACCGTAATTTCTAAAAATCAGCTGATTTCGAAAAACGATCGCTGCCACTGCCACAGCGCTATTGTAATTCCGGCTAAACGGAGTTTCAGTTTTCAATACGGCTTTTTGATTTTTTTGGTTTTGTGTGTTACAATTTCGATTGTGTTCCCATAAATTGAAAAAAAAAAAAAAAACAACAACAGTATTGTAAACACTAGAAATTCCGCTTGCCTTTTGCTGTTCTGTAAAAATTTACACAATACAGCAACAGTCGACAGTATTTTTTTGAAACTGAAGGCTGCGCAGTTGCTTCTATTTTTTATTCTGTTGCGCTGTTTATTTGTTAATTTTCAAATGAAAATGAAATTCAAAGGAAATGAAAAAAGTTGAAAGTAATTTCAAACCCTGCTATACCAGAGGTCTCGGGTTCAAACCCCAGTCCGAGCAAACACCAAAAAAATTTTTCTAATTAGTAAAAATTCAATTATTGGGTTTTTTTAAGAGCAGCGGTCACCTCTCGGCAGTGGGCGGCATACTCTCCGAGTGTATTTCTGCCATGAAAAAGCTTCTCACAAAAAATGCATTCGCCGTTCGCAGCCGGCATAAAACTGTAGGTCCACCCAATTAGTAGGAAAAACAAAAAAGGAGCACACCTCGAATTGGGAGAGAAGCTCGGCCATAAAACTCGTCAGAGTTATAATAGCGCCATTGTATTATATTATTATTATTATTATTCGTCATAACATATCAATTATAGGTAATAATTATTTTTTGAGTTATGGGCTCCGAAATCTCGTAGATTCCTTTGTCCAAAAAGGGGCGGTGTCACGCCCATTTTCAAAAGTTTTTCTGTTTTTTGTTTCCGGCCTATTGTGGGACTCATGCCACAAAATTACAATCAATTATCTTTATATTTGACAAAGATTTCGCTTACAATGGGTCATATTAATAAAAGCCAAGCATTTGCTTTTGCATAAGATTTCAAATTTTATATACACAAATTCTCTATCAAATGCAGAAAAATGTTTACAACCAAAAAAATTTCTTGGGTATAATTTTAAGCATCAGAGTATGCAGTTTCAGAAAAGTTAGAGAACATTTAAATTTATGATGTATGGGTCTGGATCAGTGTTCTGCTTCGAGTAAGGTTTTCGGCTCATCGATCTGACACAGTGCAATGCAACTCATACACATGATGTTTACCCGAATAAGCGATACGAGTAAAGCTTTTGTACGTTCGATGTCAAACGAACAAATGTTTGGTTGAAAAGAAATGTACAAACCAATGATTTGTACATAAATAGAAATTATCGTTTGATCGATCGGTGTACGATCATGTACATTTTTAATATGTGTGTCGTATAAATATATGTATGTACATACATATATATGTATTTATGTATGCTGGATTTAGTTTTAAAGCCGTTTTTCTTGCATTTTCAATTCTTTATTTTCTGTAATCTTTGTATGAGTGCGGATCAGCCGCTTTATTTTACATATCAAAAATTTAAATAAACGATTAAAAACTTTTCAAAACGATAAAATGAAAAATCAATTTGTTTTTATTTTCATTAGTAGATACTTTTTTATTTAATTTTTAATATAAAATTAGAAAAGCTATTATATAAAAGGAAAAAATTCGTGCATACAAATTAAGCATTATTTCATTTCTTTATTCTTGTTTTCATTAATACTTTTTTATTTAGTTTTTAATATTAAATTAGAAAAATTAATATATAAAAGGAGAAACTTCGTGCTTACGTATTATGTAAAATATTTTCATTTCTTAAAACTGAATTAAAAAAAAAGCATATTGTCTATAAGCGCAGGAGCTAGGCGGTTGCGCTTTTCGACTATTATATTACCAGCAAGTGAAAATGTGCGCTCACTTGCTGCACTGCTAGCTGGAATGGATAATATTTTAAGGGCAAAATTATAAAGAGTTGGAAACTAATTTTTATGATTTTCCCACCACTGCATGGCATCAAAATTATTTTCGAAGGCTGTTTGCCAATCGGTAACATTTTTCTCTATGGCAAAATGAGGTAGAAAATTTTTGCCATGTTGAAAAAAAACCCATTTTGCTGTGCCAAACGGAAGAGAAAATTTTGACAGTTACAAAGATACACATTTGGGCGAAAACGGGCAACGATACAATTTTAAACCGTAAAATGCATATAATTGTTGATGGCAGTATTAATGGAACAGAAGAAATGTATTCATGTAACGATTTGATGTTATTTTGTATTTAAATATTTGTGTTACTTATATGTGTATGTATTTACAAAATGTCAAAATTTTACCTAGCCCATTGGTAAAATTATGACGTTCAAATCCACCACGAATACTGTCAAAATTTTACTCCCTTATGTCAAAATTTCATTTTTTCAACCGATTGGCACACGGCCGAATTGTACAAATTCATTAATTTGACACCCGTTTTCGTCTTCAATTTCACAAAAAACTTCCCACACTTCACTGCGGCCTTTTCTTTTATTAGATTTTTTGTAAACACCACTTTTAAGTTTTTTGCTACAGTCGAATGATCGTATAAACATGCAATGATCGCGATCGATCAACTGATCGATCGGTTCGTTATAGTATGTACATATGTATACTCGTTCGATCATACAGCGGTCGTATCGTTCAACCTGTACATATGTTTGTTTCAAACCAAACCGTTCGATCGCTGTGTTGTTTAGTATGAAAGCATACAAACGAGCTGTAGCTCGTACGTTTACGGTTTGCCGGCTATCAAACGTACGTACACAATGAGTTGTATGCTATATCCGAACTTCAAACTGATCGAAGCAGAACTCTGGTCTGGATATCTGTTTCAGCAAATATGTTTATCTTAGCGAAAAATGTATGCGAATGCAACCCAAAATTAAAAACCCCCCCAAGGCTAATTCCTGCGCACGGCCCTGGCCTGAACCATTAGGATTTTTTAAATTTTGCATGTACACTAGTCTACTCTAACTACTTCCGAAGAGAAATGGTTGGAAATTTTATTACAAATGGTGGAAAAATGGTATTAAACTATGCATGTAATTTCCTTTAAAATTCTTACAAAAATGTTGCATATACGCCACTGCATCTATACTAGGGATTCCAATTTTTCCGATTTTTACAATCCCGTGATTTTCGAGATTTTTTTAATAATCCCGGGTTTTATCCCGGGATTTGGACTTTAATTACACAGGCCGACAAAGTTTCCAAAAAATTTTCTAACTCAAATAAAATTCTACTTTTCTAAAGGATTTCGGTGCGCTGATTCTGAATCTGAAGTCGAATTTTCGGTAATACGTGTAGGTTTTGAGATATTGATGTCCAAAGAGACGTAAAATGCGATTTTTTGCTATATTCACTGCTCAATCTGTTAAATTACTTACTTTCATTAAAAGATGATTGCAGCTATTGAAAGAACGATCATTTCTCTTGAAAACAGCGCTTTGCTTTATCGGGTATGTTATTCAGATATCTACGTTGTCTTCAAAAAAAATGATCGTGCTTTCAATAGATGTAATCAGTTTTTAATGAAAGTGATTAATTTTAAAAATATTGAGGAGTGAATATGACCACAAACTGCGTTTTTCGCCTCTTTGGAAATGAATATCTCAAAAACTACACCGAAATCCTTTTTAATCCCGAGATCCCAGGATTAAAATCCCTAATCCATACGTAAAACTAGCTTAGAAATAAACATCAAGAAATGTAAAAATCAAGTATAACAATTATTTTTGATGGAAAGAGTAAGAATCAAGAAATAATAATTATGCTTGAGTAAAAAAATTAAAATTAAATAATAATAATTACTTTTGATCGAAAAAATATAAATCGAAGAATAATGATTACACATGCTGATGTAAATTATTTCGCTTATAATGATTAAAATCGGATGTCAAATAACAAAGTTACAAAAAAAAAAATTATCCCAAACCCTCTCAAGTTGATAGTCTCAACATAAGCTACAAATCTTGGGGCGGACTTTTACGGCTTTTTTCGTTTCCACATGGTTCGGTCATCACTCAGAGTTTTTCGTTCATAAAATATCACTTGTTTCACTTGTAAAAAATCACCAAAAATGAAGTATTTATAGAATCTTTTTAATATTACGCTTAAAGTGTTTGCAATAGAACAGGCTAATTTTTAAATGAATAAAACTTTCTTGATTTTTACAACTTCTTATAAAAAACTTAATTTGAAAAGTTTTGTATCTTCTAAAAAGCACTTTAGAAACCAGAGGGGGTTTTAAAGTATTTTTTATTTGACATACATTTCTGATTCAAAATATTTTTTTGATTCGAACCAAATAAATAATTTTGATTTGAAATCAAAGTCTGAATCAAGAATCAAAAAATATTTTTGATTCTTTTGAGAAATAAATCACAAATCAAATTTCTCTTTTATTTGAAAATAGTTTGAATCACGAATCAAATGGATTTTTGATTCTATTTTGAAACGAATCACAAATAAAAATTAACTTTTATTTGAAAACATTTTAAATCAAGAATCAGAAAATATTTTTGATTCGTGATTCAGCCAAATCAAAATCACGCAACACTGGTATAACATACACATATACCAAGCAAAAAATTTACGCCTTATTTAGGAATTATTACGGAAGATTTAAAGGTTAATGAAATAAGGCCTGAAAATTTTCAGGGAAGCTAAGTTGTATGGGCAAAGGCTTAAAATAAGGCTGATTTTCCTGAGTTGATGTCATTAGGCCATAAATAATAGGTACTCTCTCTCTCTCTGAGAGCACACCTTATTCATAAGGCTTATCCACATGCGAAATAACACTTATTTAATATTTTATTATGGCCTGATAAACAGGCCTTATGTGGTGTATTTATACCTTATTAATGCCTTATGAATAAGGTGCTTTTTGTTTAGCTATATAATAGACTTTTTATGCACAATTTAAGCGTTGCGGCATTTTAATAATAAAAAATATATTGCCCTTTCGAAAGGGAAATAAAGCACACATCGCCGAATAGGCCGCGGGCATTCTTTCCCTTTCTGAATGGAACAAAACCCACGGACTTAATTGAATTTTATTCGCGGGCGCTATTTCCTTTTTTTGGAAATAACGCCAGCGGGCGCTAATTCAAAAATGAGCTGCTGTATTTCATATTGTGAACCATTTGCTATATTACAGACTTAAATTGGATGATAAATCGGTGCAGTGAAATAACGCCCAAAAAAGGGCGTTATTTCTCTGCACCTGATAAATCTTCTATACATTTTATTTTTTTTAATTTTGGATATGTCATTATAAATGTAATTTCAAAAATGCACTTTTAGCCAGTTAGGAGAATAATTAAAAAACGCGAAGGCGCGCGTGAAATTAACTTCTGTTAATGAGATCTGATAAAGAATAGGATAGTTCATAAGACAAAAAAAAACCAGGATACCTTTTTTTGTTTTTTTGTTTAAGCTTAAACTTGAAGCAAGAAAATTTTGTTCTATGTTTTTTTCTCGATATTTGAAAAATCATATAAAATCAGATTTCAAAGCCAGAAGAAATGAGATTACTTCCTAAAAAAGTAGAGGTTATTTTCTATTTTTAGATGTTAAAACCAAATATATGCGTCGATAAATGGCTTAGATAGAGCATTTTGTAACAGGTCATAAAATTCATAATTCATTTGGCATATTTTTTGTTCAATTTTGAGCACCCCGTACGGCTAAACGAAAAGGAACTAAAAAAAATTTACATGAGCTTTATTTTGTCCCATAAAATATCTATCGATTGCAGATAAACTAAAATTTTCTATTTAATAAAGGATTTATGGAACACTTTCATGAAATTTTTGCATTTTGCTATGCTTTTGCGGCAGAGGCACCATAGTGAGTCATGTGAGTGTTTCCACCTCCGCCAAAGGAACGTCAGTGGGCGGGTAATAACACTTCCGTTACCTTTAGACATCATTGTAGTAATTATTTCATTATTTTGTAGCATATTTTATGAATTTTGTATTAAGCAGAGAAATCAAGTGGAGGTATACTTGTCGGTAGTAATAACACACCGACAAAAGGCATACACCTGGGGGTTTCCACCTCATTTGTGTGTAGAATACATTGGGCGGGTGGTTTCCATATCTGTCGAAGGAAGGTGCCTCAAAATAATTCGTCAAAATTTAAAATTTTTATAAAAATGCAAAAACAGGGATTTGTTAGTACAAACTTAATGAAAAAAATAATGAAATTCGGTTTATAACGTTTCATTTGAGCGTTAGATCACATATGCAAGTCAACTATTGTTGGACAAAAACGAAATAAAATGTTCAGATTCGCCTGATTCCGATAAATGATCAATTGTACATAATAATATACTCCTATACCAAGCTTCAATTTAATATCTCACAAACTGAGGGAAAACTGTAACCAGAAAATTTTTTTTGTCCAAATATTGTATATATTGGTGCTGAATATGAAACGCTATTCCGTAAAATACCTGGAAAAAGTAAATTTCAGGAAGTTAAAGATGTCTTCATATGAGATTTCTTCATCTTTGTAAACTTATCTGAGAATTTTAAAAAAATTTAAGAAATTCATCATCAGAGAAAATGGCAATAAAATTATGTCCGTTGGTTTATTTCGTATTATAATCACTTTTAGGCCTATGAATTGATTGTTATTATTTAAATCGCACCAGACAAGGAGCTAAATGTCTTTGGTTTGCATATTTGGTATTCGGAATCAAAATTCGAAGCAAAAGAAACATTCGAGCAGAAAACGGATGTCTTTTTTGTTTTATGTTGGACTCATGCCACGAAATTTCAATGATATATCTTTATATTTGGCAAATATATCACTTAAAATGTTATTATTAAAAAGTGGGTGTGGCTGTCAACCGATTTTGACAATTTTCCCTCCAAACGTTTGCCTAAGTAAGTAAATCACGGATACCAAATTTCATCGATATATCTGATACGGTTTCTGAGTTATGGCTTATAAATTTTCAATGTTTGCCCCTTAATAAGTGGGCGTGGTACCGCCCATTTTCCAAAATTTCATCAAATTTCTTCATAAGGGCCTGAGCTCAATACGTGGGTAAAACTTTATCACTCTAGCTATATTAGTGGCTGAGATACCAAATTTCCGACTTTTTCTATATAGGAAAAGTGGGCGTGGTCATGGTCCGATTTCGCCCATTTTCAATACCAACCGTCCCAGTCTCGATACCAACTTGCATTCGAAATTTCATTAAAATATCTCAATTTTTGCGCGAGTTAGAGTGTTTACAGACGGACGCGTCTGGCATTTTTACTCAATTTAGACGTGAATACTTAATTCAATTTTGTTGTTGTAAACATTTCAAAACTTTTGTATGCAGTTCGAATAGCAGATGATCACTGTGGCCAATGGTGGTTTTTGTTCCTTTCTAACCCCATTTTTATACTCAGCTGTACTAGTACACAGAGTATTATAATTTTGATTTCCTAACGGTGGATTGTAACAGAACGAAATAATCGAGATAGATATAGACTTATATATATCAAAATGATCAGCGTGAAAAGAGAAATCGATTGAGCCATGTCCGTCCGTCCGTACGTCTGTCCGTCCGTCCGTCTGTCCGTCTGTCCGTCTGTACGCACGATAACTCACGCAAAAATCGAAATATTTTGATGAAATTTGGAATGCAAGTTGGTATCAAGACGAGAACGGATGGTATTGAAAATGGGCGAAATCGGACCATGACCACGCCCACCTCCCCTATATAGTAAAAATCGGAAATTTGGTATCTCAGTCACTAATATAGCTGGAGCGATGAAATTTTACCCACGTGTTGAGCTCAGGCCCCTATGAAGAAATTTGATGAAATTTTGGAAAATGGGCGGTGCCACGCCCACTTATTAAGGGGCAAACATTGAAAGTTTTATGAGTCATAACTCAGAAACTATTGAAGATATATAGATGAAATTTGGTACGCGTGATATATTTGCTTACGCAAATGTTTTGACGAAAAATTGCCAAAATCGGTTAACGACCACGCCCACTTTTATATATGGGTATTATAAAGTGACCTAATAAAAACATTTGAAGCGATATCTCTGTCAAATATAAAGATATATCAATGAAATTTTATGGCAAGATTCCAACTAAGGACATAAAACAAAAAACACAAAAATTTTGGAAAATGGGCGTGGCACCGCCTCCTTTTAGGAGCAGGAATATACGAGATTTTGGAGCCCATATCTCGACAAATAATTGATATATTATGACGAAACTTGGTGTATACACTTTTATTACTTGTAGCAATACATGTTGAAAATTTTAGCGAAATCGGTTGACGACCACGCCCACTTTTATATATGGGTATTATAAAGTGGCCTAATAAAAACATTTTAAGCGATATCTTTGTCAAATATAAAGATAATTCACTGAAATTTTGTGGCATGAGTTCTACAATAGACTGGAAACAAAAAATAGAAAAATTTTGGAAAATGGGCGTGGATACGCCCACTTCATGCAGCACTCGCTTTATATAAAGTACACCGTGTTTCCATCAAAGGCAAACAAACAATAAGCATACAGCTGAGTATCTAATGTTCGATTCCACTCGAACTTAGGCTTCCTTACTTGTTCACGCTGTAATCAGCTGTTAAAAATGTGCATTTTAACTGTGATATTTTTTATACGTGAGTACACATATAATTAATAGTCAGTTTAAAATTTAATAAGAACGGTTCTGTCGGTGAAATTTAAAAATATATACTAGCTTAAGGAGGGAAAAAGTGTGGATTCTTATTTGCAACTACCTACAAGTTTTTGTGTACGTTTAGTGTGCTGATGTAGCGTTGTGAATAAGCGTTAATTTATCTATATATATATAAAAATCAAGCCCATTTCTTTGTCGCCGGCTTTCGCCCAAACGCGTGGAGGGATTTTGACCAAATTTACACACCAGCTTAGTACCTTGCCCTAGATGGTATATATGCATATTTTTTTCAAATCCGGAAGTCGGTTCAAGAGATACAGGTCAAAAGGTCAAAACGTGGATCCGGCTTTCCCCTGAATATTTTTGGACGATATTGGTATCAAATGAAAGGTATTGAGCAGAGAATTTATATAAAACTAGCAGATACCCGTCCCGCTTCGCAGCGACGAAAAAATTTGTATGTTATAATGAGGGTTTCCCTCTACATTTCCCTTTCTCTTTCTTTTTCATTTACTTTTACCTTTATCTTTACCTTTACCATTACCTTTACCTTTGCCTTTACCTTTACCTTTACCTTTACCTTTACCTTTACCTTTACCTTTACCTTTACCTTTACCTTTACATTTACCTTTATCTTTACATTACCGAGACCATCCATCACCATCTGGACCCACTATTTGGGGAAAGCTATTTCTGGGAAAGCTGTAGGTTGAAGCCCTGCTCAACGCCTTTCATTTGCTACCAATATCGTTCGGAAGCTTTCAGGGGTCATTCCGGTTCATGCTTTGGCCCATATCTTGGAGAGCAGCCTAGGTGTAACTATTTAAAGAGCTTTTTGTTGAAGTCCTCCTTAACAGCTTTCCTTTGCTACCAATATCGCTCGGAAATATTTAGGGGTCATCCGGGTCCACGTTTTGGCCCATATCTCGGGACCCGGCCTAGGCATCGCAATGAAAATAACTCTATGTTGAAGGCCTGCTCAGCACCTTTCATTTGATACCAATATTGCTCAAATACTTGCTGGGTCACTCTGGGTCCACATTTGGGCCCATATTCCGGGAAGTTCCCACTTTTCCGAAAGTCTGTATACCCTATCACCAGCGCATATACTATATGAATCTACTGTGAAAATTTCATAAAGATCGGTTGATTACTTTGGGAGTCCATAAATAACACACACACACATTCATTTTTATATAATAGATAGTACTCATTGTGATTCCTAGGTCGGGTCTCCAGATATGGGTCAAAACGTGGACCCGGATAACCCTCGAATGTTTCTGAGCGATATTGGTATAAACTGAAAGGTATTGAGCAGAGAATTTACATAGAATAGTGCTCATTGTGATTTCTAGGTCGGGTCTCCAGATATGGATCAAAACGTGGACCCGGATGACCCTCGAATGTTTCTGAGCGATATTGGTATGAAATGAAAAGTCTTGATGAGGACTTCAGCACAGAACTATTATAATTGTGATGTCTAGCCCGGTTCTTCAGATATAGGTCACAACGTGGAACCGGATGACCCTCGGATGTTCTTGAGCGATATTGGTATCAAATGAAAGGTCTTGATGAGGACTTCAACATAGAACTATTTTATTTGTGATGCCTAGGACGGGTCTCCAAATATGGGTCAAAACGTGGACCCGGATGGCCCCGGAAAATTTCTCAGTGATATTGTTATCAAATGAATAATTCCGTGAAAAGGGAAATAAAACAAATTGGTTAGAAACGTTATAAACGTTATTAATAAATATAAATTTATTAAAAATTTAAAAAAATATAAAATGCGAGCAATGAATACTTCAAAAGGTATAATATCACGGAGTGAGAAAGACTATTATGTATATATATTCACGTAGTGAAATACAAGTACTTACTTTTGAGGTCGATGATGTGTCGCCAATAGTGCTTTAACTGGAATAGCAAGAAAGAAATTTCTTTTGATGGCAAGAAGCCTGAAAAAGTTAACTTACAGCAGTTAACGGTGGCCGTTAATTCAGCCACTCGTTACTTTATTGCCAAAATGACATTTGATACATTAGGGCGGTCACGTTTTTGTGGGTTTAGGCTGCTTGCCTAAACAGTTATAATGAGGGTTTCCCTCTACATTTCCCTTTCTCTTTCTTTTTCATTTACTTTTACCTTTACCTTTATCTTTACCTTTACCATTACCTTTACCTTTACCTTTGCCTTTACCTTTACCTTTACCTTTACCTTTACCTTTACCTTTACCTTTACCTTTACCTTTACCTTTACCTTTACCTTTACCTTTACCTTTACCTTTACCTTTACCTTTACCTTTACCTTTACCTTTACCTTTATCTTTACATTACCGAGACCATCCATCACCATCTGGACCCACTATTTGAGCCATTTCTGGGAAAGCTGTAGGTTGAAGCCCTGCTCAACGCCTTTCATTTGCTACCAATATCGTTCGGAAGCTTTCAGGGGTCATTCCGGTTCATGCTTTGGCCCATATCTTGGAGAGCAGCCTAGGTGTAACTATTTAAAGAGCTTTTTGTTGAAGTGCTCCTTAACAGCTTTCCTTTGCTACCAATATCGCTCGGAAATATTTAGGGGTCATCCGGGTCCACGTTTTGGCCCATATCTCGGGACCCGGCCTAGGCATCGCAATGAAAATAACTCTATGTTGAAGGCCTGCTCAGCACCTTTCATTTGATACCAATATTGCTCAAATACTTGCTGGGTCACTCTGGGTCCACATTTGGGCCCATATTCCGGGAAGTTCCCACTTTTCCGAAAGTCTGTATGCCCTATCACCAGCGCATATACCATATGAATCTACTGTGAAAATTTCATAAAGATCGGTTGATTACTTTGGGAGTCCATAAATAACACACACACACACACATTCATTTTTATATAATAGATAGTACTCATTGTGATTCCTAGGTCGGGTCTCCAGATATGGGTCAAAACGTGGACCCGGATGACCCTCGAATGTTTCTGAGCGATATTGGTATAAACTGAAAGGTATTGAGCAGAGAATTTACATAGAATAGTGCTCATTGTGATTTCTAGGTCGGGTCTCCAGATATGGATCAAAACGTGGACCCGGATGACCCTCGAATGTTTCTGAGCGATATTGGTATGAAATGAAAAGTCTTGATGAGGACTTCAGCACAGAACTATTATAATTGTGATGTCTAGCCCGGTTCTTCAGATATAGGTCACAACGTGGAACCGGATGACCCTCGGATGTTCTTGAGCGATATTGGTATCAAATGAAAGGTCTTGATGAGGACTTCAACATAGAACTATTTTATTTGTGATGCCTAGGACGGGTCTCCAAATATGGGTCAAAACGTGGACCCGGATGGCCCCGGAAAATTTCTCAGTGATATTGTTATCAAATGAAGGGTTTTGAGCAGGGATTTTACATAGAAATGAACTCATTACGATTCCTAGGTCGGGTCCCAATGTGTGGTTCAACACGCGGACCCGGATAACACCGGAATATTTCTCAGGAATATTCGTACCAAATGAAAATTGCTGAGCAGGGCCTTTACACAGAGATGGACTGATTATGATTCCTAGGTCTGGTCCCTAAATGTGGGTCAAAACGTGTACCGGTATGGCCCCGGAAAATTTCTGAACGATATTGGTGTCAACTGAAAAGCAGGGCTTTTACATAGAGATGAACTCATTATGATTCCTAGGTCAGGTCCCCAGATGTGGGCTAAAATGTGGATCCGGATGGCCGCGGATAATTTCTCAGCGATATTGTTATTTAATCACGGCGCATGACGATTCCTAGGTGGGATCCCAAGGTATGGGTCAATATGTGGACCCGGATAACACCGGTATATATCTTAGGGATATTGGTGCCAAATGAAAGGTGTTGAGCGGACGCACATGTAGGGCCGTACCCATTACGATTTCTCGGTCAAGTCTCCAGATATCGTACTCATTATGGTTCCTAGGTCAAGTTCCCAGATGTGGGTCAATAAGAGGACCCGGATGAGCCCGGGATGCTTCTGAGCAATACTGATATAAAATGAAAGTGTTGACCGGGTCTGCTATATAGAGATATTTTCATAATGATTCTTAGTCCCGATACCCAATTATGGGTAAAAGAGACGATTCGGACGCCACGGAATGTTTTTAAGCAATGATGGTATGAAATGGGAAGTGGAATGCAGGGTATGTTATGCTAAACCCAGTTCCCTAGGGAAAGGGGAAGAGTAATGAGACTGGGAAAGGCAAAGGTAAAGGGACGGAAAAGGAGAGGGAGAATATAATAAAAATGGAATGAAGAGGATGGGGAGGGAGACAGTAAGACAGGGAATTAGAGAAGGAATAAAAGGGAAGAATAAAAAAGAGAAAGACAGAAAAGGAGAGGTAAGAGAGAGCGATAGAGAAAGGGAAGCGGAAATGTGATGGGAAAGGAAAAAGAAAACGGAAATGAAAGGAAAGATAAATGGTAAGGGAAAGAGAAAGAGAAAAGTAGAAGGAAAGGCAGTTGGAGACTAACACGAAGAAAAATGGGATAAGAACATTAAGAGGGCAAACTTTTGAAAATATCAATTTTTTCCTTCACTTTTCTTAAACTTATCTGAATTGTGCTGAGCTCTGCAGCCCGAGGTAATTTCGGTTTCTAGATACTTCCAACGTATTTTAAAGTGTGCCGTTTTTCGCTTCAAGTACCTATAATAGGAAGTGGGCCAAAGCAAAGCTTGGCCGGGTACAGCTAGTTTGTATATAAAAAATAAGAAACAGTGAAATTAAAACTTCGCCAAAGTTTTGAATTAAGCCGCATTAAAATAATTCCTTAATTTTAGTAAACTCTTTTTATTCCTTCATATATTCCATTAGGATTCTTCTGCCCCGATCTGCCCCCGCGAGAAATAATGTCGATATCTGGGAGAGAGTTATATGAGGTGTAGGTTAGAGAACGAAACGATAACAAAAAAGATAAAGCCGTTTTGGCCTATATCTGCAACAAATTAGGTCTTGAAAACAGTGGCGTAGTAACGGGGGGGAGGGTTTTGGGGACAACCCCCCCCCCCCCCCCCCCCCGAAAGATTCGTTTTGACCATAAAACCATCTTTGACTTTATTAGCATACATCTCTTTTTCAGGAAAAAATCAATGAGAATAGTAATTTTTCGAAATTGGTAATTCGAAATTTAGCGCTTTTTCACGAAGTATTACTTATAATTCTAGCGTTTGTTGAGCCGTAGGAAAGTGCAAGAACCGCATGAATTTTACCACAATTTACATTCTTTGTAATTATATTCGCTCATTTGTGGTAAAATTCCTACGGTTCCTGCACTTCCCTACGGCTCAACAAACGCTACAATTATTATACGGTATTGCTGTTATTAACATGCTAATAACAGAAAAGTAACGCCAATTATTTAAATTTCAAGTTTTCTTTCAATTACTTATCATCTTAATCAAATAATATTAGTATAAATTACAATGGGAATAAATATGCAATGTACATATAAGAGTATCTGAACTTGAGATTTTACTTAATGTCTGTCAAAATGGAATATTAAAAAAAGCTAAATTATACTATAAGAAAATTATTATTTATAACCGTAGCACATAGGTAGATTTTCAAGTTTTATGCGGCCAAAAATATTTTATTGTGTACATCTATTCCAAATTGCTTGTTTAATGCAAAATTTTAATAATTTGTGTTAAAAGTAAAGCTCTCGATTTTTTTTGAACATTTTCGAGTAGCCCGAACAGTTGTTGTTCAAATGCTCGAAGAGTTGTTTGTTTGTTTATTACCCGTATGTTTGTACGGGCATTTGAACAATTCGGGTATTTTGAAGTTTGCTTTTTCTTTTGTTTATTATTATTTTTTTTTCTTTATACATATGTAGTTTTTTTATTTTTGTTTTTCCGATACACATTTTTTTTGTTTGTAAAGCCTATATGACACTACATTTTTTCCCTGGTTTTTTTGGTTTTGAAAACCCACCGAAAGTTAAAATACAAAAACAATTCTTCTATAGGTTGAAAAGAGACAAATACTCCCTCAAAAATAATTTGATTGACATTAAACTTCAAACTAAATGAAAATAATATTTATTTCAAAAATTATTTTTTTTGGAAATTTGATTTAAATTACTGAAATAAAAAATGTTATGAAACCTAAAGGGCAGGATAGCTGTGTATTCCATGTTATGAAGGGAAGGCAGTACGCAATATAATTTTTCTTGCGGACTTCTTCTTTACCCTTACGGCCAAAGCAGAAGATTACAAGAGGCAAATTTAAAATTTGTATTTCCATATATTTTTTATTTTAAATATAATTTATTTTATGGTTGTCAAATTGTGAAAAATGAAATGATCGAATGCCAAAAAACCTACCGAAATACAAGCTGGCTCGTTGGTTTTTAATCGCCTAGATGGTATTTTGTTTGGTTTTTTTCAATATAGCTGTCTCGCTTGCACCAACGCAAAACTGTATTTGACCATCTCCTTCACACAAAAAACCTGGTAGAATAACAGAAAAAAAATGTAGTGTCATATGGGCTTAAGCTCGAATGCTCGAATATTTGTACGGGCATTTGAACAACAAACGGGCTTCAAACAAAAACGATCAGATCGAATTGCTCGATACCCGGGTATCTAGGGCTCTAGTTAAAAGTCGATTTTATTGAAAAATATATACAGTGACTCAAAAAAAAATCATACGCCAGAGTTTTTAAATTTATTTCAAACAGTTCTGTCGCAAATTTGACTCATATTTTCGTTTAAAAATGTAAACAATTTTTCAATAAAAATCGCCTTAAGCAGGATTTCTAAGCTTATGGAAAAATCCGAAAAATCGTAGAAATTTCTAAAAGTGGATTAGAAATTTCTAAAAGTGGATTAAAAATTTCAAAGCGCGGCCAGAATTTATAGAAGATTTTGAGGAGATTTCTAAGTGTACTGTTATGTAGCCAACCAATTTTAGTGTAAAAAGTGCTATTCTCAATGCTGTAAAAATTTATTTCCGTCGATTTTAGTAATTTTTTTCTGTAGGGTGTTTGCGTTATATGTACGTGAGACCGTTCCAATTAAAATTTCCGAAAAGCCAATGAAATTTTTCAAAAAGTTAAATGCTGCATATTATTATATTACAATTGAATGAGCTGCAAAATTGCATACTCAAAAATCTTCTAAAAAATGTAGCTTTATAATTCTTAGCCCCTTTTTAAGATAAGTACTTCCTTAACTTTGAAAAATTGGAAATACTAAAAATACTGCCTAAAAAGTTAACAATAATCGCTGCTAAATATCTGGGTTACTTTCGAGCATCACCTACATTAACCAAGATATGCGTTAGAAATATGAACATTAAAATTAAATATAAAGCACAAAAAGAAAATTATTGTAGGTACATATGAAAAACCCTGTATATAGTAGTGAAGTGCGGCTTTGTGCGACGTAATTTTTTGTCGGCTAACTACTAATTGTACTAGATATCATGTCCGAGGGTTAATTTGACTGAGTCTGACAGAGCAACATAACAAAACCAATTTTTAACATGAAAAATAGTGATAATTTTTTTTAAATATCCCAACTTTAAAAGCTTACAACTATAAACTTAGTATTATTGGAAACCAAGGATATTATTGAAAAGTGTTAATAATTACTTGAACCTTTAGGATTCATCACGATTACTTAAATGAAATGCTTTAAATAATAAATATTCAAGTTGAAACTATAATAATAATATAATACAATGGCGCTATTATAACTCTGACGAGTTTTATGGCCGAGCTTCTCTCCCAATTTGAGGTGTGCTCCTTCTGTTTTTCCTACTAATTGGGTGGACCTACAATTTTATGCCGGCAACGGCGAATGCATTTTTTGTCAGAAGCTTTTTCATGGCAGAAATACTCTCGGAGGGTATGCCGCCCACTGCCGAGAGGTGACCGCTGCTCTTAAAAAACCCAATAATTGGATTTTTACTAATTAGAAAAATTGTTTTGGTGTTTTGCTCGGACAGTGGTTTGAACCCGAGACCTCTGGCATAGCAGGCGAGCACTCTACCCACTGCACCACAGCGGCGGTTGAAACTAGCACTTAAAAATATGTAAGAAAAAAACAAAAAAATTAACTTCAGATATGCTAAGTTACGACCATCTGGGGCAAGTGCAGAGTATGGGGTCGGGAAAAAAGCGATGAATTATTGTTCCCCATTCTATTTCCAATATGTGGGTATGTTTTTTTTCTGTAACTGTAACAATTTTACAAAATTCAATTTTGGGCGCATAAAACTTGAAAATCTACCTATGCGCGTAGATTTCCAGAAGAGAATATGAGACTTACTTTTGAAGTATAGTTAAAGGCCCTTGGAAACTGACAATCTGGCATGTCAAGCAGTGTGTATGTGTGAGTTTTTTTGTGTGTGTTAGTGCAATCGGCAGTCGTCGTGCTACACGTTCTTGTTCGGGCTCGCGTTGATGAGAATCAAATCTTTTAGATATTTGCGTCAATCACCCGACACTCACACATATGTATACACTTCTTAACATTCCAGATTTTAAGTGGCCAAGGGCCTTAAGAGATTGATATATGTATTATAAGCGATATTTGTGTACTAAAATGCTAAATTATAGTCTGAAAAAATTACATTTCGCTAGCTTAGAGTGCAAACTGTGTAAGTCCACTTTTATGAAAAAGTGTATTTTTATGTAGAACGCTAGAAAAATCAAATACGCACCGCGCTAAACAAGTCTGAGATACTTGTCATAATTCTACTCCTTGTTATTCAGTGATACGCAAATTGTGTAAGTCCTAAAAGCGAAAAAAATTGTGTAAGTCCAAAATATTTATATGAACAGTAATTTTTTTTCATTTCGATTTTTTTTTTTTCTTTTTTGTTTTTTGTCTCTCCTACAAAGTTTTAAAAAAGGACTTACACAATTTGCATTCTAAGCTAGCAATTTTTATCATTTGTAAAAAAAATTTTAGTTTTTTTTTGGTAATTTTAATTTTAGTAAATTTTTTACATTGGCTGTGACCCCCCCCCGAAAAATTCTCTAGCTACGCCACTGCTTGAAAATACTTAGAAAGTGAAAAATACTTCGTTGCAACCTTCAATTGTTAAGGTAGAAGAAGAAATTGGTCACATTAGTCATGATATGCACTTGACAATGATTGATGGGAAGACTTTCGTGTTGTTTGTGGCCGGGAGATTAACGAATCTTTGTATAAGTTTGGTTTATACACTTTGCGTGCTTATATAAGATGTATAGAATGTATTTTTAATAGCGGATATCGCCTCAACATTCGTGTTTGGAAAGCTATAAACGACGAACATAAAGCCATATTCCAAATCGAAAAACAAAAATTTCAAAGTAGCATCAAGCGTTTAATGTAACTCAAACAAGGTTTTGGCACATCCAATGATGGTAACACAGCAAGCCATTTTTTTTAAGAGTACAGCTTAGCTACTAGCGCCACTGGTGTACATGAGAAACGCATTCGTAATTTTGGTTTTATCTTCAAATGCATGTCGAGTGGTTTTCCTATTGCACACGAGAAGTTTTCTTAGTATTGCGAAAGTGCTTCTATAAATTATGTTACGCATTATCCATGGTATCCAATGCCATCAAATGTCCATAAAATTTTAATTTATGGCGATGCAATTATAAACTCGGCTTCACTGCCTATGGGTATGCTGTTGGAAGAAACATTGGAGGCCCGTAATAAAGACATTAGACAGCATCATGAACATAATACGAGGAAATCAATCCGCTCGAGAAGAATGAAAGACCTGATGCATGCGTTGCTGCTTATTGAGATCCGATTATATCTTTGCTGTCTAAAATCCGCAAGCGCACGTAGATGTATCCGTGATGAAGTTATTCAGTTATTTCGAACCACAATACTTCTCCTGTTCAAAGCAAAACATTTAAAAAAAGTCGCATATCGATTTTTTGAAAAACCTAAAATTTGAGTTATGTCTCTTTTGAATATATGCACGAAAACTATTGAATTCGTGTCCACCCAGCAAGCAAAATTAGCTTAAATAAAGTTTTTTTAAGCTTATAATTATACACGGTGAGCTTAAACAACTTATTATGAAAAGTCAAAGTAACCAAGATATTATTTCATGGTTGTATTCTTGGACATATTAGAAGATGTTCTGAGCCAAAATTGAAATCATTCATCGGACACATTTTGAGAAATTCCATGTTTTTTTTAAAATGGTCAATTTTTTCTTTTCATGCGAGCCCCTGTTCGTTTTATGGCACCCACGGTAAAATGACTGTTCTGTTCTTCTAGTATATAAGTGTATAGTAAAATTCATTGCAGTAAAAGTACATTTTAAGGCGTTTATTATTTATTATTTATAATATTTTAATATAAACATAAAAAGGTTGACAGTTTTTTTTAAATATGAAGAATATTATATTCACATACAGTTTTCTTCAAATTCCCATATAATTTGGGTTATTTGGTCTAGTTCGATACTTATAATCCCATGTTTTTTTGAAATCATAATGCACAGCCTCCATGGCTTGCTCTGAATGATACCCTAATCCTATTCCCTGCCTTGAACAAAACTCTTCTATATGAAAAAAAACTGTATGCACTTTTGGGGTTATGGGTATAGAAAGATCGTTGTAACTCTTTCGGAAATTAGAAATACAATTAATATAATTACTTTTCAAATCAATAGTGAAGCAAGATTCGACCACTGAATGAAAATCGTTAAAAGTTTTTAAGTATTTGAGGCGCTCTAAAGGACATAGACATCTTAATACATCGGTGTTTTCCAATAATTTCTTACAACTATTGCGTTAATGTGGGCTGAGAAGTTCTATGTCCAATAAAAGATTTTTCGTGGTTGCTCAGGTTTTGATGGGAATAGTTGTAAGAAATAATTGGAAAACACCGATGTATTAAGAAGTATATTTCCTTTAGAGCGCCTAAAATACGTAAAAGCTTTTAACGATTTTCATTCAGTGGTCGAATCTTGCTTCACTATTGATTTGAAAAGTAATTATACTAACTGTATTTCTAATTTCCGAAAGAGTTACAACGATCTTTCTATACCAGGGATTACCACACCAATACTTTCAAACATTGTGCGTGTGTTAAAAGCACAAAAGCTCTTGGCTACACTCAAAAGAAACTCAACCATTGTCGAAAATTAAAATTTTAAAATTGGAAATGGATAGTATTTTTATTCCTAACTTCACAAAAAACCACAAACAAACAAAAATTAAAATAAAGAAATATGAGACGAAATGCAAAATCATGATTCCTAATAAAAATATTACGTAAAAAATCCAAACAAAAAAACCACCCCCAACACACAATCATTTACAAGCATTCAGAGACTGCTCGAGCAGCACTACCTGCTAGCTCAACAGCTCAATGCTGACTGAACAGAAATTTGCAAAATTTCTTTTCGTGCACGAAGAGTTCTGTAGTGTCGGTGTGAGGCTGTCGGTGTGAAAGCTCTAAAAAGCTTGTACCGCGTGCATACTCGCTGGTTATAATAGCCGTAACGCAACGGATGGAGCTGTCACTTTTATATCTATTGTATGTGAAAGGCATGTGATTGATTACAATGAACGGTAGAAAACGGCGAGAACCGTAAGCATCTGTTGATTTTAGATTTCTTCCGTATTCTTACGGCAATTTGACAGTTCTCTTTGCTGTGACAAACAGCCGGTATGTTATCAAACAATTTATTTAAACATTTTATAAAATAAAAATGACCGAATTCGAGGAAAGACTTAATAACGGCGTGCGTCGTCATGAAATTACCAACAAATTGAAAGTTTTCTGTTTTAAATTGGTAAATAAAGCACAATATTTACAGCTGTGGCAAATGTCAAAGACGGCAGTTAACGCATTATTATAACTGCCTTAAGTTTGTCACCGTTCTATATCGGTACGGCTTCCGTCCCGTCCCGGCTATTATAACCAGCGCTATAGGCTCTGAAAATGCCTGTTCTATACCCATAACCAGTGTTGCCACAGCCCAAATAAAAAATTTACCAAAATTAAGAAAATAAATTACCAAAAAATTACCATTTTTAAGGGAACACATACACTTTTATTTCCAACTTAAAGTACGTGCAAGAGTATACTAGTAATAAAAACAACATTTCAGAATATAAGTGTACCGGTATTTTTCTGCCGATAACAACTATTTAGCGAGTATAATATTACTTATTGTCTGAATATTAAGTTTATTTCTATATTTATTTTTTATCAAAGCTAGTTCAGAAAATTTTCTTTCAGTAGCCGCGGAACTGAGTGGCACTATTAACCATTTCGGAACTTCTTTTTTGTTTTTGACCTTAAAAATCTATTTTTGCATTTTATTTACTATTAAAGGGTTTGTTATGAATAATCAAAAGGAATTTAAAAAAAAAAATTTTTTAAAGTGGTTTTTTGGCACTATGCCATATGGCATAGATTTCACTCAACGGAATTAAAAATATGTATAGAATGAAATCAAGCCACAGTGAATTCGTGTTTTTTGGTAACAAAAGCAAGCAAAATTGTGGTCCATAAACTATTATATAATTTCCCGAAAGTCCAAATATTCCAATTTACTTTAGTTTTCGAGATATCCTTATCCAAAACTGAAACTGTCAGTTTTCGAGATCATTTAGCATCAAAGTTTTTCTTTCAGTCAAGAAACAGTTAAAGTTATCTAAAAGTACGAGTTTTTTCCTTATAAATTCCGTTGGACGTTGTAAAATATCATTTTTCCTCGCTAAGATATTGTATTTTTAAATGTGCATGTTTGCAAAGGATGCAAAGGATATTCGAGATACAATTTCGATTTAAAGATATAATGTATTGATTTTAAAAGGTAAAGTCATGCATAATAAAATACATTAACATAAACCATTCATAAAACAAAAAACATTAAAGATAAAAGCTTAAATTCGCTTTAAAACAGAATTTAGTTAGAATTATAGTGTAAACAATTTCAGCCCTTGTTCTAGTAAATTACTAGATCCACCTCTGTATCAGTCCTGAAACAAAGAAGAAAAAAGATAAAATTGAGATAAAATATATATATACATGTCTATTAGAAGCAAATATAACTTACTTTATATTTTATGGTATCCTCTGAAACGGTTCCTCGGGCCATTTAGAATGCGCAACACGAATATCCTTCGCATCCTTTGCAAACATGCACATTTAAAAATGCAATATCTCAGCGAGGAAAAATGATATTTTAGAAAGCTCAACGGAATCTGGAAGGTGATAACTCGTACCTTTAGATAAATTTTATTTTCTTGACTGAAAGAGACATTTTATGCCACATTACCTCAAATAAAGGGAAAGACCCCAATCTTTTCACTTATAGGTCAGGATATCTCGAAAACTGGAGTGAATTGAGATAGTTGGACCTTCGGAAAAGTATACACTGGTTTCCGAGTGACAATTTTGTTGGCCTCTGTTCTCAAAAAAACACGCAATCGTTGCGACTAATTTCATCCCATACATTTTTTTTTATTTCCATTGAGTGAAATATATGCCGTATGGCATGGTAGGAAATAAAAAAAATCCTACAGCCTTATTAAAAAGTCCAGCGTCCTAATTTTTTTCGAGATGTTAAAATCAACAATTTTCTACTAATATATGTACAAAAATTTGCCAAATAAATTTTTTTTTCCGTGAAATAACTGAATTTATGAAGTTACTTTTTCTTGCAAAAACAAGACTCAAAAGAGATGATTGCTTTTGTAATTATCGCGAGTTATTGGTTGCTGTAATCAAAAATTTTTCAATGCTTTCTTATTCAGAATTCTTCAAAGAAAAACAAAAATTAAATAAGTGAATATTTTAAAAATATAAATACACGCGCGCCATCTGTTGGAACATAGCGGTGGTTATAACCTAATCTCATTAGTAAATTTGTTGCATATATTTAGACAGCAGCTAGAAATTACATACATACATACATACATACATACATACATACATACATACATACAGGTGAAACTAACAAAGAGTGTATATGGATAAGAGGCTGCAGTCTGAAAAAACCTCACACTAGATGTCACATTTCGCGCGAGATGGGACCCGCGAGGTGTGACATCTAGTGTGAAGTTTCACAAAGAGCATATATGGATGAGGGTGCAGTTATTGAAACTTCACACTAGATGTCACACCTCGCGGGTCCCATCTCGCGCGAAATGTGACATCTAGTGTGAGGTTTTTTCAGACTGCAGCCTCTTATCCATATACACTCTTTGATATATGCTCTTTGTGAAACTTCACACTAGATGTCACACTTCGCGGGTCCCATCTCGCGCGAAATGTGACATCTAGTGTGAGGTTTTTCAGACTGCAGCCTCTTATCCATATACGCTCTTTGAAACTAATAAAAGCGTGTTAAAAAAAAAATTGGTTGTTGAAGTTTCATATCATAAATCTGCTACTGAAGTGCGACTATGCCGTACGGCATAGAATAACCGAAAGGGTTAACAAGTTAAACAAAAAATCAGAAAGTTCCATATAAGCCAGTTTACCAAAACCATTTTTGATTTTACTTATTTTCACCCAAAAATTATTTATATGAATATTTAGTTCAAAGGAAACGTCTTTGGATAAACGCAATAACTTCAATTGAGTAGTAATGGTTTAAACATCGTACTCATATAAAGAAGAAATTTTTATAAGTAGCGACTAAATTGGGGCATCTCATACAGGCAAAACTTTTTCGGGAGTTACACTTGATAAAAGTTTCAAATCTTCTCTTTTAAAACCAAACCATTTTTTATGTGAAGTTATTATATTTTTTATCTGTAGCACGTCATACTTCATTTTGCTATGCCTAGATATTGCTTCATTTGCTGATATAAATAAGGTAAATGTACATTTTAAGATTGAAACTCCTTATCTAGATTATTAATTACATTGTTCTACAGTCAAAAATACTCTGAATGCCACTATTCCATATACATATATGTAAAATCGGTCGCTGATTCCTAAAATCGAATTAATTTTTAATTATACGGGAAGGTTTTTGAGATATCGGAAATTTACCGTTATTTGGCCAACAGCTCTACTTAATCCTGTATATCTCTTTAATGTATTGAGCTATCTATATATGAATACTATAACATTTATCTCAAGGTCTTATAGTTTGTTGATGGCTCAATTTGAATTTTTTAAATTTTTTATGAAAAATTGAAGAAAAAATTACTTTGTAAGGGAAAATCTTTAAAACAAAAGTTTTTTCATTTAATTCCTATTACTAAGGAAATCCATGGCGAAATGGAAAAGTTATAGGCGATCATGTAAAATAGTCAAGCCGCGTAATGCCTCTGCACGGGTAGATTCTATGCATGTTGTAATGTAGAAGAGAAAATATTTTTTATGAGAAATAAGATAAGCAGCAGATATTTTCTTTCACAATTATTTATTCCACGTATGTTTGTTACATTTTCCATTTGTCATTAATTTTCACCTCTGTGTTTTTCCAAACTTATATCTAATCAAATAATTATGAGCACAATATATGACGAAACCTCCCATTTTTGGGAGCCTTCGATACAGAGTGAGAACTTCCGATTTTACATATGTATATGCAGATACGATAGTCGTGTCCAGAGTACAGAAACAAATTTTGATGTTGTGATCCAATATATATATATTTTATTTATGATAAAAACATAAGGTATATTTTATTTTCATTGTTCATGCTTTACTGATTCTTCGGATTGTAATGTGCATCAGTGTACATGGAAAAATTACCAAACAGGAAAAAGAATTACCAAATTACCAAAATCGTTTTAGAGGACAAAAAATTACCAATTTTGGTTAAAAATAACCAAAGTGGCAACGCTGCCCATAACCCCTAAAGTGCATACAGTTTTTTTTTTCATATAGAAGATTTTTGTTCAAGGCAGGGAATAGGATTAGGGTATCATTCAGAGCAAGCCATGGAGGCTGTGCATTATGATTTCAAAAAAAACATGGGATTATAAGTATCGAACTAGACCAAACAACCCAAATTATATGGAGAATTTGAAGAAAACTGTATGTGAATATAATATTCTTCATATTTAAAAAAAACCGTCAACCTTTTTATGTTTATATTAAAATATTATAAATAATAAATAATAAACGCCTTAAAATGTATTTTTACTGCAATGAATTTTACTATACACTTATATACTAGAAGAACAGAACAGTCATTTTACCGTGGGTGCCATAAAACGAACAGGGGCTCGCATGAAAAGAAAAAATTGACCATTAAAAAAAAAAATGGAATTTCTCAAAATGTGTCCGATGAATGATTTCAATTTTGGCTCAGAACATCTTCTAATATGTCCAAGAATACAACCATGAAATAATATCTTGGTTACTTTGACTTTTCATAATAAGTTGTTTAAGCTCACCGTGTATAAACATTAAGCTTACAAAATGTTGATTTTTTGTTTACAAAATGTTTCAAAGTAAGCGTATTGTAAATGAAATTAGACCTTGGTTGTAAATGTTCGAATATAAATTTATAAAAAATATTTAAGAGGAAGTTTTTTATAAGCATAAGAATATAAACTAATTGTAAATGTTTGAATGAAATCTTTTATAAGCTTTCGAATGTAAGCTTATTTTAAATTTTCTAAAAAAAAGGCTTTTAATAAGCTTTTGAATGTAAGCTTACTGTAAACGTTCCAAATAAAGCTTTCTTGAGCTTACCAATCTAAACCTTTTCCAAATTAAAACTACGTCATAAACAGTATTTGAATCATTTATTTTGACGATATTTTGAACTCGTATTTCTGCCATGAAAAAGCTTCTCACAAAAAATGCATTCACCGTTCGGAGCCGGCATAAAACTGTAGGTCCACCCAATTAGTAGGAAAAACAAAAAGGAGCACACCTCGAATTGGGAGAGAAGCTCGGCCATAAAACTCGTCAGAGTTATAATAGCGCCATTGTATTATTATTATTATTATATTTTGAACTCGGGGTAGCACATATCGTCGGTCCCCTGCCAGAAACACGAATGTGAAATTTTTTCTAAGTGCGATATCTGCTCTTCATCGGGTATATATTGATATAATAACAATTAATATTTGTATATATGCTTATGTACATACAAGTACATATTATGTATGTATGTTTACGCAAGAATTTATACCAATACTAGCTGAACCCGGCCAAGCTTTGCTTTGGCCCACTTCCTATTATAGGTACTTGAAGCGAAAAACGGCACACTTTAAAATATGTTGGAAGTATCTAGAAACCGAAATAACCTCGGGCTGCAGAGCTCAGCAAAAGTCAGATAAGTTTAAAAAAAGTGAACGAAAAAATTTATCTTGCCTTTCATTTTCGTTTCCTTTTTCCTTTCCCGTCACATTTCCGCTTCCCTTTCTCTACCGCTCTCTCTTACCTCTCCTTTTCTGTCTTTCTGCTTTTTATTCCCCCCTCTTATTCCTTCACTAATTCCCTGTCTTACTGTCTCCCTCCCCATCCTCTTCATTCCATTTTTATTATATTCTCCCTCTCCTTTTCCGTCCCTTTGCCTTTCCCAGTCTCATTACTCTTCCCCTTTCAATAGGGAACTGGGTTTAGCATAACATACCCTGCATTCCACTTCTCATTTCATACCATCATTGCATAAAAACATTCCGTGGCGTTCGAATCGTCTCTTTTACCCATAATTGGGTATCGGGACTAAGAATCACTATGAAAATATCTCTATATAGCAGACCCGGTCAACACCTTTCATTTTATATCAGTATTGCTCAGAAGCATCACGGGCTCATCCGGGTCCACTTATTGACCCACATCTCGTAACTTGACCTAGGAACCATAATGGCTACGATATCGGGAGACTTGACCAAGAAATCGTAATGGGTACGGCTCTTCATGAGAGTCCGCTCAACACCTTTCATTTGATACCAATATCCCTAAGATATTTCCCGGTGTTATCCGGGTCCACATATTGACCCATATCTTGGGATCCCACGTCGGCATCGTCATGCGCCGTGGTTACATAACAATATCGCTGAGAAATTATCCGGGGCCATCCGGATCCACATTTTGACCTACATCTGGGGACCTGACCTAGGAATCATAATGAGTTCATCTCTATTTAAAAGCCCTGCCTTTCAGTTGACACCAATATCGATTAGAAATTTTCCGGGGCAATCCGGGTCCACGTTCATTTGGTACCAATATCCCTGAGAAATATCCTGGTGTTATCTGGGTTCGGGTGCTGACCCACAGCTTGGTACCCGACCTACGAATCGTAATGAGTTCATTTCTATCTAGAATCCCTGCTCAGCACCCTTCATTTGATACCAATATCGCTGAGAAATTTTCCGGGGTCATCTGTGTCCACGTTTTGACCCATATCTGGAGACTCGACCTAGGAATCACAATGAGTACTATTCTATGTAAATTCTCTGCTCAACACCTATCATTTGATACCAATATCACTCAGGAACATTCGAGGATCATGCGGGTCCACGTTTTGATCCATATCTGGGGACCCGACCTAGGAATCACAATGAGTACTATTCTATGTAAATTATCTGCTCAACACCTATCATTTGATACCAATATCGCTCAGGAACATTCGAGGATCATGCGGGTCCACGTTTTGACCCATATCTGGGGACCCGATCTAGGAATCACAATGAGTACTATTCTATGTAAATTCTCTGCTCAATACCTTTCATTTGATACCAATATCGTCCAAAAATATTCAGGGGAAAGCCGGATCCACGTTTTGACCTTTTGACCTATATCTCGGGAACCGACTTCCGGATCTGAAAAAAATATGCATGTGAACCATCTAGGGCAAGGTACTATGCTGGTGTGTAAATTTGGTCAAAATCCCTCCACGCGTTTGGGCGAAAGCCGGCGACAAAGAAATGGGCTTGATTTTTATATATATATAGATTAATTGTTATTACATCAATATATACCCGATAAAGAGCAGACATCGTACTTAGAAAAAATTTCACATTCGTGTTTCTGGCAGAAGACCGACGATATGTACATTTGTACATACATAACCAAATTACATACGTATGTACATACATACATATTAAAAATAGTACAACAATAAAATGATAAATGTATTAGCTAAATTAAACATGAAACCAGAGACCAACTTTAACAGTTAACACTTATTTTCATTCCATTTCAGTCTGACGGAAACACAAAAACGCTGAGCGCAAAGTGTTTCCCACTGACTGAAACAGAAAACTCTTATACCATGTCTCCACATAACGTGTTTCGCTCTTTTTTTCTGCATTTTCTCTCTCAATCTTGTTTCGACACGGAAACCAGTGCCGAAACTCGCTAATTTCCATACAAATTTCTGAGAGCGAGTGAAGATTGAAACACTGTTTTATTCTGAATCATCTTGCCAACCTCGATGATATCGATGTCTTCTCTAATTTTGTATCGAAAATCTATCGAAATCTCACACAGACCAAAACAAAAACGCAAAATATAAGCAAACATACAAACATTTAAGAAGAGCAAGAAAGAGAAATGTTAAACTGAATCACGATCAGCCACGTGGAGACGGGTTATTGAGCGAGATGTTTTGCTACATGTTTCTCTGGTGAATCAAGTTATGTGGAGACGGGCTTTTACACTCAAAGTGTTTCTCTCCGTGGGCAACCTCTCTCAACGATCTTTTTTCTGTTGCCATTTAAGAGTTATTTTTCAACAGTCAAAAATATCCCTCAGCAAGTGACGGTTTCAATGAGACTTTTATTTTTTTCCGTCCTTTGATAACAGTTAAAAACAGAGGGATAAAGAAAAGTGTTGCTGAAAAATATGTTTGCATATGTAGATATGCATGTACGTTCGTGCGCATACGCATGTGTACAAATGGAAGAAAATTTGTATTCGTAGTATGACTGTATTTAAAATAACCATTTTTGTAACTTAGCACCTATGGACAGGAATTTTATTTTGAATTACCTATTTAGTTAATACATAATATATGTATTAAAATATACTTTGATGTTAGATTCGTTACTTACATATTTATGTACATACATATTAATATAGGTATTTAATTATAAAGGCATGTATCTGAATTTTTTTACATACTCTGCAGGAAGTTAATAAGTAACTAGAGAACAGAATTTCTGGTTCAGAACTGGCGAAAATGTGTCAAAGAGGCACCAGTTCATTTGCCGTCGGCTTTGCATATTTCTGCAATTCTTATACATGCATACATATGTACATATGTATGTACTTACATACATCATATATATATTATTTCTAATTGGTGTTTTTTTGTAATCCCTTTTTCTGCTCACATAATTTACCAAAATTAATAAGTAAGGCATCGTTTTAAAGGTATAAATTAGCTATGCATGTTAAACGGTGTTTTATTGGGCATGGTACTTTTTTTTAATAGTATTTTGGAAAAAAAATATTTAACACGTTGGATGCCACTGTATCACCGATGATCACGACGAAAAACCAACCCCAGGTAACAGTGCAGTGGCATCCAACGTGTTAAACTAAAAGATTTGCGCCTAACGCTATGCCTTATTCTAACACACTACAAATTAAATTTAAATTTCAAATGTAGATGTCGCGCAAGTTAAAAACAAGTAAAAATATTCAATACAGAATGTAGATGTCGTGCCAGGTGAACAGCTGTTTGTGTATATTTTCTTTTATCATCATACATATATATTATTTCTAATTGGTGTTTTTATGCAAATATCCATTTTTCTGCTCACATAATTGTTGTTTTATTGGGTGTGGTACTTTTTTTAATAGTATTTTGCAAAATTAAATGTTTAAATTTAAACTAAAAGATTTGCGCCTAAAACTATGCCTTCAGAATTATTTTATTCTAATAAGAGTGCAGAGTTAAATACAAATTTCAAATGCAGATGTCGCTCCAGTTGAACAGTCGTGTATATTTTTTAACCCTTTCACTACCGCCAACTTGTCCGTGATAGAAAGTTATTTTTGATGAATGGCTATTGTTATAATGAGCTTTGGTAACTCTTTGGTGAAAACAAAAATCACTTCCTTGAATGGGCGTGGCCGGGACACGATGTCCATCTGAGTGGACATAGGTAGTCAAGGTAGTCAATTTAAAATACTGTAGGCTTACCAAAATCGTGAAAAAGGGATGAAATTAAAGCACGTCCAAAGCTAAATTCAATATTTATTAAATTGTAAATTAAATTTAGTAAGATTTCAGTTTAGTATTTATTAAATTATAAATTAATTTTTGAAAAATTTCAGTTCTATTATTTATTCAAAATAAATTACTTGGAATGGTATTCAAAAAAACAGTCGGAATTACGGCGAATGAAGAGGTGGGCATCGCATTTTTTACAGTAAATATAAGTTTTTTGTTTGCATCCCTCCTTCTTACAGCGAGCTGCGTTGCTTTGAGAAGAATCAAAAGTGGCCAAGTGTTCGATTTTATCATAACGTGTTTCCATTGGTGGCTGTTTGAAGTACTTTACTCTTTTACGAACATATTCTTCTTCGACGCTACTTTCCGAGGAACGTCGACGTCTGGTTTCGTTCTGGGATGTTGTGGAAATCGTAGCCAGTGCATTAGCTAATCCCTTTCTAAACGATAATAAGTCCATTTGGTCTTTGTGAAGTATTCCATTTTTGCATGCATCCGCTCTATATTCAAACCAACTGGCGACTATTGCCATGTCAAAGAAATGCATTATTACTCGTAAAGTCCACTTTTTAGACTTGATAAAAATCCGGTAATACTGCAACATTTGATCTAGGAGGTCTACACCACCCATTCCATTATTATACAATTGTACCACTTCGGGTCTATCAATCTCAATAAAACGTTTTTCTTTTTTCTCATACCTCTGTACCTTGTCTTTATCGCCAATCCCCACAAAATTAGATGCTAAATAAACTCCTTTGTTGTCGAATCACTTCGTTACAACAATTTTTCCATCACGACTTACCACTTGTTCAGCGCAACCTCTACTTTTCTTTCTCATAACAGTATCCGTAGAAAGAGGAGGATTTCGGAACCGATTTAGGCGAATTGTGCCAGCTGAAAGAATCTTCCTTTCGCGCAAAATTTCAAGCAAAGAATAAGTCGTAAAGAAATTATCCGTGTAAACCTTATGACCAATTGAGTCCTGAGGTACTCTTTTTAGTAATTGTAATACAATTGAAGCACCAAACCCAAGTTTATTGATAAGCTTTGGTTCGATTTCGGTCGAGGAGCCCTGATATGCAATGAAATCGTACGGCATTCCACTTTTTCCACAAAGAACATAAATTTTGATTCCCCATGGACATGGCTTACCACGTATATACTGCTTCATTCCCAGGCGTCCTTTAAATGGTACAATCTGCTCGTCAACACAGAGAGTTTCTTCTAACTGATGTTCCAGTAGTCGCTTGCGAACAGCGTCCATTATTGGTCGCACACGATGGAATTTGTCGTTGTTTTTGGGAGGCAAAGAGGTATCAATTAAATGAAAATGTGTGCGTAGGGCATAAAATCGATTCCGTGTCATATTATTAGTAAATATTGGTAATGCTGTACCTTTCTCCCAGTACATTGCTATGCGAGGAAACTTCAGTATACCCATCATGCAATGTAAGGCGAAGAATTTCCGAATTTCGCCTGGGCTAGTTGGTTGAAAATTTGATTCTTTTTGCACACTATACAAATTGGTGAAGTTGGAAGCATCTTCAAAAAACTGAGGCGGTAAATATTTTTGAAAATACTCGTATTCGCTTTTAGGTGCTGTAGGCATTTGTGTAGGTGGAACAAACAAAAAATCAGCAACTCGGTCATAACTGCGTGAATGCCTCCACTGAACGTCACTTTTCTCAGTAATATTTTCTAAATCGAAATTTCCCTCGGTTGCTTCTGTGGCTACATCTGGACTACTTACTTTTTCAGTAGCAACTGAACGCAATACCCTCAAGGAAAAATATGCATTTTGTGCAACATTTTCCTCACTTCTTGTTGAAG
Source organism: Urophora cardui (assembly GCA_960531455.1). Classification (NCBI taxonomy): domain Eukaryota; kingdom Metazoa; phylum Arthropoda; class Insecta; order Diptera; family Tephritidae; genus Urophora; species Urophora cardui. The sequence goes on along the minus strand of OY482671.1, from coordinate 74,418,270 downwards.
ATGGTGTTGCGATTTCTTCACGAGTATCTGAGACCGTTGGGTTCAAATCTTCGTCCTCAAAACTTTCGTCAGAGTCGTCATTTCCGGCCGCATACTCTCCCTTCTTGTTGACGTCTTCGAATTCCACTGACTCAATTTCATCATCGCCTGATGCATCTTCGAGATCTGAGAATTCATTTAGGAGGTCTAGAAGTTGACTTTCTGTTAAAACTTTGCGTTTACTCATGACGACTTTTGTATGGAAACCTAAAATATATGTACAAAGTTCACAACTCATTACTACTCATGTCCATTACAGGGGACATGCAGTTTCTGGTGCCTAAAATACTTACCAGAACTGGAATCTTTTTTTGCTTACACTCCTTGAATAACTAAAATTCAGCGAAATAAAATACCGTCACAACAAATATTTATACACTTCTTTTAATTGAAATTTGCTAAAAAGAAATAACTAAAACAATTCTTTATGACCCTTCTTTACAAAAGTCAGCAAATTACTGACGAAAAAATAAATATTTATAAAGAAATTCCACTCTTGTACTCGCGATAAACCGTTAAGTTTATATTCTCCGAAATAACTTCAAAATAAAATCACATTTTTAAAAGCCGCGCTTCCAAAGTAGTGTCCACTACAGTGGACATTGGTAGCGAAAGGGTTAAAATACTTTTATAAGCTTCGGCTGTATGTTTGTATGTAAACATCACATTATTTTAGGCGAACACGTGTGTATTCAAACTTACGCTGAATGGGGATTTTTTAATAAGGGATCTGCTTATTTATACACAGCTATACATAGTATCTACTATATACGTATGTATACTTTTGATCACATAGCGGTTGTATGTACGTAAGACCATAAATTGATTGAGATATGGACTTACATGTATTGAACCATGTCCGTCCGTCCGGCCGTACACATTATAGCTTGCGCAAAAATATAAATATTTTAATGAAATTAGGTAGGTACATATGTATGTAGATTCTAGGTCCGTTCGGCGGCTGCAAATTGCCGCAATTTGCAATCAAAGAAAAATATGTCTTGCTCTCCGAAAGAGAGAAACTTATGCAAATTTACTGGCATTTCAACGAACAGAAGTTTGTCAAAATTTGCAGCAAATCAGCTGTTCGCCTTTATTCACAAGTGAATAACAAAATTAAAATTTTACGAAATGGAATCGAAGGGAAAGCTAAATGTGCAGTGTCCTATGTTCTACACAAAAGCACTGTGGATTGGTCCAGGAATAAATCCAGAAAAGGAATTCTGCCGGCTGAGGGTTATCTTTTTAAAGTGCGGCCCAAGGGCGTCAACGGAATTAGTACGCAGTTTTGGTGTTTTGTTTGGTGTATTTTACAACTTTACCAACAAATATCTCATAAACTATAAGTTTCCGGAAAGTTTTTATTTCTGTTACGACATCTGTGAAAAAGTTATTTTTTCGGGGCGTGTGTCATTAATGGACAATTTTCCCATTTAAGTAGTATACTATCTCCTATTTGCGATTCAACAACGCAGAATCCCGAGAGTGCAGACGATGATCCCACTGCGCTGTCATTAACATGTTTCCTTTCAGCTGGTACCTTATTAACAAATTAAATCATTTAAATAAACTTTATAAATTAAAATAATATAATCTTCTCACTTCATTTTCTATTGAATCAGATATATTACCGATTTTCTTAGTTTTTTGACTTGAAATCACGTTCGACTTTTTTTTTAAATTGCAACCATATGATCGCAAATCATATGTTTTTTCAGTCTACTGAACTTTACAATGACAAATTTTGTCAGTAAAACTTTGCAGCTTTCTCCGTCAATGAACTGTCAAAATTGCGATCTCTTCTGTAAATTTTGACTGAGTTTTTGCCTCAAAAAACGCGATTTTGCAGTTTTTTCTGCAATTTGCAGCAATTTGCTGCCGGCGAACGGTCCTTCTAATGGGAACAGAGAAGGTTGGGGTTGAAAATTAGGCATGTATGTATTTCCAAAAACCCGTAAAACATGATAATTGAGTCACTAATAAAGGCCCAGTGATGAAATTTCATCCATGCAATGACGTTATGCCGTTATGAGGAAAAAAGCTGAAAGTTTGAAAAATGAGCCCGGAGAGGCAAATTTTCAAAGATTTGTAAGTCAAAACTCAGGAACCTCAGCAAATAAATCGATTAAGCTTGGGCCACTGATTTCCTTGCCAAGGCAAACGTGTGAAAAAAATTACCCAAGTCGGCAGGGACCACAATATATGTAAAATATATAAAAATATAATACATATTCATGGAAAGTTCCATAAGTTCCACTGTAGACATAAAACCAAATAAATATAAAATGGGCGTGACAGCACAAACCATACCGACTGGCGCCACGTATGTTATATTTTTTGCGAAAGATGCGCACGGGTCCAGCTAGTATTAACATATCATAGTTAATCTTAGTAGTACGCAGGTACATACCTATGTCCATAACGATTTCATATTATTATTTTTAATACTTAGAGTTCGGCTTTATTCAAAACTAGCAAATACCCGTCACACTTCGCTGCGACAAATCATACTATGCCACTCCCTCCCCTATCGGAGACTGGAAAAATGGAATGGAATGAACTCCCTATTGAAGCTCTGATTGATACATTTAATTTGATACCAATATTGCGAAAAAATATTTGGGGCCATCCGGGTCCACATTTTGGCTTCTATTTGGAGCACCAACTGGAAAATTAGAATGGAATGAACTCTCTATTGAAGCTCTGATTGATACCTTTAATTTGATACCAATAATGGTCAAAAATATTTCGGGGGCTATTTAGGTCCATGTTTCGGCCTCAATCCCGGGAACCGATTGAGATATCCGTATAGTGTAAAATATATATGGCTACCCTGATCAGCACCTTTAATTTGATACCAATATTGCGAAAAAACATTTGGGGTCATCCGGGTCCACGTTTTGGTCTCTATCTAGAGAACCGACTGGAAAATTGGGATGGAATGAACTCCCTATTGAAGTTCTGATTGATACCTTTAATTTGATACCAATATTGCGAAAAAATATTTGGGGCCATCCGGGTCCACGTTTTGGTTTCTATTTGGAGCACCAACTGGAAAATTGGAATGGAATGAACTCTCTATTGAAGCTCTGATTGATACCTTTAATTTGATACCAATAATGGCCAAAAATATTTCGGGGGCTATTTAGGTCCATGTTTCGGCCTCAATCCCGGGAACCGATTGAGATATCCGTATAGTGTAAAATATATATGGATACCCTGATCAGCACCTTTAATTTGATACCAATATTACGAAAAAATATTTGGGGCCATCCGGGTCCACGTTTTGGTCTCTATCTGGAGAACTGACTGGGAAATTGGAACGGAATGAACTCTCCATTGAAGCTCTGATTGATAACTTTAATTTGATACCAATAATGCAGAAAAATATTTCGGAGGAATCTGGGTCCATATTTTGGCCTATATCTCGGGAAGGGGTTGAGATACCAGAATTAAATGTGGTCATAATTTCAACCTAATATCAGGTGATCATTGTGTCAAAATTTGAATGTGATCGGCCCGGTAGTTTCGACGTCCATAGGGAACAAACATACAAACAAACAAACAAACAAACAAACTTTCATCCTTATATATATAGATAACGAATTTATTATTTTGGTATTAAGATTGTTCAGCCTCTCACTTAAAATTAAATAAAAGGCGAGTACCTAATCTATAAAAAGAAGTCGTAACATGTGTACATATGTATGTATATGCAAAAAAATGTTAAACAAAAGATTCAATAATGTATAATAAACATGGAAAATTGCAATACCTGCTTTCCATTCCACCAGATTGCAGGCATACCGGCGTACCATTTAGTATAATTACAAACATACATACATATGTATGTACATATGCATTTCATATGTTCATCCTCAACGGAGTGGCACATGTACCCAGCAGGGTTTTTCCATATTTTGGTAATGGCTTGAACTTGTATTCAATGAAATAACGCATTACAAATAGCTAAGAAACACTCCTTCGCTTACTTTGCTCATTACTTGTAATGCGAAAGTTTTAAAATAATTATTTTTTCGCTTACTGGTAATGCAGAAAATAATCGAAAATGTTTGGAGTACTGCCGTTATTTTTTTGCAAACGCTTTGCTTTGATTTTAATTTTTCTAAATAGCAGTTTTGTAAAGCAAATTACCCTCATTCTCGTTTATTTTGCCAGTTTTCATTATAAAACTGTCGTGGTTAGTCGCGTTATTCCATCGTTGAAATTTTTTTAAATAAGCCAATAGCTGTGCAAATACATGGTGTAATAATTATTATTCAAATAGTGTTTTTTTTTTAAATACATTTTGCAAAGAATGTTTTGATTCTTTATTCATTCTGTTTGCTATTTGTTTTCGGCATAAATTGCTCACTCATAGTTTTAAAATTATTTTTTCGCTTACCGGTATTGCATAAAATAAGCGAAAAGATTTGTAACACTGCCGATATATTTTGCAAAGCCTACATTGATTTAAATTTTTGTAAATAGCAATTTTGTAAAGCAATTTACATTCATTCTCGTTTATTTTGCCAGTTTTTATTATAATACATTATTGATTACTATATTGGATTGTGTGATATATGCAATTACTTATACCAGTGAAAGAACTTATTACTTGTACCAGCTTATTTTTTCCAATATTAGTAGCGATTATATAATTCATTATTGTCTACAATATTGTAAGACAATACCGCCAATGACATGCCTATGTTAAAGTAATGCAATCCGTATTCGAAAGTGTAAGCGATGAATCAAGATTTCTCGATGATTTTACCCATTACATGTAAGAGAAAGCCCTGCTGGGTACGTGCGCACGACACATACATGCACAAAAGACTTTTATTTTTTCTCTGCCCGAAATATCCGTCCTTTCGCGACAGAAATTTTTCGCTGCTCAATGATAACCGTCACTGTCCAACAGTGACGGAAAAAAATTGAAAATAAAAGTTTCCCACTGACGGAAACAGCTAGTCTGTAAACAATAAGTGTTATCGGCGTTGCTCAACTGTTATGCTTTTGTGTTTACATGAAACTGTTATTTTAGGACACTTAGAAAAAACTTAACAATTATGTTGGTCTCTGCATGAAACACAAAACACAAATAAGAAAATTAAACACAAATTTCAGATTTTAACTTCATGCGGTTGTTGGCAAATTGGAAAAATGATTTTGAAGCAGCTACATAATCTGTTTCATTCCCACCGTTCTCATGTACAAACGTGTCTGAAAAGAATTTAAGAAAAATTTGAATTACGTGTGTATGTACATATGTATATACGTATGTAAGTATATGCAACCAAAGTCTATAAGTTTCTCCGTTTTGTTACCTAAATGTAATAATAAATTACATACGAAGCAACTGTATGTCACGGCGTATGATTAACATTTTATTTGAAAAATTGTACTCATACGCCATGGCATACAGTTTTTTGTATTACATATGTATTTATTTTATAGAATCTATTATTGAAACTTAGGTAAAAATACCACAAAATTTTGCTCATACGCCATAGCATGCGGTTGTATGAATATAGTTTATTATTGAGTGATTTTATATATTTACTTACGGCGTATAGCTATTGCAATAGTTAGACTGCGAACGCAAATTTTAGTTTCGGTCCGTCTCCATGAAAATTTTTCAGCCATTGCATCCGTCATTATTTTTCCCCACGCTCGCTTTACAAACGATTTTGCCTTAGAAGAGGATGTAGCTTTGAAATCCATTTTCTGAAACATAATAAAATATGCAAACCAAAGTTACAAACCTAATTTTCTTAAACGCATGCTGTTAGTACATAGGGTGGATCAATTTGTATGGGCTGATTCTAAGCCACAGCGTTCTTAGTGGTGTGGTGAATTACTCGCTATGTTGCAACAAAAAATTGATAATAAACATACACCCACAGATCCTTCAACAGCAAAAATGAATGAGCAGAATACGTTCACTATGGACGAGGAAAAGTTTCGTCAGCTGGTAAGTTTTATAAGTAAAAGATATATATATATATATATATACAGATAGATAGATATATACAGATCCTTCAACAGCAAAAATGAATGAGCAGAATACGTTCACTATGGACGAGGAAAAGTTTCGTCAGCTGGTAAGTTTTATAAGTAAAAGATATATATATATAAACTTTTCCTCGTCCATAGTGAACGTATTCTGCTCATTCATTTTTGCTGTTGAAGGATCTGTGGGTGTATGTTTATTATCAATTTTTTGTTGCAACATAGCGAGTAATTCAATATATGTATATATTAGGCTGGATCAATTTTCTAAGCCATAGTATTGCTAGCAAATTCGGATTCTGTATCAAATTCTAATAAAAATAGTCATCTAGACATGCCTCTAAAATCAATTTCGAGCATGCTCCAGACGACTTTTTTCATAGAATTTAATTCAGAATCCGAATTTGCTAGCAATACTATGGCTTAGAAAATTGATCCAGCCTAATATATATATATATATATATATCTTTTACTTATAAAACTTACCAGCTGACGAAACTTTTCCTCGTCCATAGTGAACGTATTCTGCTCATTCATTTTTGCTGTTGAAGGATCTGTGGGTGTATGTTTATTATCAATTTTTTGTTGCAACATAGCGAGTAATTCGTTTCCTGCTGCATTGCATATATTATGTTTAACAAGCCAAGCGCCTAGTTGTTCTTTAAACGGAGGCAAACACCTTTCTCCGTCCACGAACATTTCATCATTTGCAGGCTGAGTGTCGGTCTATTCAACACATACAATGGGTTTATTTAAAAAAGCATAAAATAAGCTTAATATTGTAAAAGCTTATTTAACTCTTCTTTTAGTAAACTTACTTCAAGCTATTTTTCAAACACTTGCATTTCATTTTTAAAATTAACGGTTTTATAAACATGCGCTCTCAATGTTTACAAAAGATTTATTTGAAAACATTTATAGTAAGCTTAAGAATGTAAATGCTTACAAAACACTTATTGTAGCAAACTTACTTTAAGTTATTTTCAAAAACGTTTACAGGAATGCTTGTTGGACAGGCCCCGCAGTAAATGTCCGAAGTGAAAACTTAATGAATCACTGATGAAATTCCTTACCTAGTGAGGAGGCGTCGATGACAAGTTTCATATAAAGACTGCTGAATTTTTCATATAAATGGTTTGCCTTCCTCGGTGATTTTATTGAGGAGCACTGCATGACTGTTCAGCGCTGACTTGTGGATGAACTACTGCTGAACGGTGTGCAGTAAACAAAAAAGTAATTCAAAGAGTTCTCTTTCGAACTTCAGAGAGATTTCGAAATAAGGAATGTTCATTGAGGAATGTGTGATGATTTCTCAATGATATGTAGTGGAAAAAGGCTTACTGATTCTTTAATGAACCATTGATGATTTCTCAATGATATGTAGTAGAAAAAGGCTTACTGATTCTTTAATGAACCATTGATGAACTATACATTGTAAATCCAAATAAAAAAGGCATATTTGATGGATTTTTTTTTTTCATTTACAAACAAGTTTGTATAAATTTACAAATAATAATAACACTTCATTTATGCAACAAAAATACAAATTAACATGGATATACTATGCATATTTATAGGTACTAAAAATTATATTGTGCTGCTTGACTCCTTTTTCCTTTTAATCTGAGTGCGTTTGTTGAATTTGTTTTTAATGCGCCGAAGGGCTGTGCGGAATTCTTGTAAAAAGTCATTATACGATTGGCTGCAGGTACTTGCTGCTTCTGTAAAATAAAAGAAGGAATTTGGAAAATGCTGCAACCTAAATTTTTTTTATTGTTACCGTTTAAAGAGGACATGAGCCCCTCATATTGTTTCAGTCCTTTTTCCCCAGAGTGCCATCAATGTTGACGTCTTTTATTATGTCCGGTGACAGTATTTTTTCAATGTTCTGAATTGAACCACACATCACTTGCTTCATTAAAGCGATCTGTAAACAAAATCAAAGAAAATATTTAAAAGTAGTAAAAAAGTAGCAAAAAAGTAGTAAAAAGTTATTAAAAAGGTAGCAAAAAAAGTAGTAAAAAGGGTAAAAAAAATAGTAGCGAAAAAGTAATAGAAAATTATTAAAAGGTACTAAAGCCTAGTAAAAAAGTAGCAAAAAAGTAGTAAAAAAGGTACAAAAATAGTAGCAAAAATGTAATGGAAAATTATTAAAAGGTACTAAAAAGTAGTAAAAAATTATTAAAATGTATTAAAATAAAAAGTAGTAAAAAAGGTAATAAAAATAGTAGCAAAAAAGTATTAAATTATTAAAAAGTTAGCAAAAAAGTAGTAAAAAAGGGAAAAAATAGTAGCAAAAATGTAATGGAAAATTATTAAAAGGTACTAAAAAGTAGTAAAAAATTATTAAAATGTATTAAAATAAAAAGTAGTAAAAAAGGTAATAAAAATAGTAGCAAAAAAGTAATAAAAAGTAGTAAAAATAGTAGCAAAGGCATCAAGGATATGCATACTGATACATACATATGTATCCTTACCATTTCCCCTCTTTTTTCACCCTCTAATTCGCTATTTATTTTTTCAAGTTCTTGGTAACTCTCAATTGGAAATTGTTTGGGGCACACCGCATACAATCCCAAATTCCTCCGTAATAGCACGTTCATTTCCGCAAGTTCTTTCAAAATATGGTCTTGTTGCTGCGACACCGTAATAATTTGTCTATTCATGTCAGCAACTTCTTTTTTTAATTTAACGACTTCGTCATCTGCAAATTGCATCAGTAAGTTAAAATTTAAGGGATATATTTATTTTTGTAAGGCTTACCATGATTGCCAATCTGGCTATATTGACATAGAGGTATATCCATTGCTAATTGTTCTGAATGTGTAAGTATATCAATTAATTTAAACTTTTTGCTTCAATTCTGCTCCTTAGTGAAAAATAGCTCTGCTAGTTGTTGTGAAGTATTACAATAAAAAAAATTTTTGAGTTATCATGCAAAGCCATCATTTAAAACTTTATTTGGTTTGGTTTTACAATGAACTGGGCTTTTTCGTCAATGTTTTCTACAACGGCTATGCCTAAGCTTTTTGATGGTACTGGTACTTCGAAAAAATTGCTTGTTTCTGTAACAATGTTTACCACAAATTCGCTGTTTTTTACGCAAATAATTTTGGCAAAAACTTGTTTCTCATTTATATCTGGAATTCCTTCCACCACACAAAAATTGTTGGGAGGAAGGTCGCTTATTTACATTTCGTCATTATTTATATTGACAATTACACCTTTTTCGTATTGCATCTAATTTTTTTGCTGCATTTTTTAATTGGACGCAAGTAGTACTTGTTCTTTAGCTGTTGCAAAATTTGTGTTGGTTTTCTTACTGATTGCTTTATTTCTCGCATAAAGTTCTCAAAGCGATAGGCAGAAAAGTTTATAATGTGACCAGTGGTTCTTGCGCTTTCACATAAATGCAATAAGTTGTGCACATTGTATGTTAACGTGTCGTTGCCGTAAATACTTTTGAAATATTTCACAAAATCACTAAGCATCGATTGAATGCACACGAGGTTCTTTTGATATTTGGAGCTCATGTTCAATAGTCGGTATGCACAGTGAAGTAGTAACAATTGCCATCGAGAAAGTCTTTTAAAATGGCAACTCCAGTATAAAGGATGAATTGTCGGTACTCTATAGCCTTCCAACGACAAAGCTCATGCAACCGCCGCGGTTTTCTTCCAAATTCTTTTGGAACGCATGAAGATAAAGCTTCAAGTTTGTTTGAAAATTCTTCTTTATTTGCTGGTGTTAATTTTTTCACTATTAAATTTAACAATTTCTTCGTAACTCCCAAATCAACCACATGCATCACGTCAAGAGGGAATTGGGATATCATATTTAATTCTAAACTTTCCAGCTCCCTTTGTGATTCTTGAAATTTTAAGCTGTGATGACTGCGGTCAAGTCTGTTCCTGAAGGAAAAATCAGATCTGGGCTCACCCATTTCGTCTGCGAACACCGTCACATTATTGATTTTTTGCCCTAGTTGACAACATTTGGCACAACCACTAAAGGCACAATGCCCAACTGTACCCGTGATGAATGCTCTGGCAGGTGCATCACAAATAAATGCCCGAAGCACTACCGTTATAGTTTTCCCACCCAAACTTAGTCCATCTCTTTGAATACGTTTCACATCCGCAATAAAATCGTGCAAAAATATATTTGGGCAAACAGGTTTGTCTTTTCCAGAATACACACCGATTATAAACACGTATTCATCGTCTAAATTCACTGTTTTTCCTAGAATGGGCTATAGACCCATAGCACTACTTTTATACAACGGCAACCCGTCAACGCCGATGTCTAGAATCACCGAACTGTAGGACTCTAAATTTATTTTTAAAAGTTGGTGCTCCAAACCGAAATGGAAGTAATTTCCGGAGCCTACAGTCCTTTGGACAAAAATGCCCATTTCTTTAAAACCAATGTTTTCACCTTCAGTTTTACTCCGTTCCATTACCAAAAAAATAAGCTATCAACGAAGAAAATCCATGGTAAAATGGAAAAGTTATAGGCGATCAAGTAAATACAGCCAAGTCGCGCAATGCCTCTGGACGGGTAAATTCTATGCATTTTGTACCAATACCTACACATCTGCAGTAGCAGCACGTTGGCAGCGCAGTAGATACCCTGTAGGAAATTTAATTAATTTTAAATCACTTTATAAACTACTTTATTTTCAATAACAACTAATTGAAAATGTGACTTTTTCCTTTGCAATGAACTGACTTTTCTAACACGGCGATGTCATAGCAAGCAGTCAATTGCCCTATCCTGCATTTGTTTTCAACTACTTTACTAGTAGTTTAATATAAATAACTTAATCCTGCATTTGATGTCGAAATTCAAGAAATGGCAAAATTGCGAAGCAAATTTTCCTCAAATTTCGCAAATTGTTCTCAAGTTGATAAACAATATTTGAAAAACAATTGAATTTATCTTAATTTTCATGGTCAATGCTAAATAGTATGTCTCTGGTGTTTTGTACAAGTTTCTTAGGCTCCATAGAAAACCATTCACCTATGTTTTTTTCTCTGTGTGTAGGCCACCCAATTCGTTGGGAAAAGATTAATAAGCTCGTGTCGTTAAACCTAATCCTCTACATTAAAAAAAAAAATTTATATTTAACTAATTTAATATGCAATTGTGTTTTAATTTTTGTGTTGCAGTTGGCAAAGGCGACAAAAGCGATATGGCTAGTGACGCGAGTGCATCAATGAATATGCGAAACTTATTGTAGAAAATCGAGTGAATGACGGATCCCATATTGTCTACCGGCCATGGCAAAGTGTAATTCTGAAAGTTGTCAGCCTATACGAAATCCAAAGGCTGCTGAGACATATTTCTAATGTATGTGCGTATGTAGATTTTGTAGAGATACATACCCAGCCAGCAAGGTTCCGTACATTTTACGAACATTGCGATTTACGAGCTATTATCGAATAAGAAAACAATAACAAAAGAAGCTTTTTTCTATCATGTCAAAAAAAAAAAGAAAACGAAAAATTTCAAACTCAATATTTTAAAAGTAAGTATGTATGTTTGTAAAATTTCTACATTTACGATAAAAAAACGGACGTAAAAAGATTCATATACGAGTGCTTTTTCGATACATTTACGACACTCGTAGGCAATGAACGTTTTAAAGCAAAACAGTATTCGTAGGCGAATCGTAAACGGGGGTCGAATCGTGACACACGATCACGGATTGATTTCGATAGGAAAAATAATTCCGTGATACGTCTCACGTATTTGCTAAATGGCATTACGACATACGATAGCTATCGTATCGTAATTGGTTTTCGAGTTCACAATGGGTTTTACAAATAACCACCTTGTGGAACACACTCTTAGTTCACAATAGATGTAGAAGTGTCAAAAAGGTCGCACAGCTGATCGAAAATTATTATAATTGTAACTTTCTTCTATTTCCATGCCATGATGCATAATTTTCTATTTGGGGAAAAATTTTACATACAAAAGATTTTTACGGATTTCAATAAAATTCGCAGTGAAATCGAAAAGGAGACAGAGCTGGAGCTGAGTGGGTGTAGACGGCTTTTTTGGCAGGAGCAGGAGCTGGAGCAGCTTTGATCTTCCCCACTTTGTAGGTGTTGCACATGGCTTCAGCGATTTGATCTTCACATGAATAGCTACAGACGAGATATTTGCTTGTTATCGTGATTTCAGTGTAAATAAACATGTATATATTTTCAAAAACAAAAATGCATAATGAAATGTGACACATTAAATGTAATATTTGTTTTTGCAAAGCCAAATACAAAAAATAAACAAATTTTGACATCCGTACAAAACGAATTTAAGGATATACATACATATGTACATATGTAAGTACATATTGCAAAATAAAACTTAAAATTTAAATATGGATGTGCATTTACTTTTTTATTTGAGTTCAAGTGAAAGTGAGGAAGATGAAAGGGTGGCACGGAGGCTACTTAGGGATAAAAGTGATCCTTTTGCATTGTCGAATACAGCGTACGTATATACATATAATACAAAACAATTTTTGCAGCAAAATTAAAGTTTTTTGTACAGATTTCTGAAACGGTTTAGGCTTTCTAAAGAGGCGTTTGAATATGTACTAAATCTGCTAAATTTGAAGCAGCCGGATGCGGTTTGTTGGCGATGTTTTTCCTCCTTTAACGCTAGCATACGCATTTGCACCGCCAATTGCCTCTCTTGCACATCGATTAATTTGTCGAACTTTTTTCCCAAGTCTTTTTGGAACTCGGCAACTTTTTTCATATTTTCTTGGAGCAACGCCAACTTGTCGCTTGTGTCTCGTCTAAGTCTCGGTGTGTTGCTCCTTTGACGCCGAGCTGGGGTGGTTAGTGGCCTTGATGGACCCGGTAATTCGTCACTGCTGGGTGACCTTGTGCCATCGCCGTTGTTGCCGCTGCCGCTACCATTAACGCTGCCATTATCGCTGCCACTGACGCTGTCGCTCTCATTGCCACTTTCGCTAACTCTACCTGCAGCTGGTTCGCTACCAAAAGAACGCACATTACTATTTCCCTCCACTGAGGCCTCAAGTCCAGCAGCTTCTATGATGAGCTCTTCCACTGCGCTTATCGGCCTTTCACGATATGGCCCGCCTCCGGTTTGCCTCTTTGACATCTTGTTGAAGGATAGCTTTTTCTTGGTTTGGTATTTTTGGTCAGCGTAAACCTTCGAATAATTAAATACGTATGTATAAATATTTATTTCGCACCATAATACATAATGGTTTGCATATAAATACCTTCCGCCACATCTTCGCGTCCTTTACAGGTGGCCCCTCGGCGTTTAACCGTCTCGCAAGTTCCTCCCAAAGCCTATTTGTTGAAAATCTCCCCTGCGGGTGACTTGGAGGCTAATTCTTAGCCAAGTCCGGATGCTCCGACATAAACTCCGCCATTAGTTCCTTTTGTTTGGGGTTCAATTTATTAGAGTTGGCCCTTAGATAACTCAAATATTAGTTAAAATATTATAATTATATTTATTTTTTAATAAACTTACATTTTTTCCTCGATTACCTTTGATTCCGTTTTAAAATTTGTGATCGTATAACAATACGAACGAACGAGCTCGAAAGCGTACCCATTCACAATTATCATAATACCAAATTACGAAACTGAGAGTACGTTCACGTATGTGGTAATCCAAAAATTGCACTTTCACGTAACGAGTTATACGATCACGTATGTCATAATCCAAAATGCAACTTTTTACGTGACGAGTTATACGATCACGTGTGTGACGATTGGGGCCCGGATTTCGTAAACGATATTAGTGGCAATCTTTTGTAAGCAACCTGCAGAAGAATGCACTACCTGCTTTTATTGAGGGATTACTGAGGTATGGTTGAAGAATTTTTTAAATTGTGATTAATTTACAACACTACTGTGAGCTTTCATAATTTGACTTTTTTCATTGACATTATCCCTCCAAAAAATTCGACTAATTCGGGATGTATCCGGGATCACTCGCAATGGAGCATGCGACTAATACAACTTGTGGTCTCTTTATATGGAATGAAGTTTCCCCTTTTGTTTGAGCATGTCCTATGTGGAGACTAATTGTACCCTTTTAGATCTGAACGAAATCATATTTCGAAGTTCGTTTATAACCTTTTCAGTACAATTGTCAACAATTTGTCTACATTTTCACCCTTCCCTATAAAATTGAGCAGTAATTGTACCCGAAAGAGGAGTCCGGCACAAATCGCACAATTTTTACAGGGCTATTGAAGGAAATAAAAAAAGCGGTTTGTTTATAAAATTTATTTAAATTTCTATGTACATATACATATATAACTAATGAATGTCGGTAGAATCGTTCCAAATAAAAATTAAATATGTGTATTAATGGAAAGAAAAAAGGCGTTACTTATTTAGATCTAGCTCTCTTTTTTCTATTTCGAGGTATTTTCCAAATTTAGCCTTCAAAATTTCCTTCGTAATACCTTCCTCGAGCTGCAAGCCTTTTGCGTGTGAATAGATTTTGTGAGACGGATGAACGATGTGATGGTGATGATGACAGTGACGACGGAGATGATTGTAATAGGGACGGTTTTTGGTGGATGGTGGTGGTGGAGATAATTGTGATGAAGACGACGATGGTGATGAGGGCGATGATGTTTGAGTAAAGGCGTCATATGTGATGAGGGCGGCGATGATTGTGGCGGGATCGATGAAGATTTTATACCAAATGGCCAGGAACCAGAATGAACCGTGTGGTTATTTCATATTATTGGGGTTTGCCCAAATATTTCTTCTCTTTTTTGCATAAATGGAGCGAAATATGGACTGGCTCCTGTTCGTCTATTGTTATTGGACGCGGATTTACATGCTTGAAGCAAAGTGCGCATCTTCGATTCCAAAGAACAAATGAAGTAGGAGATTTCAATGATATCAAATTTGATAAAAAAATGATTGAAAAATGTTTAAAAATATGTATCATAAATGATTACTTAAGAATAGTCATATTTAGGGTACATTTTTCTCCCGACGATTCACTCATATTCCAATAGAAAATGTTTTTAAATTTGATCGTTTTTAATCATCTAGGCGTATGATATTTGAATATTTTTTGATCAAAATTTAAAAAAAATGCTGGCTGGGAAATTTTTTCATTTCTGATTTTTTGACGTTTATTTTGAAATTTTCCAATTACTTTCCGTTGACCATTCACAATGACGCACGTTTTTAAACTTTTCAACACTGTTTTCAAGTTGTTTATGATTTACCGAGTTATACGCTTGCTGCTTATTTTTTAACTGGTCGCTTATTTTTTTGTAGGCAATACCTCAATTTTTGTGGTGTTCTTTTGCATGTTGCTTGCAAAAGATTAAAACTATTTTATTAGAGTTTTCTTCGAGAAAACATCAGTTTACGAGCTCGTTTACGATGATGTTGCTGGCTGGGTATGTAGCTGAAAAACTGAAAGTTCACTCCAATTACTACGTTTCATTTCCATGCCCACGTCGGCGAACAGATGCATAACTTGCGGTTGCGCTTAAAATTTGCAATTAGAAGCTGCGAAAGATATCGAATGTCGAATAATAACAAAAATTTTAATATCAGGCTATCGCACCTACTAAAGTTCAACCCGTATAAGTCCACATTAATTTATAGGTAGGTAAATGTACAGTTGTATGTAGGTACATAGGTACATATAGTATAAAAATTTAAAAAGTTTATTACAGACCATAGCAACATTCTCAACACAATAACCTGTAAGCAAAATGGCACCAATTGTGGAAAGTAACACCACAACTGTGGCGACAAACACTGCTCCCATGGATTCCACATCACAAAATTTCTTACGGTCATACAATGCTGGCACCGCCAACGAAGCTAAAGAATATGGCTTAGCGTTAAGTACTAGTGACAATGACGATGGTTATAGTGGTAATATGGACAATCTAATTGTGGCCAGTTGGAATCTGTTTGGCAACTCAAGTACAGTCATCAGCCATAATAGGACGAGTGTAGTTTCATTGTCATTGGATAACCAAACAGTCATATTCGCTGATAACATCAATAGTACATCTTACACATGGCGATCTTCAATATTCGGATCAGAATCTAACTTTGACTACCCCACTTCTTCAATTCTCGAAGGTGTTCAAGGAACAGTGCCACTCACAAATAACGGAATTGAAAAAGATAATTTTATTGGCTACACCAAAGATGACAACGAAAGACCTACGATTAGTTTGCTTGATGCTTACTCCACGGCAGAAAGTAAATTATTGCAAGTTTATGTTACAACAACGACAGAAAGTATTGCTGGGGTTGATGAAAGTGGACATGACATCAACTTTGCCTTGATCGATAGTGCGGAAGCGGCAATGAGTGTTGACAGCGATTACGAAATATTAAAGGGTTTTAATGGTGGCGGCGACGTCGAGAACTTTAATGGTATGTCGAGCATAAATGTAGCTGAAGTGGGTGATAAAACCAATTTAATTAGATATTCGTATCCTTTGGACAATTTTGACATGAACAAAACCGATTCGTATTATTCGAGCAATGATAACGGTGAGACGAGTATAACATCGACAATGAATAGCGGTTCAGGTGAAGTGGGGAGGGAAAAAAGCGGCAGTACGTTTACGATGTTGCTTGAAGACTTCGGAGATTATTTTTATAATTTTAACCAAAGTGGTGGTATAGGAGGGTTTGGTATTAGTTACGGTGTCAATGATGGTATTGCAGTATCGGCTTCGGATATATATGCTACAATGGCCACTTTTAATACAACTGAATTAATTATGAGACCTAATTGCTCAAACATGACGGATTTGTGTGTTGTACCAAATGGTGAAGGTAAGAAAAGCTTTTTTTAGCCTTCTGGTGTAATTTGATAGCATTTTTTCTTACTTCCTCACTCACGGTGTTTATCTTTAGGTCTCTATGAATAGAGGAATTTTTCACAAGGACCCAAACAGTTATAACTTTTAAAATAAAAGTCGTTGAAAACAGTTATTTTTGGACTTTAAATATATTTGAAACGAAAAAAAAGTAATGTCCGGACTTTTATTTTTTATGTCCAAGAATAACAGTTAAATACGGACTTTTATTTTTTAAGTCCGAAAATAAAAGTTAAATTCGGACTTTTTTTCCGGCTAAAATAAAAGTCCTTTCTAATAAAAAAAAGACGGCCTATGTGATAGACATAAAGTTGGTTTCAGTCGATTCGTTTTGATTTCTAGAATCCAAAAATGTATACTTCTTTGACATTATATTTTACTAATACTACAAATTTAGCATAAACAAACTACAAAAATATTCCTATATGGGTATGAATAAGTGAACTTCATGTCAGAATATCTCCGAAACTAGATTGGACAGAAAAAGGGATATGACGTCGAAAAAAAAAACTATCGATACTATCGATAGTTTTTTATGAATATTTCACTAAAATAAAAAGAGGGATGGTTTTGTTTACAGTTTTCTTTCCAAAAAGTCTTTAATTTTTTACGCAAAACAATAATTAAATAAAAGATCAAATAAGATATATAGATACTTCACTTACACTGAGAGAAAAATCAACCAAAAGTTGGTTAATAGTACTAATTTCACACTTTTTTAATATTACCATTACCATTGTTGATATATTAGACAGTGTTTTTGGTTATATTAACCATGATATTTGTTGATATAACAAAATGTTCGTTCAAATCTTCAACCAATTTCTTGTTACTATTAAACAATTTGTTGGTTATATTTTTATGCCAGTAGCAGCAGTGCTATATATATATATATATGTTAACTGAATAACAAAGAATGCCGCGATGCCTCGGAAAGAAAGAAAGAAAGAACGCCGCCTACAGGGCTACATTGTGTGCGGGCGCAACGCGAAGCGTATGGGAGCGTTATCGAACGGCGAAGAAGGAAGAGAGGCGCCTTTTTCGAAAGAAGAAAAGGGAGGCTGAAAGGCGCGAGTGTGAAGAGCTTTAGATGCTGGCGGGTAGGAACGATGCTCGAAAATTCTATCAAAAAATCAGGCGGATGACTGAAGGTTTCAAGACCGGGGCAAATTCCTGCCAGAATGATAACGGTGATCTGGTAACTGATGTCCAGAGCATACTTAAGTTGTGGAGGGATCACTTCTCTTCCTTGCTAGATAATGGCAACAGTGAAAGTGCGAAAGGAGAAGATGTACGACCCGAATCCCCAATAGCAGATGATGGTAGGCATGTTCCACCACCTGATCATGACGAAGTGCGAATAGCAGTATCTAGGCTTAAGAATAACAAGGCCCCAGGTGCTGACGGCTTGCCAGCCGAGCTATTCAAACATGGTGGCGAAGAGTTGATAAGGAGCATGCATAAACTCCTATGCAGAATATGGTCGGACGAGCGCATGCCCGACGATTGGAACTTAAGTGTGCTCTGCCCAATCCACAAAAAAGGAGACTCCACAGTACGCGCCAATCATCGTGGGATAAGCCTCCTGAATATCGCATATAAGGTCTTAGCAAGTGTATTGTGCGAAAGGCTGAAGCCCATCGTCAACAATCTGATTGGACCTTATCAGTGTGGCTTCAGACCTGGTAAATCTACCATCGACCAGATCTTCACAATACGACAAATACTGGAAAAACCCATGAAAAAGGAACCGACACACACCATCTCTTTGTCGATTTTAAAGCCGCTTTTGACAGCACGAATAGGAATTGCCTGTATGCCGCAATGTCTGAATTTGATTTCCCAGCTAAACTTATACGGCTATGACAAATGACGTTGACTAACACCACCAGCTCCGTCAGAATTGAGAAGGACCTCTGCGAGCCGTTCGAGACCAAACGAGGTTTCAGACAAGGTGACTCTCTTTCGTGCGACTTCTTCAATTTGATGCTGGAAAAGATAATACGAGCTGCAGAACTTAATCATACAGGAAGCATCTTATATCACAAGAGTGTGCAACTGCTGGCGTACGCCGATGATATCGACATCATTGGCACTAACACTCGCGCCGTATGTTCTGCCTTCTCCAAGCTGGATAAAGAGGCTAAGAAAATGGGTTTGGCGGTCAACGAGGACAAAACGAAGTACCTCCTGTCATCACACAAAGAAACAGCACGCCTTGGCAGCCACGTCAATGTTGATAGCTACAAATTCGAAACTGTTAAGGACTTCGTCTATCTGGGAACCAGCATTAACACCAAGAATGATGTCAGAACGGAGATCCAACGAAGAATCACGCTTGCCAATAAATGCTACTTCGGACTAAGTAGGCAACTGAAAAGTAAAGTCCTCTCTCGACAAACAAAAATCACACTCTACAGGACGCTCATCGTTCCAGTCCTCATGTACGGCGCAGAAGCATGGACAATTTCAAAATCAGATGAGATGGCACTTGGAGTATTCGAGAGAAAAGTTCTTCTTAAGATTTATGGACCTTTGCGCGTTGGCGTGGGCGAGTATCGACGGAGATTTAACGATGAGCTGTACGAGCTTTACACAGACATCGACATTGTTCAGCGAATAAAAATCCAGCGGCTGCGTTGGGCAGGTCATGTCGTGAGAATGGACGAAGGCGCTCCGGCCAAGAAAGCATTTCTATCGAAACCCGCTGAACGCAAAAGAAAAGGGAGACCTCCACTGCGTTGGGAAAATCAGGTGGACAGCGATGCTGCCTCCCTAGGTGCTCCCAAGTGGCGCCATGCTGCACGAAACAGAAGCAATTGGCGCGCTCTGTTGGACTCGGCCAGAATCGTCTAGACGGTTAAGCGCCAATCAAGAAGAAGAATAACAAACAAACTTCCAAATACTCACTCTCTCGCTCTCTACAATTCGGGTCCAGCCATTCAACTTCGTCAAGCACAAACGGTGTTGAAGGCGATGGTGACAACAGAGCCGAAGCCATAAAGCTTCGTAAATATTTTTACTTTTTTTTTAGATATGAATTAAAAAATATTTTCGTTAATATAACAAATATACACGTTGGGGAAACCAACTTTCTGTTTGATATTGATTGTTACCAAAATATTGGTTAATGGTACAATGAAAATGTACATATTACATTTTTTCCTTTTGACATGAATAAATCAACCAATAAAACCAGGGACTGTAACGGTTATGAGTTATATCCAAGAAGTTGATTTTTAATCATTATTTGCTGAGTTTTATTTTCTGCTCACAAAATAAAAGTTATTTCTTGAGTTTTATTTTTCCATCAGAAAATAAAAGTTATTTCTTGAGTTTTATTTTTCCCTCAGAAAATAAAAGTTATTTCTTGAGTTTTATTTTTCCGTCAGAAAATAAAAGTTATTTTTTGAGTTTTATTTTTCGATCAGAAAATAAAAGTTATTTCTTGAGTTTTATTTTTCCCTCAGAAAATAAAAGTTATTTTTTGAGTTTTATTTTTCGATCAGAAAATAAAAGTTATTTTTTGATTTTTATTTTTCGATCAGAAAATAAAAGTTATTTTCTGAGTTTTATTTTTTTGCTCAGAGAATAAAAGTTTTTCAGTTTAATTTTGGCTGCAATTGTAGATTTTGCCATATGAACAGGTAAAGTAGATAAATTTTTAATTTTTTTTATTTATAAACTTTACCTACGTGTTAATGTGGCAAAATCGACAGCTGCAGCTAAAATTAATCTGAAGAAACTTTTATTCTCTGAGCAAAATGATAAAACTCTAAAAATAACTTTTATTTTCTGATCGAAAAATAAAACTCAAAAAATAACTTTTATTTTCTGATGAAAAAATAAAACTCAAAAAATAACTTTTATTTTCAGAGGGAAAAATAAAACTCAAGAAATAACTCAGAAAATAATGATTAAAAATTAATTTTTTTATAAAAATCGAAAAAATAAAAGTTAATGCACCTAGAGATAGTCTGCGTTACGGTGATTACATCTGTGTACTTCTTTTGCGTTTAGCATTTCTCCTTTAGTATGATTTTTTTAGTCAAAATTTAAAAAATAACGATTATTTGCAATCTCTGAATAAAACATTAACCAAGAAGTTGGTTGAAAAAACCATTGTACTTTTTTCTCTGTGTATGTATATAGCATTTTCTGGTTAAATTAAATCTTAAAAAGAGGGATGGTTTTGTTTACATTTTCCTTTTCAAAATCTTTAATTTTTTTTTTAACGCATAACATTAATTAATTAACAAAAGAACAACAAATAGGAATTAAATACTTCACTTATATATATAGCATTTTTTGGTTAAATTAAACCTTTTTCAATTTAAAATTTGCACTTGATTTGAAAAAGGTTTCATTTCACTTGAAAACGCTATAGTAATAAAACTAAAAGTAGTACATTTGTTTTTTTAGCATCTTTGGCGCTGACTAGTACATAAGGCACATTGTTTATACATTTCATTAATGTAGAATACACTATGCTTTAAATAAATCAAAAAACAAAAAAATACGAAGAATTTCAGTTATGGGGGAGGATAGGTATGAGCCTGCTGAGCACAGAACAATTTTTTTTTAATTTTTAATTTTTTGTATGGTTACGTTTTTGAGATAACGGTAATTTTGTGTTTTTTGTTATCACTTTATTCAAAAATTATGTTCGCTGGAGTTACGCTTCTAACAATATACAACTTGTAGTAATTGAACCACACCTCGCTAAATGACATCTGGTCAATGTCAAAATTTTTAATTTTTTGCGATTTTTGAAAAAGTTTTGATTTTCAAATTAAGTTTTTTATAAAAACTTGTAAAAATCAGAAAAGTTTTATTTTTTAAAAATTAGCCCGTTTAATTGTTAACGCAATATCAAGGATATCTGATAAAAACATTATTTTTAGCGATTTCTTTCATGTGAAACAAAAAGGATATTTTATGGACGAAAAACTCGGTTAGATGACTCATCCGTGTATAGACAAAAGAAAAAATTTGTTTGTGACTTCACCCTCTCATAGGGTTAGCGTTAATCAGAGGTTGAGTAAACGGCCCTTAAGCTAAAGATATAGATACTTATGTATTGTGGAACGATCTTTCGTCATCCCTTGTGAAATCGTTCCACAATACATCATATTCCTACCCCGTCGGAAAACCAAGCAAAAAAAAAGGAATAATGAAAATTACTTAACTATTGCTTGTCATTTTATATCAGAAGATTTCAAATTGCGAGTAGCTGTACTGTAGACACAAAAGCTGCTGTAAGATACAAATCATTCCGCAGCTAATATATTGGAAACCTTGCACCATGTTCAATGCGAGTTACCGTGTTTTGCACCTTCATTGAATTTAGCTGTGCGTGCAAATTGTTTCTTATTTTAAAGGCAGTACTATTGAATATGAGAAGTTTAAGGTCGCGCAAGAAGTCTATAGTGTTTTGCAAAAAAAAAGTTGTAAAACGACGTCCTATACACGGATGAGTCATATAACCGAGTTTTTCGTCCATAAAATATCATTTTTGTTTCACATGAAATAAATCGCTAAAAATAATGTTTTTATCAGATATCCTTGATATTACGTTAACAATTAAACGGGCTAATTTAAAAAAATAAAGCTTTTCTGATTTTTACAAGTTTTTATAAAAAACTTAATTTGAAAATCAAAACTTTCAAAAATCGGAAAAAATTAAAAATTTTGACATTGACTAGATGTCATTTAGCGAGGTGCGGTTCAATTACTACAAGTTATATATCGTTAGAAGCGTGGATTTTAGTCGCCTCTTACGACAGACATTCCTTACCACGGGTATATTCTAAGCCCCCTAACTGTGTAACCTGCGCTTGTACGCCGTCAATTTACTGTCAAAAATTTCTCATGCCCATACAACTTGTATGGGAGTAACCGAAATTGAACGGCGTGCGTAAAAAGCAAACTCGACGCCCAATTTTTGTTTTGCGTGACTGTTGAAATTAAGCATTGTGGGTGATTGTTTCCAAAAAAATTGACACCTGCTTTTGATATCGTGTGTGTTAGATACATATTCCACAAAATAACAAGATTTTCTCTGATTTTCTATATTTTTCTATTTCTTTATCTGTACACGCACGCAAGTCAATTTCGGTTCAACGCATATGAAAAATTTGCGTGCGTGCGTTAATTGACGACTTGCGTTTGTATTAGGTTACACAGTAAAATATACTTTAGAAAAGTCTTATTTCGTTCGTCAAGGCCAAAGTTGATCAAAAATTGTTGATTTGAAATACGAAAAAAATGTACCCGGACTTTTATTTTTTAAGTCGGAGAATTAAGGTCCTTTCTAATAAAGAACGAACGGCTTATGCGATTGAGATAAATTTCGTACTAATTTCTAGAATCCACATTGGTCCCAATTCCATTTTTTTTGGCATAAATTCAACTAATACAGCTACGCAGTTGAAAGTTGACAAATCCTATAGCAATGGCATATGGAAGAAAAATAGCAAATATCTGATCAATCAGCCGCTGTGGTGCAGTGGGTAGAGTGCTCGCCTTCTATGCCAGAGGTCTCGGGTTCAAACCACGGTCCGAGCAAAACACCAAAACAATTTTTCTAATTAGTAAAAATCCAATTATTGGGTTTTTTTTAAGAGCAGCGGTCACCTCTCGGCAGTGGGCGCCATACCCTCCAAGAGTATTTCTGCCATGAAAAAGCTTCTCACAAAAAATGCATTCGCCGTTCGGAGCCGGCATAAAACTGTAGGTCCACCCAATTAGTAGGAAAAACAAAAAGGAGCACACCCCGAATTGGGAGAGAAGCTCGGCCATAAAACTCGTCAGAGTTATAATAGCGACATTGTATTATTATATTATATCTGATCAATCAGACCACGCCCACTGTGACTGCCCTTCCAGGTATGAGAAAAATTTCCTTTTGAGATGCTATATCGCAAAAGGTGTCAAAATTAGCGTAATTGAATACAGAGTTCTACACTCTAAAAACTGCGTGTAAATATGCTACCAAAATATATGTAATTTTTAGTTGAAAATTACATTTTTTTTCATAGATTTACACTACAAGTGTGTAATTTACAGTTCTAAACGAAATTTACGCACTTTTCAGCAAAAGTGAGCATATCATGCGATTTTACACGCATTTTGGATTAAAGGAAATTGTAATTTCAAATCTCGTGCGCGAAATTACAATTGAGTGGGGTAAAATTACATAGTGAATTGGTAATTTTGTTTAACTTATATGCGAAATTACAATTTATTACTCGATTAGTGTTTAGATTTAAAGTTTGTTTGTGTAGGATTTACACTTTTATTGTTTAAATTTAAACAGCTTATCTGTTGAATTTTTCAGTGTGCGATTTTGCGCATAATAAGGTAGGAAAAAAGTAACCTACCTTTTTGTATGCAAAATTACACGAAAATTTCTAAGAGTGTATATATTTATGTATGTTAAGGTAAATTTCAAATAAATAAGCGAATTTAAATTTCGAAAAAATTAGCCACTAATAGGGTGTGTCGAAATACTTTTTTAAGGGTTTTCTTAACGCAAGACCCGTTAAAACTTGCGTGTTTCATAGCAGATTACGAAATAGTATAATAAGTAACGTCCGCAACTCACTTTTTGTGGTTAAGACAGCGACATCATACTATATTAGCGCGGAATTGCTGAGATAGAAGTTCACTGGAAAAATATCGAATTTTTTAAAAACGGCAATAAACGGCAATAATATTTTTGCATGGCTTTATTAAATACACTTTACTTAATAATATAGCGTCTTTACTTTTGTGAAGAATTGTGTAGTTATATAACTTTTTGTCTACGAAACACAAAAATTATAAATTTTTTTTTAACATTATATACCTTTCGCAAAGCACTTCAAAGCTACCCTAATACACTTAGAAACATGGAAAAACTTGGTAAGAGTAAATTCTACTTACTTTTTCCTATGTTATCCATAAAAATGTGTACTTGTTTTCAATCAAGCTTAATTTTCCAATATTAAAAAGTTCACAGCAAAAAAAAATACGAAAAAACTTTAATACTTTTCTTGATTTTGATTTTGATTGATCTTGATTTTAATTTTAATATTAATTTTGATTTTAGTTTTAGCTTATATCTTGACTGATTTTATTTATTTTAGTTCAAAGTTCATCTATATTAATCTTATTGATCCTTAATCTTATTAATCCTGTCTTATTAATTGTCTGAGTTTTATTTATTTACTATTATTGTTATTTGCTGTTGTGCTATAAAAGATCTATGATCTTACTGTACTAATGATTTATTGCAATAAATGAAATGAAATGAAAATATTATTGTGGCGAAAGAGCTGACTTTGATGGCTTGTCAGAAACTCATGGTATCCAGATGTATTGAATTAAACTGGTTTTTAGGTGCAATAGTATATGTACTATTGGAAAACGCATGCCTTTTTTAAACACTTAAAAGTTTAAAAATTGGGTTTATGCCAAAAATTTTGGATTTGGGACCAATGTGGAATCCACAAGTGTATACTACTTTGACATTATATTTTACTAATAATACAAATTTAGGATAAACAAAAATACAATCATTTACATACATATATGAGAAAATAGATGTATTTCTGTTTATGCTAAATTCGTAGTATTACTAATACTATAATGTTGAAGAAGTTTATTAGGAAGGACTTTTATTTTGGCCGGAAAAAATAAAAGTCTGGATTTTACTTTTATTCTCGGACTTAAAAAATAAAAGCCCGGATTTAACAGTTATGAGAGGACTTTTTTTTCCAAAAAGTTAGAAAAATAGAAAGGTTACATGATTGATCCTGTAAATATTCTGGGAGTCATTTTGGTGTCAAGGATTTTCACTTAACATCATTTTTTGGACCGGACTTTATTGACCTCCAAAAAAAAAAAAAAAAACTGTTAAAATGGGTCCCAGATTTTTCATGTACCAAGGCGCTCTATGTATTGAGCTTCAAGTCTATGAATGCAGTCGTTGACTTCTTTATAATGTAAATTTGGATGCAGAGCCCCAAAGTTGTATCCCCTATATCCAAGATGGTTTTGAGTAACTTCCTTTTGCCTTACTTGGAACTTTCTTCCATTCTAAAATCGCACAAATATTGTAGGAAAGTTTGTGTTGCACAGTCACATCTATTCTACGATCCATCGGGACTTCGATCAATCTTCCCTTAAGAACAGTGATACATTATTGCGATTCCCACCTTAACTGTTAGTAATTTTAAATTATGAAAAAACTGGACTCCATGAATGCAATGGCAATGAAAATGCCACCTTTAGTGAAAATAATATTTATAGCTTATTCCCACAAAGTTTCATGCGAAAACTACTTGTACCTATTTGTAATTTCGCCATCATGTGTTGAAAATGAACGGACATAGAAAGTGAGCACGTTTCGTCGATTTGTTGCACTCAGGGAAAAAAATTATAAAAACATATGAAAACATCCTTAAAATGGGCAAAAACGTATTTAAAAGTGATGTAAATAGCAACATTTTTATTTTAAAAATCTTCATTGTAAAATTTTTAAATCAAGAAAAAACATTTTAAATTTAAAAATGTTTATTTTTATTTTAAGCACTATGAGATAAAAAGCTGCAGAATTCTCTATATCATTTTCTCTTCCGGATGCGAAATTGTATCCAACGACATTCTCTTCATCTTCTCTTAATCCGAGTCCCAACTACAAAAATATGGCCTCCGCTTGTTCTCCTCTTCTTTTCTACTTCGCCTTAACTGTTTGCTATCTTTATTTCTTATTCCCCTTATTCTCCTTTTTCTTCTTTATTTTATATTCTCCTCCGGACTCGAACCATGACATCAACCTGAAACTCAATCCAACGCCATCACATTAGTGCTGGAAGCGATATCGATATAATATCGATTCATCGATGTTTTTGAACTTTTTCGATATATCGATATTTTTTTCCGATATTCGATATATCGACGGTCATGGATCCATTACTGATAAACGCGGAAAGAAGCTGGTAAAATGCAGCATTGCCGTTTTGTGGGTAATTCCCCAAATTTGGAGATTTTTTTAAAATTTGATTCTATGTAGAAATTCCTGTGTTTAAAAGTAATGTAAATACGAACATTTTTTTTTTTAAATGTGCATTGTAGAATTGCAAAATCAAGAAAAAACATTTTAAATTTAAAAATTTTTATTTCTATTTTAAGCACTATGAGATTTTGAACCAAAAACATGTTTTTTTTCATTCATTTTTATTTTTAATTTAAACATTTTATTTTTAAATCTCAAATACATTTTAATACCAAAAATTTAATTTTTAATTTAAACAAGTAAGAGCGCGGCTGTCTTCGGCCGTACCGAAGACTTCATATCTTTCATGAATGGAGAAATGAAAAATTGCATAGTCGGAAATTGTTTAATGTATACTTTCAATTCTGTGAGTTATTTATGCAAAGATTCAGTAGAAAAAAGTTTCATGATTTCAATGGAGAATTTATAACCCAAAATGTCCGTATCTGAACAATCGGTTGTATGGGAGCTATATGTTGTATTGGTCCGATCTCGACTAAATTCGGTGACATTATTTAGGTCCATATGTGTAAAAATACTTCAAAGTTTCATTCTCTCAGCTGTTAAAATGGAGAAGTTATACCCCAAAATGTCTATATCTGAACAATCGGTTGTATGGGAGCTATATATTATAGTGGTCCTATCTTGACAATTCTCGGTACCATTATTAACGTCAATATGAGTACAAATACTACAAAGTTTCATGTCCTTAGCTCTTTAAATGGAGAAACTATACCCCAAAATGTCCATATCTGAACAATCTGTTGTATGGGAGCTATATGTTATAGTCGCCCGATCTTGACAATTTTCAGTAAAATTATTAAGGTCAATATCAGTACAAATACTACAAAGTTTCATGTCCTTAGCTCTTTAAATGGAGAAAATATACCCAAAAATGTCCATATCTGAACCATCGGTTGTATGGCAGCTATATGTTATAGTGGTCCGATTCGGCCGATTCCGACAAATGATCAGCTTCTCCTAAATATACATTCACATTCGCGTTTCAACACACTATGGTGCCTTCAAAGAGGACGTAGACAATATAAGCAGTGCATACAAACCAGTGATAACTTGACGAATATTTTAATTTTTAAATATTTAAAGATGTGATGTACTCCTTGTAATTGTTTAATTGTAATTCTGTAAATATTCGTGTAAATATCTACATATGTATGTATATCTTGTCAGCTGTAATAAGTTTAACAACATTTTATAAAATAAGGTACGCTATTCATTTAGGAGTTATAGATTGTGTTTGTACTAATTAATTGTTTTCTTGAAAAATAAATATAGACTCCCTGAGGAAGGCACCATAGTGTGTTGAAACGCGTAGGAGGAAAAAAAGAAAAACGAACGTTTTTGCTTTATAACAATCGGCCAAAATAAGCTCTATAAAGAAAGAAAAAAATGTTTTGTTACAGTAGATTCTGGTTTCTAATGAGTTCCTGCAACATATTTTGCATTGATTTCATATGGTCCTGCATCATATGAACAAAGCTATTTAGAGTGTTTTCGAGTGATGTTGTTGGAGTGGAATCATCTTTCGGTTTGCTGTGTGCCTCTTAAAACTTGAGCGTATGAGTATGTTCCCAGATTTCTCTGAGGAGCTGTAATAACATTTGATTGTAGCATATTTTGTAGTTGTGGGACTGGGGTATTTTTAGCTTTTTTGCTACCTTTCTCTTTTAACGAAGTGTATACTGGGGAACCACTAGTGATGGGCGAGTCCGAGATGTTTAGACAATCGAGATAATCGCCTTCGTTGAAAAATCACAATCGAGTCAAAAGTTGACTCGCTCCTCGACTGCACAACCGAGATGTTTTTGTGATTGTTCCGAGTCGGCGAGTCGTAGGTTGTTTCGATGATATGTTTCAGTTGATAAAATAAACCAGGGACTTGTAACACGTTTCGGTTTCGGTTTGTGTTAACAAGCTAAGTAACGAAACTGAAACAGATACAAAACTCCCTTGTAACAAAGGTCATAACAAAACTCCGAAAAGGTTCCAGCAGAAACAAAACATGTAACGAAACTAAATTAATTTTGTTCCTTGTAACAGAAACAGAAACAAAACTCCTATGTAACAAAACTCCGAAACGGTTCCAGCAGAAACAAAACCTGTAACGAAACTAAATTAATTTTGTTCCTTGTAACAGAAACAGAAACAAAACTCCTTTGTAACAAAAGTCGTAACAAAACTCCGAAACGTTTCCAGCAGAAACAAAACCTGTTCCTTTGTTTTGTTCCTTGCAACAAAAACAAAAACAGAAACCAAATTAATTTTGTTTCTCAGTAGAAAAACTATATTTGCAGAACATTAGGATGGACTAGTGATGGGCGAGTCCGAGATGTTTTATTCGATTCTCTCGATTGTTGAAACATCTCGAATGCTCTCGATGGTTTTCATTCGTATTCGAGTCAAGTCGTAAATGGCCGTCAGTCGAAGCAATCGCTAAAACATCTGGGACTCGCCAAGGATTCCTCTCGCTTTCAAAGCAACTATACAACATCTCGGACTCGCTGCAAAATATACAAAATATTTGTTGTTGCCGCTTGAATATTAAAATTGCTTTAAAAAACATACATAGTGTTACAAATCTATTGCCGTTGTTGCTACTCGTAAAATTCATTTGTTTCATAAGCGTCTCACTTCAGAAAATTTTTTAATGTTTAAATAATTAATTATTATTATTATGCACGACACTCTTTAATTGTGATTGCAATAATGCAGCATCTATGTATAGCATATTTTTCAATTTGGTTAATTTATTTATGTATTTGCCTCACTTCCATTGAAAATCCTACTTTCTTTATCAACAAACCTTATTCAGTTTATTTTATCAACTAAAATATATCATCAAAACAACAGCCGGCCCGCCGACTCGGAATAATCGCAAAAACATCTCGCTTGTGTAGTCGAGATGTCATCGAAACAACCTCCGACAGGCCGACTCGGAATAATCGCAAAAACATCTCGATTGTGTAGTCGAGGAGCGAGTCAGCTTTTGATTCGATTGTGATTTTGCAACGATGGCGATTCTCTCGATTCTCTAAACATCTCGGACTCGCCCATCACTAGGATGGACTTGTTATTTTTAGGTGTGTATATAATATTCATATATATGTATGTATGTCTGTGGTAACCAATTAAAGTATGGAATAAAGCACTTATATTTGTCATATAAAACCTTTTTTAAATATTATCGTAAGAGACATTTATTCAAATACGCTCATAAAAGATTGAGAGCGAAATTATCGTAAGGGACAAAATTATGATTTTTTCGCAAATTTTTTCAAGAAAAAAGATATCAGGTTCAGTATATTAATTAACATTCTAAACGCGTTTTCAATTTCATTTAAATATACCAGTAAAAACAGCAAAAAAAAACAAAAAAATGCTCTCTTGTAAAATTTGCTTTTGTCCCTTACGATAAAGTCGAACAAAGGGGTCGATATGAAGAAAAATATAACTGGGTGACTATTAGGGTTGTCTTTTTTAATTTTTTTAAATGATATATAAAAACGCTTCATGTGCATAGGAAGCTCCGTGTAGAAGTCCTGCTCAAAACCTTGCATTTGAAACAAACATTGCTGAGAAATATTCAAGGATCATCCGGGTCCTCAATTTGACCCATATGTGGAGACCCGGTCTAGGAATCATAAGGAATAGAGTTCTAAACGAAAGCCCCGCTCAACACCTTTCGTTTGATACCAACATTGCTCAGGAACATTCAAGGATCATCCGGGTCCTCGTTTTGACCCATATCTCAGGAAACGACCTAGGAATCATAAAGAGTAGAGCTCCGTGAAGAAGCCCTGCCCAAAACTTTTTATTAGATACGCGTAAACTTTACCTGTTTTTCGAAATTACTCGTAGCTACAGCAAAGATGTTTACACATCAAAATGCCACAGGTATACATATATATATTATATACCTAAAAATAATAAGTCCATCCTAATGTACGGCAAATAGTATCTGAGTTGAATTTTTTGAAGTGGGCCACCTAAAATTTTTTCGACGGCCATGTATTTTAATGAAAGTGGGTAGTATGGCTCACAATGCTTAATGAAAAATTCGTATTTAACAATTTTCCGAAATTCGAATTATTTTCAAAGTTATAGCTATCAACACTTTTCGAAGTTCTTCAGTTTTTGCCGATTTTCTCACGATTGGTCAAACCGATTTTGCTAAATTTTGACATATATATAAAAGATGATATCTTCTAGCAAACTGCATTTCTTATTTTTGCAAATAATTTTTCTTGCAAACATTATTCGCAATTTTTATGTTCTGGACCACGGTCGGATGGCGCTTTTGTATGATGTTGTTGGGCATTCCATTAGTAGCTTATAGACAAAAAATAAATTTTGTGGCACTTTAAAGGCACGGGAGTTATTTACTTTTTTAACTTGTTATTTTTTTTGTTACTTACTGAGTACTACGAATAATGAATTAAAGCATGCATAACTCCCGCTCTCTTCGAAAAGTGTTGATAGCTATAACTTTGAAAATAATTCGAATTTCGAAAAACTGGGCCAAACGTATTTTTTTTTGTTGTTGTGAATTATACAAAAAAGTTTCAGAAAGATACTACAACTTCGAAAAAAAGTGGCTCACTTCAAAAAATTCAACTCATCTATATATTAATAGGCTAACATTTTTTCCATACAACCAATTGCCAGGCTGTTTAGCACATTTAACATACTCATATCCACATAAAATTGATATGGATGTGTTCGTATGAGTCAGGAGCAGTGCATAGGCATATAATTTTTTCTATAAACTATTTAATTTGTTTATAATTAACAAATAAAGTTTTTAGTTAAGAGAAATAGATATCGTCAAAATGTTTACAGATATCGTAAACACAGTTGAAGAGTTGCTTTAATTTAAAAGCACTCTCTCTCCTTCCCTTTTTCATATACATTTGGATCAGGGTGACCAGATTAGGCGCTTTAGCGCCAATTGGGAGCTTTTTCCTGGACTTTGGGCGCTCTAAAATTTGAAAAAGCGGATTAGGCGCTTTTGGGCGCTTTCTTGATTTTGTGGGATTTTTTTCTTCAAACGCATTCACTATCAGGAAAATGCTTTCGTAACATTTCGACTTCGAAAAACTAATAACATAAGTATAATGTGGAATGTGGCAGCACTGCCGCATGCGACTCTGTCAAATATGTATTCGTTATCTTGTCCGTTGTGAATCATTCGTATGTATGTATGTCAAGTTATAAGGCGTGGTCTTTTCTTGTCATTCGCTGAAAATAAGCCGGACGAGAAGCAACCGCGGTCAGTATCATTTGCTATTTATTCTGTCATTTTATTAATTGTATTTAATTCATCAGAAATAAACGCCATCACTGTAATTAATATTTGGTGTTCAGATTTCAATTCTCGTTCGAGCCTTCAGCGTCTACATCTTTATTTCGTGGTGGATTTCATCTTTATTTTGTGTCGCATTTCATCAATATTTCGTGCTGCATTTTTATTTCGTCATGCATTTATTGCATTCAGAAAGTGCAGCTGCCATTTTGCAATCACCTTCGTCACTGGAAGTGGCGCACCGTTACCGGCGTTCTTTGTATGCTGTCTTGTGTTAAGTACATAATTTTTCGTCATACTAAATCTATGTGCCCGTCGCTATTATAGCGACCTGACGAATTTTATTATATTTATTGTTTTCTTAATACATATGATACCTCTGGGGAAATTGCAACACTCAGCGGTACTATGGAGAAGCCCACGACTTCAAGGCGATCAGCAACCAGAAAGCAGGACAAATTCACCAAGTCTGGTCGTGTGTGGCGAGGAAGGCAGTGGCAGCAGCCAACAAGAAGAACAAGAAAACGCAGGTATACAGGAAGTTGTTGATGCAGCCACCGGGCAGCCGGCACAAGAAGGGAATGGTGGGAGCAACGACAGTACCGCCGTGGTTCAAAATAATATCATATCGGTGCTTCAGAAACAAATTGCGACATTGGAGGGTGAACTGAAAAAGGTACATAGTAAGGTGCGCGAGAACGAATCGCAAAATTGTCAAATAAAATTAGCGCTTCAAAATCATGCGATTCAAGCTCCCGTTAAAAGTTCCGTTGCTCCAGTTGGTTCCAGTAAAAATGCACATCCCGTAATGCACCTCGTTAACATTCCAATGTACTACGCCAGCGCAACAAGCTCTGCCACGTTCTCTGCCGCCAACGCTGCTGCGCCATACGTTGCCGACTTCGCTGCCACTGCCTACAACGCACCGCGATCTGTCTACACAGCCGGGCCTGTCTCCTCTGTTTTAGCCAGCACAACTTGTGGTGCAATATCATCAGTTTCCGCACCGGGTGTTAATCTTCCAGCCAAATCTGCCAGTGTCAAAAATAATGTTTTGCCAGGCACTATACCTGCCAGTGCCATATTCGCTAACAATGCCAGCGATCTCCACAATGTCATGCCAGGCGCTCCAGCTGCCAGCGCCTCATTCGCCAATCATGCCGGCGATCTCCACAATGTCCCGCCAGGTGCTCCAGCTGCCAGCGCCTCATTCGCCAATTATGCCGGCGATCTCTGTAATGCCATGCCAGGCGCTCCAGCGGCCAGCGCCTTATTCGCCAATCATGCCGGTGATCTCCACAGTACTATGTCAGGCGCTCCAGTTGCTAACGCCTCATTCGCCAACCACACCGGCGATTTATATCGAGTAATACCAGGTGCATCTTTTGCCAGCGCCTACCCAGCCGTCGTCAGTGCCGCGACTACCAACGTCAATGCCAGCGTCGCCGCAGCCTTCTCTTCCGCCAACGCATCATCGTTTTCTGTACCATTCGCCAGCGCCGACGTCGTCGCCGCCACCGCCGCCGCAGTGCCGATTGTCAGCGCTCATACTGCCGCATCGTTTTCTGCGCCTTTCGCCGCCGCTTCTAATTCAGTGCTACTATATAACGCCGCAGCATCTACCGCCGCTGCACCAATTGCCACTTCAGCCACAGCCGCCATGCCAGCCAACGCCACCGCTGGCCAGCCTTCGTCAGTATACAGTAACTCCTTAGTTTCAACTCCAGCTACTTCGTCATCATATAGAAACGTAAGTAACACATTACCGCCGCCATATGTCAGCCGTTGTATCAGTATGCCATCTAATATAATGTTTCCATGAAAACTCCAAGATTTGCCGGAGTTCAGTGGAGTAGCTGAAGATTGGCCATTATTTGTCAATGCGTTTACGGAGTCTACGTGTGCATATGGGTATTCCAAGTTGGAAAATAATCAACGTCTTCAGAAATGTTTAAAGGGTGAAGCTAGGGAGACTGTAAAATCGCTGCTCATTCACCCAGATCATGTCGATTCGATCATCGAGCAACTACGCTTTAGGTTCGGCCGTCCAGAGCAGCTAATTCAAAGCCAGCTCTCTGTGGTGAATGAAATCAGTCCTATACCGGAGAGCGCAGTTGCCAAGTTAATACCATTCGCTATAAAGGTCAAGAATTTGTTGGCATTTTTACAGTCTGCTGGTGGCCAGCAACATTTAGCTAATCCAACTCTGATCTCTGAGCTCATTAATAAATTGCCGATGTCAAAAAGAATCGAATGGGCAGGTTATTCGACTGCGATACAACCGTATTCCACTGTAATGCAGTTCCGCGAGTGGCTGAGTGAAATGGCCAACCTAATATGCAGGGTTCAAGAGCACGAGCAGCGAGAGACAAAACGGCGTGTAGTATTGCATGCCGCCGAAGAGCAACCAGCTCATACGCCCAAGTGCGTCATGTGCCCAGATCATCACAAGCTTCAAGAATGTAAACGTTTTTTGAACACGAGCGTAGCTGATAGGTGGAAACTTGTGAAGAGTCAACGTTTATGCTTCGCATGCTTAGCCAGAGGCCATTCGTCGCACGACTGTAGGCGACGCAAGGTTTGCTCATCTAACAGCTGCAAGAGAACTCATCATAAACTTCTTCACGATTCTTCGCCCGTGCA
The DNA here is from genome assembly GCA_960531455.1 of Urophora cardui. NCBI lineage: Eukaryota > Metazoa > Arthropoda > Insecta > Diptera > Tephritidae > Urophora > Urophora cardui. Next base: position 74,383,329 of record OY482671.1, on the reverse strand, counting down.
CCGCCCTGCAGAGAAGCCAACGTCGGACGTACAAGAACGTCGTACATCGAATTCAGCCTCAGTGTTGAGCTGCGTCGCCAACGCCCGATCTAGCAAACTTCTTTTCCGTATGCTGCCTGTAACGCTGTACAATGGTGAAAAAAGAGTTGATACCTACGCTTTATTCGATGACGGTTCTTCCGTCACTATGATTGACAGTTCGATAGTTGAAGAGCTGGGTCTAAAAGGTGAGGAGCGAAGATTGAACGTGCAGTGGTTTGGTGGTCATTAGGCGCAACAGCCTGCATCGGTGGTGAACATATTGGTCAGTGGGCGCGATATGAAGAAGAAGCATACACTGCGCAACGTTTATAGCGTACATAATCTGAATTTGCCATGTCAGACCCTGAGTGAAGGCGATATTCGCCAACGTGCTAATCAACGATGCTTGCAGCTACTACCGTATAATGGGGCAACTCCAAAGTTGCTTATAGGAACCCAGCACATGTCTCTTCGTGGGCCATACTATTGACCAAACGCTTGAAGTTATGATTGGGGATTACTTCAGCAAAGCAGGGCGTTTCGAAACCAGCCTTCTGTGGAAGAGAGATGGCGTTAATTTGCCAGAAAGCTACGTGGCCGCATACAAACGTTTGGTGGGGATTGAGAGGAGATTGCAAAAAGATGGTACGTTTGCAAAAGCGTACAAAAACATAATTAGCACTTACGTCGACAGCGGCTATGCGTGTAAACTCTCGCTTGAGGAAGCAGCACGGACTTGTCCCAGAACGTGGTACTTGCCACACTTTGGCGTGACCAATCCTAACAAGCCAGGTAAACTCCGCCTAGTGTTCGATGCTGCCGCCGAGTCACATGGTGTCTCCCTCAACTCTCAGCTCCTAAAGGGTCCTCAGGAATACCAGCCGTTGCCATCTGTGCTATTCCACCTCCGCGAAGGAGCAGTCGCAGTATGTGGTGATATAAAGGAAATGTTTCACCAGGTGTGCATAAGAGAGGAGGATCGGAGCTCGCAAAGATTTTTGTGGCGGGATGGCGCATCCAAACATCCAGACATCTACGAAATGAGGGTAATGACATTTGGAGCGGCTTGTTCGCCATGCGCCGCTCAGTACGTAAAATCAGTAAACGCTTTAGAACACCAAGCACAATACCCACGTGCTGTGAAGTCAATCCTCGAGCGGCATTATGTGGACGACTTCGTCGACAGCTTTGACGACGTTAAAGAGGCAATCGACGTGGCGAATAAGGTGCGGGAAATCCACACGTTGGCAGGATTTGAGTTACGCCGATTTACATCGAACTCTCAGGATGTCTTGGAAGCGCTGAATGGAACCGAAGCAAGAATACCCACCCTCAGTAAAGAAGGACTAACCGTAGAGAAAATTCTTGGTATGGTTTGGCAGCCATCCACCGACTGTTTTACGTTCAGGCTCCAATTCCATAACGTTGATAACGACATCATCACTGGTAAACGAAAACCTACCAAACGCGAGCTGCTGAGTATAACGATGTTAGTATTCGACCCTCTTGGATTTCTCAATAACCTAACGATTACGGAGAAGTTACTAATGCGCGAAATTTGGCGGAGGAAAATAAAGTGGGACGAACCACTACCCGACGAATTAAACGATGATTGGCGTTCATGGCAACACCAACTCTCCTCAACGACACACCTGCAGATTCCACGACATTATTTTCGATATGGAAAGCCAAAGGATGTTCAGCTTCACATCTTTGTCGACGCTAGTGAGCAGGCGTTCGCAGCAGCAGCATACTGGAGAACAACAAATTCAAGCGGCGAAACAAACGTGGCATTTATTTGCTCAAAATCACGCTGTGCACCGTTGAAACCGCTCACCGTACCCCGCCTTGAGCTACAAGCCGCCGTTCTTGGAACAAGATTAATGCAGACAGTCCGCGAGGAGCATGAGGTCACCATATCCGACTGCGTACTTTGGTCGGATTCAACAACTGTTTTAAATTGGATACGCAGCGAACATAGAAGGTATAAGCCATTCGTAGCCCAAAGAGTGGCGAAAATCTTAGCCGCAACAACGCCTTCAAATTGGCGATGGGTACCAACAGCTATCAATATCGCCGACGAAGCCACTCGTGCTAGACGTGTCTGTACTGAATCATGCTGGTTAGGTGGTCCACAGTTTTTGAAGGTAAAAGAAGAGGATTGGCCGAAAACCCACGAGATACAGAGCGGAAACACAGCTGATGATGAAGAAATCCGACCAAAATATGCCTTGGCTGTTGTGAGTAATGAATTTATTGACTATAATCGATTTTCATCCTTTGGCAGACTAGTAAGAACATTGGCATGGGTGACGCCATTCGTAGGTAGATGTCGCAACGGCAAGCAACCGGATGAGTTACATGGGCAAACTTCGTGGGAGTTGGAAACAGCAAAACGTATTCTTTATCCGTATTCTTTATCATCAAGTGCAATCGGAAGCATTCGCCACTGAATTACATCTGCTCGAAAAGGATGTTGCAATTCCTCGATCCAGTGCACTCTACCAATTGTCGCCCTATCTCGATGAACATCGTATTCTGCGCGTGAATGGTCGCATTGATGCCGCTGAATGTTTACCAATCTCTACGCGCCGTCCGGTAATATTGCCACCGAATCATACGTTTACAAAGCTTCTTGTGCATCATCATCATGTCGCCGTGAAACATCAAAACATAGAAGGTACAATTTGCGAATTACGCCGTTAGTATTGGATACCACGTTTGCGTACCGTCATTAACAACTGCCAAGACTGTCGAGTGTCGAAGGCATCACCAGTTGTTCCACCCATGGGCCCATTGCCCGCCGACCGTCTAACGCCATATGTAAGACCATTTTCCTACACCGGCCTAGATTATTTTGGCCCAATCAACGTAACGATCGGTCGCCGTCAAGAGAAACGCTGGGTGGCACTGTTTACGTGTCTGACCGTGAGGGCGATATACTTGGAGCTCGCCCATGATTTGAGTACTGACGCATGCATCGTAGCTATGCATAGAATGTACGCGTGCAGAGGCATTGCGCGACCTGGCTGTATTTACTTCATCGCCTATAACTTTTCCATTTTACAATGGATTTTCATCGCTGATAGCTTCACGCAAAGGTAAAAACATTGGGTTTAAAGATATTGCCTGACAAAGTCAATTTTTTCTTCAAAAAATCGTAAAAAATCGAAAAAATTCAAATTTAATCGTCAATATTTCAGAAACTATACGAGTTAGAGAAAAATGTTATAGGAGCCATGAAAAGGAAATTAAATTTTCTTTCGTTGTGTCTCCCTAAGGAAGATAACTCACTGTGTTAAAGAGACACTGGATTAAGTGGACCCATTGGTCAAATAACGGTAAATTGCCGATATCTCAAAAACCTTCCCATAGAATTAAAAATGAACCCGACTTTCGGAATCAGCGACCGATTTTACATATAGAAAGGATGGTCGCGTTCAGAGTATTTTTTGGCTGTAGAGCAGTGTAATCTGGGCACCCTGATTTGGATTACACTCAAAAAATGCATTAAGCTGGAGTTATAGGTACTTAACGTAGCATGAACAAACTCACTCAAAATTTCTGTTCCATGGGGTTTGAGTACATTTGATTACGCACACTTAGCGTAACATAGAAGTCTGATCAATTTAGATTTTTACAGAGCGCGCATAAAACGACCCATTTCTCAACTTGTTCCATGCTACGTTAAGTATAGATATAGACTTATATATATCAAAATGATCAGGGTGAAAGGAGAAATCGATTGAGCCATGTCCGTCCGTCCGTCTGTCCGTCCGTCCGTCCGTCTGTTCCTCCGTCCGTCCGTCTGTAAACACTCTAACTCGCGCAAAAATTTTGATGAAATTTGAAATCCAAGTTGATATCGAGACTGGGACGATTGGTATTGAAAATGGGCAAAATCGGACCAAGACCACGCCCACTTTTCCTATATAGAAGAAATCGGAGAGTTGGTATCTCAGTCACTAATATAGCTGGAGCGATGAAATTTTACCCACGTGTCGAGCTCAGGCCCCTGTGAAGAAATTTGATGAAATTTTGGAAAATGGGCGGTGCCACGCCCACTTATTAAGGGTCAAACATGGAAAGTATTATATGTCATAACTAAGAAACCATTGAAGATATATCGATGAAATTTGGTATGCGTGATTTACTTACTTAGGCAAACATTTGGATGGAAAATTGTTAAAATAGGTTGACGGCCACGCCCACTTTTATATATGTGTATTATAAAGTGACCTAATAAAAACATTTTAAGCTATATCTCTGTCAAATATAAAGATATATGACTGAAATTTTGTCGAATGAGTTCAACTATGGACATATAACAGAAAACATAAAAATTTTGGAAAACGGGCGGTGCCACGCCCACTTATTAAGCGGCAAACATTGAAAGTTTTATGAGTCATAACTCAGAAACCGTTGAAGATGTATCGATGAAATTTGGTACGCGTGATATACTTACTTAGGCAAATGTTTGGACTAAAAATTGCCAAAATCAGTAGACGACCACGCCCACTTTTATATATGGGTATTATAAAGTGGCCAAATAAAAACATTTTAAGCTATATCTCTGTCAAATATAAAGATATATCATTGAAATTTTATGACAGGTGTCCAACTGCGGACAATAAACTAAAAACACAAAAAGTTTGGAAAATGGGCGTGACACCGCCTCTTTTTAGAAGCAGGAATATACGAGATTTCTGAGCCGATAACTCGACAAATAATTGAGATATTATGACGAAACTTGGTGTGCACACTTTTATTACTTGTGGTAATACATGTTTAAAATTTTAGCGAAATCGGTTGACGACCACGCCCACTTTTATATATGGGTATTATAAAGTGGCCTAATAAAAACATTTTAAGCGATATTTTTGTCAAATATAAAGATAATTCATTGAAATTTTGTGGCATGAGTTCCACAATACACCGGAATCAAAAAATAGAAAAATTTTGGAAAATGGGCGTGGCACCGCCTCTTTTTAGACAAAGGTATATACGAGATTTCTTAGCCTATAACTCGACAAATAATTGAGATATTATGACGAAACTTGGTTTATACACTTTTATAACTTGTGTTAATAAACATGCAAAAATTTATTCAAATCGGTTTATGACCACGCCTACTTTTTAACAAAGATATTTCTGGAACACCCTTTGGGAATTTTTAACGTGACATCTTTGTAACTAGAAGTCATACAAGAATGAAATGTTGCACAAAGAATAATATTCATATGCTTAGTTGGATGACTGATAAAAATGTTGAAAATGGACGTGGCTACACCCACATTATGCAGCACTCGCTTTATATAAAATACACCGTGTTTCCATCAAACGCAAACAAACAATGGACGCATACAGCTGAGTATCTAATGTTCGATTCCACTCGAACTTAGGCTTCTTACTTGTTTCTTTTCAATTTAAAAGTTGACACAGGGTAAACTTTTAAAACACTCGAAATTTCTTAAAATTACAGAGCGATTCTTATTATTTTATATGGGTAACCCTGTTCCGTTTGATTTTAGCAAAAACGTTGTTCTAACTGGTCTATAACACACCACTCTTTTAGAATTCGTTCTAAGTTTAATACCGATTTTAACTAAAACCGATTTTAGTGAACGATTATGACTACGGCCCATAAAGTTTAACAATTTAGATAATGAAAAAAAAAAAATAGACAGCTGTTTCTACCAAGACAACCTTATGTATCAACCATGTTCTTTACTCTTTATTCTAGGGACTTATCATAATTTGGAGTGGCATAGTGCAAGGCGAATTAGTAAAAGCTGGTGAGGTCTAATGCTTTTTTATACTGAAATTAACTTAAATCGTTAGAAGAGGGTTAATGAAAGTAGATTCTTCATAATTTTTGTACCATGATTCTCCGTCATCTAAAAAATTAAAATCTAAAATTATCAGGTAAATAGTCCAAATGCTCCTACACACGGACCAGTCGCGCTCGCGGGTACTAAAGAGTACTGTCTTATAGTAACGCTGGACATAAAGAATGCGTTCAATACTGCCAGCTGGGCAATAATCCTGGATGGCCTTGACCGAATCGGCATACCAAATTACCTTAGAAGGCTTGTACGAAGCTACTTCGAAGATCGAATGCTGGAGTACGAAACTTCAGTTGGCACTAAGAAAATAAAGGTAACAGGTGGCGTTCCACAAGGCTCCGTCCTCGGTCCCCTGCTGTGGAACATTATGTATGATGGTGTTTTACGCCTTAGATTTCCGGAAGGCGTAAAAATATTCGGTTTGGCCGATGATATCGCCTTGGTTGTTACTGCTAAGCAACTAGATGATATACGAGCAAAAACAAACGAAAGTATATCCTGCGTTAAAAGGTGGCTAGATAAAAATGGCCTGCAGCTTGCGGAGCAGAAGACAGAGTAAGTGCTGATATCAAGCAGGAAAAAAGTGGAGCACACTATAATAAGAAGCGGTAGTCACGGTATCGTCACACTACAAGCAATAAAGTACCTGGGGATTATGATAGATAGAAGACTGTCGTTTAAAAATCATATTGAATACGCAAACGAAAAGGCATCAGCGACTGTGACAGCATTATCACGCATAATGCTGAACTCACGTGGTCCAAAGCAACGGCGGCGACAACTATTTGCGTGCGTCGTAAGGAGCCAAATTCTCTACGGCGCTCCCGTGTGGCACCACGCTATAGAACATCAATCGTATTTTCGCTCCATCAAGTCGACTTACCGTCTGTGCGCGCTGAGAGTATGCTGTGCGTTTAAAACCGTATCGGATGAGGCCGCACTAGTAATTTCCAGTCTATACCCTATAGATATACTGGAAAAAGAAGCTGCAGTGATTGCACAAAGCGCTCCGAAGCGAGAGAGGCCAGAATGCAAAGCTGGCAGCTCAGACGGAGCAACTCCACGAAGGGACGCTGGACACATAAATGCATACCAGACTTGAGAGTCTGGTTGGAAAGAGCACACGGCGAAGTCGATTTTTACCTGACGCAGTTTCTATCTGGACACGGTTGTTTCAAGGCCTGTCTTTACCGCTTTAAGCACGAGTCGAACCCAACGTGCGATCACTGCGGGGGGCAAGCAATAGAGGATGCATACCACGTATTCTTTGAGTGAGCGAGATTTTACGAATCTAGAAACAAGCTCCGTAGAATATTCGGGGGAGATTATACACCTGAGTCGTTCGTGAAGCACATGCTAGAAAGCAAGGCAAAATGGACTGCGGCGAGTGACGTAATAGCAGACACCATGTAAACACTGAGAAGCCTAGAGAGAATACGGCGAGGCAGCGGCGACTAAATGAGCACTAATTGTGATCTTCTAATCATAGGCACGTCTAACAATGACCACCTCGAGTGGAACGGATACGCACAGGAGCTCGGCCTCCTGCATCCGTTACGGATACGTACAGGAGCTAGGCCTCCTGCATCCGTCAACGCGCGTGGTGCGGAGCTTTGGCCTCCGCAGACCACCCAACATTGAGCACCGCGAGTGAAACGGATACGTACAGGAGCTCGTCCTCCTGCATCTATTACGGATACGTACAGGAGCTAGGCCTCCTGCATCCGTCAACACGCGTGGTGCGGAGCTTTGGCCTCCGCAGACCACCTAACATTAAGCACCGCGCGTGAAACGGATACGTACAGGAGCTCGTCCTCCTGCATCCGTTACGGATACGCACAGGAGCTAGGCCTCCTGCATCCGTCAACGCGCGTGGTGCGGAGCTTTGGCCTCCGCAGACCACCTAACATTGAGCACCGCGAGTTAAACGGATACGTACAGGAGCTCGTCCTGCATCCATTACGGATACGCACAGGAGCTAGGCCTCCTGCATCCGTCAACGCGCGTGGTGCGGAGCTTTGGCCTCCGCAGGCCACCTAACATTGAGCACCGCGAGTTAAACGGATACGTACAGGAGCTCGTCCTCCTGCATCCGTTACGGATACGCACATGAGCTAGGCCTCCTGCATCCGTCAACGCGCGTGGTGCGGAGCTTTGGCCTCCGCAGACCACCTAACATTGAGCACCGCGAGTTAAACGGATACGTACAGGAGCTCGTCCTCCTGCATCCGTTACGGATACGCACAGGAGCTAGGCCTCCTGCATCCGTCAACGCGCGTGGTGCGAAGCTTAGGCCACCGCAGACCACCTACCACTGACCACTTTTATAAGAAGTAAGTAAATGGGTGAAGCCTTTTAAGGCAGACTGAGGTCAATAACGCGACCATTACTGACTTTCGAGCCTGGTGCTCAACCCACCTCCCGACGGTAGCTTGACGGTAGTACCGGGGGGTTCGGTACGACGACTGTAGGAGGTTTAGTGTGGTTAGAGTCCCACACTGACGGGATAAAGGCTTTCGATGCTTCCTCCTCGTAAAAAAAAAAACGGACCAGTCGCATACAGACTGAAACCAACTACCCAATTGAATAACACATCCCATCACTAACTGCTATCTGACATACAGTACTAAAGCGAGAAACGGTCAACAGGACCTACATAAAGGATCAAAATAAGACGGCGTCAGAACGGTTTGACTTCAAACCACGAGCTGACGTGCGGAGGCAGAAGATATTCATTAATTTAAATAAAAAAATTACAGTTATTTTTAGTTTACTATAAGACAAAAATCCCGCCCTATTAGAACTCTGCAACTCAATTTTTTTTTAAGTGGAACGCTGAAATATATCAATATCCGTATTAAATCTTAGTTTCGAGATATTTAGGAAAGGAGTTTCAGATCTCTGTACCTAAGTGAATTTTTTATCGTTTGTAGACTTTACCCTGGCTTTGCAGTTTTTTCCACGAAAACATTTTAAGTAATAGCTGTCTACTTAATTGGGACATTATAAATTCAATGGCACCTCTAGTTTTCGCAAATTGGAACCTGTTTTCGAGATAACGGTAGAAATTTAAAATTTACTATACCCCAATTACCCCTTGTAATACCTCAGTCAGTTTTCGAGCTAATATATAAATAATTGGGGCCGGCGAAGTTTAAAGCGAAAACAAATTTCCTTTGATCCTCCTACGCGTTTCGGCGTATATTTGCGCCTTCTTCAGGGAGTCTAATTTATTTATAAAAAACACAAAACAATACATAATTATACAATTAGTTAACAATTACACTTTACATTAAATATTTGACACTGCCTACACTGTATTGAAACTTACTGTTAGAATTTAAAATACATTGATCTTGTTGATTTTCTTTGTGCTCAAAAATTGTCAGCTAAACAATATATGGCTACATCTCCACTGAACTAACTAACTAAACAAACATACTAAACTATACAAACATATATATATTCACATATTCTGTTTCCTACTGTCATTCGCATCTTTTTGTTGGCCTTGTTATTGTTGCTTTGTGAGCGCAGCTTATGCTGTCTACGTCTGCTTTGAAATTTACTGCGTCTTGTATTCTTTGTTGTATGCGCAGGCTTTCTAGCGTTAGTCTTGTTTTTGTTCGTTTTTCTATATCTGATTTCAAAGTCTGCTGAATGCCAGTATCTGTCAAGTGTTGGGCTAGTCCTGTTGTTAGTTTTTTATTTTTTACATCATTTTTATGCTCTCCTATTCTTACGTTCAGGGCTCGTTTGGTAGTGCCTATGTGCACTGAGGGAAAAAACAACGTATATCCAACAAAAACGACGTTAACTCAACAAAAAACAGTCATGATAGTCAGCCTACCTTGAAAATTGTTGCATCGACTATAATAATTGTTAGTTTCCCATTTTACAAATATTACAATGAAAACAACCGCATTTATATTTAATATCACTGTGACGATTGTCAATTTAACATATCATGTGAGTGGATAATGCATCAGGACATTGACAATTTAAACACATTCCATTATGAAAGAACAACTAAAATTTTAATTCAACATTTTATTGGTCGATGCAAAGTAGGTATCGTAGTTATTTCAAAGTGAAGATTATTTGAAACAACATTAAAATGTCAATTTGAAATTGTTCTGATGTTAGGTAAAAGCGCTTTTATTGTTGGGTTAACAATGATACGTTGATGTAACGTTGCTATCATAGTTATTTCAAAGTGAATATTATTTGAAACAACATTAAAATGTCACTTTGAAATTGTTGTGATGTTAGGTAAAAGCGCTTTTATTGTTGGGTTAACAAACGGCATTGTTGACTAGGTTAATATGAAATAAAAATCTATTTACAATTTAAAAACGCAGAGTGTTTGTTGTAGAATTAATTGCTTTTTTTATTTATATAAACACAAATGTAGCGTAAATTTTTGTTATTTTAATAGATTACACAGTCAACATATTTACAAAAAATTCACTCAACACGAATACATAATAGTTTGGCTCAGATTTCAATCTGCTTACCAAAAGGGTCGGCTTTACTTTAAGGAACGACGGTTCGAGAAAAACAAAAGTCTTATCTGCCGGACGCTTATAGTTGAGGAGATATTCCTTGATAAAGTTATTTGTGTGTTGTAATTTTCCCGTTGGCGGCCTTTGGCTGCGCTTTAAAAATATCCCTCAGCCGGTAATATGTATAGACCCATCCAACTATCAACAAATTACCAACAAATATCTCGTGAACTATAAGCCTCCGGCAAATTTTGATTTCGGTTTTGATATCTGTGAGGGCCCGCTGAAAAAGTCATTTTTATCGGATTGTGGTTCTTTAATTTAAAGCCGACCCTTTTGTTAGGCATTCTAGAATTCATTTAAAAAGCTCCACCAACGCATGCTCATTCAAAGCAATCGCCAACACTTTAAATCCACCCAATAATATGCCACCAATCTGTATTAATATGCCTTTCAGTTTTCCCTTAGCATCCGCCGCATGATTCTTCACTTCACTCATTGCCGGAACAAGATCGAAAATCCGAGGAACCTTTGTTATTTTGTAGAATATATAACACACACGATATCGAAAGGAAGTGCTTAATTTTTTGTAAACAATCTAAATTCCACTGTCACGCAAAACAAAAATTGGGAGTCGAGTTTGCTTTTTACGAACGCCGTTCAATTTCGGCTACAAATTGTATACACGTTTGCATTTGAAATTTGTCAGATCAACAATGCCCACTTTAAGTTGACAATGTAGCCATATCGAATTAAAATTTCTCAACGTCAAATCGAGAATGCCCGGTTTAAAGCTGGGTATCCACATCATAAGAAATTGCTCAAGAAAAAATTGGCATTTATTTCTTAAGTAATTTTGACGTTTGATTTTTTCTTCAAGAAATATATACAATCGTATATATTTCTTGGCAAAACCAGCGTTGCCAACCTCATTTTTCGTCAAAAATTGTAATAGATTTTCTTGTGAAGTGGATACTGCCTAAAAAAAATTTGACACAAGAAAATTTCTTGACCATTTCTTAAGCGTTTTTTATATGGAGTTTTAGCATTTCTTGTGATGTGGATACCCGGCTTAAGTTGACAATGTAGCCACACCAGAGTAAAATTTCTGAACGTCAGATCAACAATGCCAACTTTAAGTTGACAATGTAGCCACGCCAAATTGGAAATGTTGATGTTGTAATGAAATTGCTTATATTGTTAGATTATTTTTAACTACGAATTATAGCTAAATTGACTATTTTACATTTAAACTAACAGAAAAATATTTACTTTAACCATAAAAAAAGTGTGATTCAACAAGAAATTAGTCGAAATTGAAAAATGTAACATTGTCACCGTTGGGAGTTATTTTTACAATTGCCTTTTTCCCTCAGTGTAGGTTTTGTTGCAAGGATCGTTCTCCTTTCCCTTGCATTTAATTTCGTAAACTAAGTCATGTTGTTCTTCTTTGTTAATTTTGTCTTTTGTCTTACTGAATATTTTCCGAAGTGTTTGGTGTGTCTTATGGGCAAAAGTTAATTTTTCGTTGGGTATACATTTTTGTAAAGTTTTATTGTCTGTCAATCCTTGTATATACATATGTAACTGCTCTAAACGTTTTGATTTGGTTTTTCTCAGCTGTTTTTCCATTTGTTATGTGTACTGTTTGTCTGTATTTTGTTGTTGCTATCAACCTTTCAATAGTTTTGGCGGGGTATCAGTTTTTTTTAAGTATGTCTTTCACTTTATATTCGTTATCTTTTCTGAACCCCTGGTCGCTCAGTGAGTATATCTTATTTATTAGGTTGATAGCAGTATTTTCCTTCTATGTCCAGGGATGGTTGGAGTGAAAGTTTATTAATCTGGATGAAGCTATTGGTTTAATATACCAATTCGTTACGATTTTGTTGTTTTTGTTATGTATTTCAATGTCTAGGAAGGCAAGTTTGTTGTTATACCTTTCATGAGAATGAAATGGTATTATAACTTTGTGCCAAAAATTTTTTGTCGAAAGTACTAAAATATATACCGACATGATCAGAATCACGAGCTGAGTCGATTAAGCCATGTCCGTCTGTTCGTCCGTCCGTCTGTGTGAACGCAAACTAGTCCCTCAGTTTTTGAGATATCTGAATGAAATTCGGAATACAGGTATGTTGTTATATGCAGCTGATCATTTGTCGGAACCGGCCGAATCGGACCACTATAACATATAGAAAACAACCGACTATTCAGATATACATGAAAATTTTGGGGTGTAATTTCTGCATAACTTCCATATTTAAACAGCTACGAACATGAAACTTTGAAGTATTTTTACCCATGTTGGCCTGGATGTTGCGATACATATATGAGTTGATGAAGAAGTGTAAAATACGCTCCGTATGATTATTAAAAAAAAAACCGGAAAATATTAAGTGCGAGTATGAAACAACGCGTCGTAAACAAAAATCATTCGATCCCGATCTGAATGTTGTGCGCGCATGTGATAAAACTTGCGATTAAAATAAGAAAAACATAAAGATCTTTATTAAAGCTACATATATGTAAAAACTTCGTGAAAATTTGAGAGAAATAAAGCGGCAAATATAAGAAATATAACAAGGGTGGTGTAGAGCGTCAAATGTAGTTACACAAGCGCAAACATACATACATAATAAATTTCCATACATTGTATTGTCACGCGCTGGCGCTGGCTACTTAGTCAGCCCCACACAAATTGTAATGTACACAAATTTGCTGACGCTGCCATTCTCACGCTTTCAATGTTATTCTAAGCCTAAGCGCTCATAGGAGCATACATATGTACATGTACGTAGGTACATGTACATATGTACAATATACCGTGGGAAAGAGTCCCATTATTTTTAAGTACGTAGTGTAAATATGTATCATAGTAAATAAGTAGTACATAAGAGCAAATATTGTATAAAAAGAAGAATTTTGGATAATAAAATTTAATTCACTTTTGACAACCAAACGATAAGCGTTTAATCTCCTACTACATGGCGATTCTTGCCAGATAAAGTCCCGGCGAATTCGTTCGCCTTCCCTTTGTCTGAGTGGCAAGGTAGCCTCCAGGATATTTTACGAAGTTTACGGCTTATATGAAAATGCTACAACAAGGACAACTGATTAAAAGGCTTCACTGAAGGTGGTAATGATCTGAACAAGGACAACTGATTAGAAGGCTTCACTGAAGGTGGTAATGATCTGAACAAGGACAACTGATTAGAAGGCTTCACTGAAGGTGGTAATGATTTGAACAAGGACAACTGATTAGAAGGCTTCACTGAAGGTGGTAATCATTTGCACAAGGACAACAACAACAGCAGAACAGACGGCGTCAAACGAAGAGAGCAGCAGAATTCTCATTTTCATTGACCAGCAGCAGCAGCAATATATATTAGTATAATTTATTATATACACGTATATTTACTAACAAATCTTCTGGCAACCTAACGGCTGCCTACTTAGTGGCAAAAATTGAAAGATTCTTGCCTCTTTGTTTTATACTAACATTAGGGTATTCCTTTTTTTTTCATACCTTTTTTTTTCTCGCTTCTCTTCATGGTCAGTCAACAAGAAGTTGACGAGATTTTCGAGCGGTGGAATCGATTTTTTATCGAAAGGGAACAACCACCGCCAGAAAATTTGAGACCAGGTCCTTTGCCGATAACAATCGAAGAGTATCGGCAAAGACAACAAACTAATAGAAGGGTGGAGGAACCCAAAATTCCGAAGCCCATATCCTTCAAACGAAAAAGGGGTGGCAAAGCTTTCAAAAAACGAAAGGCCCTTGCCATCACCCACGAGGAAATTAACCTCGCAACAACTATTGAAGAAAAGAAGAAATTAAAGAATAAGTTAAAGAAAATAAGAAAAATGTTTAAATGAGAAAAAGAAAAAAAAAAATATATATAAATAAATATAAATAAAATAAAAAGTGGAAATATCTTTTGTTCTTTTCGAGCATGTCTAGGCCTAGAAACCCAACCACTGATTTATCTAGCGGAGTGGAAATAAGAGAGTTGATAGATTACGACAGGGAATTAGAATGGTTAAGAAGATTTTGGCGTCGCATAGGAATGACTAGGGAACCAACAATAGAGGACGTTATTAACCCTACAACACAAATAGAAGAAATTAATCGAATGGGTGAAGTTTTCGGCATTCCAAGATACCATTGAGATTTTTTTTACAAATAAGCAAATATGGGTGGCAAAACATCCAAGATAGACAAACCAAATGCCAATGTGGTTAATTCCATTGAAGTGGTTGATCATACTGAATCCTTGGATTCAATTAAATTCATTTTACTCGTTATTGCAATCATTGGTTGCATCAATTTATTTTTGAAAATATACTCAGTCCACAACAAAATTCTAAAGAAGAGATACATTTCTCGTGCAAACGGACTAGATAAGGTTTAACCACACCAATGGATAATTGGGACCAAATCCAAAAAGCACTAATAGACGAAAAAATTGTTGCGGAAAAGTCATACAAGTGTATAAGCAAAAATATTTCCATTAGAAAGGATATAATAGTAAAGCATTTGGATTTGATAGTAGGATCTTTGAATAAGATCAACGGAATAATAAAACAGGTAAACAGCAAGCTTACTGCTGAACACAAAAAACAAGCATACCAGGTATTTTCTAGTGTAAGGGATAGATTGGTAGCATCGTTAGCTAGATACAGCATTGAGGTACAAATACCAACCTCTGTTGACCAAACTATAAAAATTGACTTTGGAGATCTCTTACCAGAACCATCCTCCGAAAAAGACGAGCAGCACAAAGAATTCGATAACCAAAACCCCCAAACAGAAATAGGCAAAATGCCACAAACAGTGGTAGAGTTTATTAAAACGGCTTCATCAATTCTGCCTGAATTTGATGGTAAGCCGGAAAATCTGCATAGTTTTTTGGACGCACTTGACATTCTTGACCAAATCAAAGAGACACATGAGGCTGTCGCAGTATCTATGATAAAGACAAAGCTAAAGGGTACGGCCAGAAATTTTATAAGCACAGAATCCTCCATTCAAGCAATAAAACAAAGTTTAAAATCAAGAATCAAAGGCGAATCAGTAGAAGTTTTGACAGCAAAACTAATGAACATACAACAACGCAGCAAAACTGCAAATCAGTACACCTCAGAAATTGAAAATCTCACAAAATCGTTGGAAGGAGCATACATATCCGACGGACTAACTCCAGAGTTAGCAACCAAGTATGCTACACAATCAGCTGTGAAAGCTATGTGTAAAAACTGCTCCAACGAAAAAGTGAAAACAATTATGCAAGCTGGAACGTTCACCTCGATGAACGAAGCTGTCTCAAAATTCACAAATAGCTGCACTGAAGTAACTGGAAACCCAAACTCATTACTTCACATCCGCCAACAAAACTATTACCGCGGTAGCTTCCGTCGAAGTTATCAAAGTAACAATAACAGAAGTAACCAAAGACGCGCGTTTCCCACGCGCTACAATTATAACAATAACAATAACATGCAAAGGCGAGACTATAGAAACCAAACACGCTCAAATGCTCGCAATAACAACAACAATAACAATAACAATAACAATAACAATACAAACAGCACACGAAACATACGTAGCTACGATCAACAGGAAAACCAGCAGACTCCACTTCAACAGTAGAGAGAAAAATTTTTGTATTCAATTTACATTTGAACAGCTACATATCTTCCAAGTCAACATTAAATAACTCATTTTCTACTCTCCTAGTAGACACAGGAGCAGATATATCAATTATTAAAAAGGGTCAAATTCAGAACGATGTTTCAATTAATAATTCACAAAAAACAGATTTAAAAGGCATAGGTCAGGGTATAACAAGCACCCTCGGAACAGTTAAAGCAGATTTGAAGGGTGACGATCTTTTGATTCGACATAAATTTCACATAGTAGAAGATGATTTCCCAATTCCATGTGACGGAATTTTAGGACTGGATTTCATTAAAAAATATAATTGCATTTTAGACTATCAAAATAATAAAGATACTTTGATATTACGTCCACATGATTTCCCAGAGGATATAGCAATTCGAATGACAAATGAGCCAACAATTAATAGTATATCAGTACCAGCAAGATCAGAAGTAATTAGACAAATTAAAATTAATAATAATAACGAATTATTTATACCACATCAACAATTAGCAGAAGGTATTTTTATTGCCAATTCAATAGTAAATCCAAATCAAGCATTTGTTAGAATTATTAATACAACAGATAAAAATGCAGCTATTCAAAATTACAATATTAACACAGAAAACTTAGACGACTACATAATTATAAATAATAAACAGAAAAATGAAGCAAATAATAAAGAAAAACTAGAAAGATTAAATAAAAATTTTCCATCATTTGCTAAATCTCAACTTAATACTTTATGTTCAGAATACATAGATATATTTGCATTAGAATCAGAACCTATAACCACTAACAATTTTTATAAACAAAAACTTTATATGAAAGATGATACCACAGTCTATATTAAAAATTACAGAGTACCAGAAGCACATAAACAGGAAATTAATAAACAAGTAAATAAACTAATTCAAGATGACCTAATAGAACCATCTATTTCCGAATATAACAGTCCAATTTTACTAGTACCAAAAAAATCACTACCAGGTAATAACGACAAGAGATGGAGACTAGTTATTGACTATAGACAAGTAAATAAAAAACTAACCGCAGACAAATTCCCATTACCAAGAATTGATGACATTCTGGATCAATTGGGAAGAGCAAAATATTTTTCTTGCTTGGATTTAATGTCAGGCTTTCACCAAATAGAACTAAGCCCAGAATCAAGAGATATAACATCATTTACCGCAGACAATGGTACATACCGGTTCAAAAGATTACCTTATGGTCTCAAAGTAGCACCAAACTCATTTCAGAGAATGATGACTTTGGCATTCGCAGGTCTAAAACCATCACAAGCATTTTTATACATGGATGACTTAGTAGTATTAGGATGTTCCGAAAATCATATGATTAAAAATTTAAAAGACGTATTCGCAACTTGCAGAAAATATAATTTAAAATTACACCCAGATAAATGTATATTTTTCAACCAAGAAGTTACTTATCTTGGACACAAATGCACAAGTAAAGGAATTTTACCTGATCCCAGTAAATTTAAAATTGTTCAAAATTACCCAACTCCCAAGAATGCAGACGAAGCAAAAAGATTCGTCGCATTCTGCAATTACTATAGAAGATTTATACCAAATTTCGCGGAATATTCTAGAATATTAACAAGACTTTGCAAAAAGAACATAGTTTTCAATTGGACAGAAGAATGTGAAAATTCATTTAACTATTTGAAAAATGCACTAATTAGCCCAAATATTCTACAATACCCAGATTTCAATAAAGAATTTTATATAACAACAGATGCAAGTGGATACGCCTGCGGAGCAGTGCTAAGTCAGGAATACGAAGGAAAACAATTACCAGTTGCTTATGCCTCTAGATCTTTCACAAAAGGCGAAATAAATAAAACAACGATTGAAAAAGAATTAGCAGCCATTCATTGGGCTATCACTTATTTCAGACCGTACGTCTACGGTAGAAAATTCACAATCAAAACAGACCATCGACCTTTAACTTATCTTTTTTCGATGAAAAACCCATCATCAAAACTAACTAGAATTCGACTAGACTTGGAGGAATATGACTTTGAGGTGGAGTACATAGCTGGAAAAGAAAATTATGTTGCAGATGCACTATCACGCATTAATATAAATGATTTAAAAGACATGTCAGTTAAAGCATGCCATATAATGAGAGTCACAACACGATCAGAAACCAATAAAAATACCAATAATAAAAATTCCAATAATAAAAATACAAAAGAAAACTGTCACGAAGAGAACATAAAAATATATGAAGCGCTAAATAAATGTGAAGTAAAAAAGCTAGCTCAGCTCGTTTTCGATCCCCCGAAACTGCAGTTCAAAAAGGGAAAGAAAATTTGTAGCGAATTTAATATAAATAACCTAATTGTTGAGGCGAAGATTGACTTAGGACAATTCTTTGCCAGGCTTATGAAAGAAGCCGGCAATCTAGGAATTAATAAAATACAATTGCCCTTAGGAGACAAATTGTTTAAAAATAATTATACTCGAGTAGACACATTTAAAGATATAGGTACCAAAGTTCTCAAAAATTTAACTATTGCATTAACTCCGGAGGTTATGCACGTGACAGATAAAGAAGTAATTAAAAAGATATTACAAAAATATCACGATGATCCTGTTAATGGTGGCCACCCAGGAATCAATCGCACAACCAATAAAATTAAACAGAAATATTATTGGAAAAATATGAAAAATGAAATAAAAAATCATATTAAAAAATGCATTCAATGCAATAAAAACAAAATTAATAAAAATTTAAAAGAACCCATGACAATAACGGAAACGCCAACAAAAGCGTTTGATATAGTTCAAATTGACACAATTGGACCATTTCCAAAATCATTGAATGGAAATGAGTATGCAGTCACCATAATATGTAACTTGACCAAATATCTAGTAGCAATTCCAATTGAAAGCAAACATGCAAAAACAGTAGCCAAAGCTATTTTCGAACATTTCATTCTCATTTATGGATGTATGAAGACCATACTAACCGATATGGGAACGGAATATAAAAATAACGTTTTTGAAGAACTGTGTAAATTATTAAAAATAGAACACAAAACTTCTACACCTTACCATCATCAAACGTTAGGCACTGTTGAACGCAGCCATAGAACATTCAATGAATATGTACGTTCATACATATCCATTGACAAAGACGATTGGGATGAGTACCTCAAGTACTTTACCTATTGTTATAACACAACACCTTCAACAATTCATGGTTACTGTCCTTTTGAACTAATATTTGGAAAACCGGCAACGACATACAACTTTTTACAAGAAAATACAATTAGCCCATTATATAATTATG
Source organism: Urophora cardui (assembly GCA_960531455.1). NCBI lineage: Eukaryota > Metazoa > Arthropoda > Insecta > Diptera > Tephritidae > Urophora > Urophora cardui. The sequence goes on along the minus strand of OY482671.1, from coordinate 74,363,971 downwards.
AGGCATATGATAAGGAAGTTAAATTTAGGTTACAAATAGCACAGGAAAGAGCTAATAGGTTAATAAGGCAGGCTAAGGAAAAACAAAAAATTAATTACGATAAAAACGTACAACTTAAGGAAATAAATATAGGAGATTTAGTGTTAGTCAGAGACGAAGCAGGACATAAGTTAGACAGTAGATATAAGGGGCCCTATAGAGTAACAGATATTGATAAGCACAATAACTATAGTTTAACTCCCTATAGAGTAACAAATATCGATAGGAACAGTAATAAGGTGGAAGGTATAGGTAAAAATAATATTAATACAGAAAAGAAAATCATAGTACATAAAGATAGACTTAAAGCAATAGCATAGGACATTTCCACTTTTTACATCACAATAAATATGTAAGTATAAAAATAGGAACATAAATGTTCAATTTTAATTTTTATTGAAACGAAATACTCGCTTCATTGAATCCACAAATGAAGCGAGCATTTTTTTTGGAAGGGTGATGTAGAGCGTCAAATGTAGTTACACAAGCGCAAACATACATACATAATAAATTTCCATACATTGTATTGTCACGCGCTGGCGCTGGCTACTTAGTCAGCCCCACACAAATTGTAATGTACACAAATTTGCTGACGCTGCCATTCTCACGCTTTCAATGTTATTCTAAGCCTAAGCGCTCATAGGAGCATACATATGTACATGTACGTAGGTACATGTACATATGTACAATATACCGTGGGAAAGAGTCCCATTATTTTTAAGTACGTAGTGTAAATATGTATCATAGTAAATAAGTAGTACATAAGAGCAAATATTGTATAAAAAGAAGAATTTTGGATAATAAAATTTAATTCACTTTTGACAACCAAACGATAAGCGTTTAATCTCCTACTACAGTGGTACACATGAAAAATTAAAAATTTTGAATAAGTGGTAGAAGTGTAATCAGGTTATAAGGGATAGGTTATATTATTATTACAAATTGAATAAAATAAATTCATTGGATTTAATAAAAAAATTAAAAATAACATACATCATTAGATACATATACATATATACATTTCTTATATACCCTATACAACCCATATAATATAATAATATAATACAATGGCGCTATTATAACTCTGACGAGTTTTATGGCCGAGCTTCTCTCCCAATTCGAGGTGTGCTCCTTTTTGTTTCTTCCTACTAATTGGGTGGACCTACAGTTTTATGCCGGCTCCGAACGGCGAATGCATTTTTTGTGAGAAGCTTTTTCATGGCAGAAATACTCTCGGAGGGTATGCCGCCCACTGCCGAGAGGTGACCACTGCTCTTAAAAAACCCAATAATTGGATTTTTACTAATTAGAAAAATTGTTTTGGTGTTTTGCTCGGCCCGTGGTTTGAACCCGAGACCTCTGGCATAGCAGGCGAGCACTCTACCTACTGCACCACAGCGGCCACAACCCATATACCCTATAAACATCCCGAAGGCGAGAGAATAACCCAAATTAGAACTAATCCTAATACAATTATACTGATCGTCATTATTATTATTATTAATGCGGCAGTAATAATAATACATAATAATAATACATAATAATAATACATAATAATAATACATAATAATAATAATAATAATAATAATAATAATAATAATAATAATAATAATAATAATAATAATAATAATAATAATAATAATAATAATAATAATAATAATAATAATAATAATAATAATAATAATAATAATAATAATAATAATAATAATAATAATAATAATAATAATAATAATAATAATAATAATAATAATAATAATAATAATAATAATAATAATAATAATAATAATAATAATAATAATAATAATAATAATAATAATAATAATAATAATAATAATAATAATAATAATAATAATAATAATAATAATAATAATAATAATAATAATAATAATAATAATAATAATAATAATAATAATAATAATAATAATAATAATAATAATAATAATAATAATAATAATAATAATAATAATAATAATAATAATAATAATAATAATAATAATAATAATAATAATAATAATAATAATAATAATAATAATAATAATAATAATAATAATAATAATAATAATAATAATAATAATAATAATAATAATAATAATAATAATAATAATAATAATAATAATAATAATAATAATAATAATAATAATAATAATAATAATAATAATAATAATAATAATAATAATAATAATAATAATAATAATAATAATAATAATAATAATAATAATAATAATAATAATAATAATAATAATAATAATAATAATAATAATAATAATAATAATAATAATAATAATAATAATAATAATAATAATAATAATAATAATAATAATAATAATAATAATAATAATAATAATAATAATAATAATAATAATAATAATAATAATAATAATAATAATAATAATAATAATAATAATAATAATAATAATAATAATAATAATAATAATAATAATAATAATAATAATAATAATAATAATAATAATAATAATAATAATAATAATAATAATAATAATAATAATAATAATAATAATAATAATAATAATAATAATAATAATAATAATAATAATAATAATAATAATAATAATAATAATAATAATAATAATAATAATAATAATAATAATAATAATAATAATAATAATAATAATAATAATAATAATAATAATAATAATAATAATAATAATAATAATAATAATAATAATAATAATAATAATAATAATAATAATAATAATAATAATAATAATAATAATAATAATAATAATAATAATAATAATAATAATAATAATAATAATAATAATAATAATAATAATAATAATAATAATAATAATAATAATAATAATAATAATAATAATAATAATAATAATAATAATAATAATAATAATAATAATAATAATAATAATAATAATAATAATAATAATAATAATAATAATAATAATAATAATAATAATAATAATAATAATAATAATAATAATAATAATAATAATAATAATAATAATAATAATAATAATAATAATAATAATAATAATAATAATAATAATAATAATAATAATAATAATAATAATAATAATAATAATAATAATAATAATAATAATAATAATAATAATAATAATAATAATAATAATAATAATAATAATAATAATAATAATAATAATAATAATAATAATAATAATAATAATAATAATAATAATAATAATAATAATAATAATAATAATAATAATAATAATAATAATAATAATAATAATAATAATAATAATAATAATAATAATAATAATAATAATAATAATAATAATAATAATAATAATAATAATAATAATAATAATAATAATAATAATAATAATAATAATAATAATAATAATAATAATAATAATAATAATAATAATAATAATAATAATAATAATAATAATAATAATAATAATAATAATAATAATAATAATAATAATAATAATAATAATAATAATAATAATAATAATAATAATAATAATAATAATAATAATAATAATAATAATAATAATAATAATAATAATAATAATAATAATAATAATAATAATAATAATAATAATAATAATAATAATAATAATAATAATAATAATAATAATAATAATAATAATAATAATAATAATAATAATAATAATAATAATAATAATAATAATAATAATAATAATAATAATAATAATAATAATAATAATAATAATAATAATAATAATAATAATAATAATAATAATAATAATAATAATAATAATAATAATAATAATAATAATAATAATAATAATAATAATAATAATAATAATAATAATAATAATAATAATAATAATAATAATAATAATAATAATAATAATAATAATAATAATAATAATAATAATAATAATAATAATAATAATAATAATAATAATAATAATAATAATAATAATAATAATAATAATAATAA